>CM035169.1:368491-968491 GCA_020205615.1 Panax quinquefolius | reverse complement strand
TCATCTTTGTATTACGAGCAAAAGATATTCATCAATAATTCATCTTTGCACTACAAGGCTAAGATATTCATCAACAAGTCATCTTTGCACTACGAGCCAAAGATATTCATATATCAAAGAAATACATAATCATTTCGAAGTTATATAACAATAATTATAACCATGTTGATCAATTCACCTTTGCACTTAAAGCTAAAAATATTCAATTGTAAATTCAATGGTCATGATCATACCAGTCAACAATTCAACTTTTGCACTACTGGCCAAAGAGAACCTATAGTCACGATCATACCAATAATCTACCCATCTTTATACTCAAGTCAAAGAAAATATCATCATTAGGGTTATAAGAATGTTATATAAAAATAATATAATCAAAACATGGTTTTAATTTCAAGAGTAAGATTCATAAATCAACGATAATTTGGTCGGAAGAAACCAATTTGTCGTGAATAGTATCCCGTGATTCGCATACATAAGATGCAGATATCGTGCATAAGAACTCTCTCGACGTGAAAAGATAAAGTTTCATAATAAAATCCATATCAATATTTATAACACCTTAATCCAAATGTTATAAAATCACTTAATAATATCAAAATCTTAATATTCTTAATATTACAACAATATTTAATAATTTCTAAAACTTATAAACAATTTAATTAAATTGTTTACACTTTACTAATTAATGCATTTAATCATCATAAAATGCCAAACTCATAAGATTTCATCACCAATAACCAAAACCCTCATAAAAAATCTGCATATACCTCATATATGATTCTCAAGCCATAAAATCATATTTTCCAATTTTCTTACTTCACATAACATATTTAATTCATTTACTCATAACTAGAACATTTTCATGAAAAATACCAAATCAGTTCCAAAAATATTTCTTTTCTGGGATTTAGCATAACATAGTCCCATATTGAACATATATTTTTCTCGAAATTTTAAAAATTTATTTACTATTTTTCATATGGCCAAAACCACTGAATATTTAAACATTTATCATAAATTATACTTTTATCCAAAAATTTTGAAATTTACACGGTATACTGATATTATATAGATGTACTCCCAATAAAAATTTCATCAATTTTGGAGTTAATCACAAGGAGTTATAAGTGGTTACTTTTAAAATAGTCTTTTCTCATAAAATCCATAACTCCTAATCTATACATCCAAAAATCGCCATTTTTGGACACAATCTAAAATACTCATCAAAATATCATTTCAAATTTTTCCAGAATTTTTAAAGGTTCAGAAAAATTTTGAAACTAAAAAACATTATAACCCTTAAAATCCCTTACTATCCCTTACCTCAAAAAGCGATCTTTGGAATATTTGATATAACTTGAAACGAACTTGCACCGTATAGCAACACTCAAGATATCTAAATACTCACAAAAATACGCTCGATAATATAGAGAGAGAAAACTTCAGTTTCTGATGTGATTTTCAATTATAACCTAAACACCTTTTTTATAGGAAACGCTTTAGAAACACTAAAGTAGAAAATTTAATAAATTAATATTATTTATTTTTTCCACATCTTCCCTCGCATCCAAGCATCTGAATTCAGTCTCTAGCACATGTTAAAGATGCCCACCAAACACAAAAAACATTTTCTTATTTAAATTATTTTAAACTTCCAAAATCATTTATTTGAGCTTGAACTTCAATAATTCATAATAAATATCCCTTTTATCAGAAAATTCGAATCACGCGAGTTTTTATAGGAAATTCAATTCTCTACAACTTTACGAAGAAAAAGTTTTTCAAACTCCAAATGTAAATTGACCAAGAAATCAACAAACGGACGATTTTACGATTATAATCAAATTTCGATCAAGAAATGGGGTCCACAGACATGTTTAACATGTTTTAAACATTTATTGTAACAAAAATATTCTTCCTCCTCATATACTCATATATTCCACATTCACTGTAAAAATATCACCATTATTATATTAATAAAATAATATATTTAAATGAATTATTTTATCAGAAAAAGACAAAATATTAATTTTCAACAATTGTCACATTAAAAATTTTCTCCATCTATATCCACATAAAATCAATATTTTCCTCATCATATAAATCAATAATTAATTATTCACAAATAATATTACAGAATCAAAGTACTGGCAACCAGGCCGTTCTCAGGAAAGAGGGGGCTTTTCAATAAGGATCTCTCCATATTGACGCGCAATTAGGTGACCAAACCTCTCCTTAGACAGAACTTTCTAAACATTGCCAATAATATTATCTAATAATATTATTCAAATAGTATGAATTATTGCTCCGATAATGGAAAATACTGTGCAGTGACAATTCTTAAAACAACAGTAATATAAAATATCAACGCAGCAATTATTGAATCAATAAAATATAATATTGAACAGTAATTACTGTAATAATTATTGAGTAGTGCTTTCTTACGTAAGAATCAATAATTGGTGCAATACTGCGTGTATGCTCTCACGTGTTTTAACCATCGCTGCGTATTTTAACAAAGATAATTGATAATAACTACGCCTTCATTTATAAACAACTTATATTTGTCGTTTTCTTCATCCAATCGCTTTTTTTTATGGGGCCCACACAAAGGTCAATTTGCGTCGTCGTCTCGATATTCCCGACAAAAAGAATATTCCACGACCAAACGAATATTCTCCGACAACAATGAATATTTTATAGCCACTTGCATATTTTGTAAAATTTGCATATTTCACCCATAACCTTAAACTTTTATCAATTTAACCATTTACTAAATAATAATTATAAGAAAAATTGAATACTTTTATTTCATAAAATCCGGGTCTTCTGATCTCCCCTCCTTATGAAATTTCGTCCCCGAAATTGACGTACCTGGTATTTCAAAAAGTTGAGAATACCTTGCTTTCATTTCAGATTCCATCTTTCTTGTCCTTATAATTTCTCCATTACTCATCTCCCCTTAATTCGGATATCATTCTAGAATACGACTTCAAAACAAGGGTTAATTGAATAAATTAACATATCACATAATATCCCGATATTATGATGACCAACATAAATAAGCTTAGGTAGGACACACTAACGAAGGATTTACTCATCTCTCCCTCCTAGTTCTATTCACGATCTCTGCTTGGAGATCATATCCCTAAGCTCGATACCAATCATGACGCCCCCCAAAATAGGTCCAATCCATCCAACCTATTCCGAGTCGCCAAATACATGGTACGAAAATAACTACAACTTCATTATCACAATTTTGTGCAAAATACAACAATACATGTCTTTGTGAGTTTTAATACCAATCGTGACTCATGTCCCAACTATGGACAACACCTCACATTGATACATTACATAAAAGTATAGTCAATAACTATTTTAGAAATTAAAATCCTTGGAAAGTGCTTAAGAAAACCTTCGTACATGGGGAGGCCATGCGTCTGAGGTATATAATAGGTATCATATGCCCACAGAATTATCCTTGGTTGACCTAATAGAACCCAAAGAAAAACGAGAAGATTACTATCATGTTCTTTCCAGTGGTGAGTCTTCTCTTGACATATAATTATCTCCGTTGTCTTCAAGTGAAAATTATATTTCAAATAAACTCCAAGATCATATAGGTAGTGCTCGTAGATATACTCAGCAAGTGGATGTGCACAACCTTGTCCACGTTAAAAGTCCACCAACAATGTTTTATCCCTATAACATCAATCAACAGTTTTTTTCCACAATCATATGAATAACTAATAATCATAATTGTGATTCTAAATTCATCTTCTCATCCAGGACGAAGATAATTTTCATCACCTGTCTTTACCTGAAACATCAAATATCATGGTTATACCAAATCACAGTTCCTATTCATAATCATACTAATAAATTCATCTTTGCACCACGGGCCAAAGATATTCATCAACAGTTCATCTTTACACTACAGGCTAAAGATATTCAACAATAGGTCATCTTTGCATTACGAGCCAAAAATATTCATCAATAATTCATCTTTGCACTACAGGCTAAAGATATTCAACAACAGGTCATCTTTGCATTACGAGCAAAAGATATTCATCAATAATTCATCTTTGCACTACAGGCTAAGATATTCATCAACAAGTCATCTTTGCACTACGAGCCAAAGATATTCATATATCAAAGAAATACATAATCATTTCAGAAGTTATATAACAATAATTATTGTGACGCCCCCAAAATTAGGTATACGTCACCCATCTTGGGTCGCCACTTACATGGTACATAAATTCAAATACAAACTTAATTATACATCTGTCGTGTAACATACGACAATACATAAACTGAGAGTTCTAATAGGAATATTATCATTTAGACAATATCCATACTCAAGGAGTCCTCATTACATTTATTGTCACACTATTTAACAGAATAGTGAGGACTACTAATGCTATCTTCGGGACCATCACTCTTTTCCCCGACTCGTCCCAGCTATATTCTCATTTTCTGAAGAGAACAGTGAAAGAAAGGGTGAACTCAACTAGCCCAGTAAGAAATATTATAACTAAGATAATGGAGAATAAATTATCAATAGTCTTCAACAATGTTAAACTGATAAAATACAATAGACAACCAGTTTAATCTGCGGTGAATATATCAATCCATTAAAAGAGTCAAGAGAAAATAAAGTCTACTATCTTTTAGGTTTTAAAAGGTTTTCATCAATTTTATCACTAAGACTCGGTTTAATGAATAAACCACAATATCTAATCATCCATGTACCACGGTCAAGGATTTTCATCAAATTATCAATGGTCATGACTATCTTAGAATCACCCCGGTCATAATCATACCAAAAACTATCCATCAATCGCATTACACGAGCCATCGAGGACTTTTGTCACATCATTTATATCAAGCCATGATTATACCGAATGATCTCTGGTCATAATCATACTAAGTTCATCTATGCACGTAAGCCAAAGATAACATAATATAACATGAGGATGATGACAATGACATAATAATTCACTAAAACAAGTTCACGAATTAATTTATTCATGAACTAATAACGTCCAAATTGTCAACATGATACTGCTTTGTAGAGTAAAATTCAAGAATGATCAGAAGAATATTTCCATAAAAAGATACTGGATGAAACGCAAATATCAAGAATATTCTACTAATTTAATAGAGTATAGAAGTCAAAGTTTTAACCAACTGGGTACAATAAAGAATGGAATAACAAAGGAAATCACCATGCATGCGGTGCCAGCATGTAGCATATTATTCCAACAGAATAATAATAACGGAACCAGTCGGTGAAATTCACACCGATGGATGTTCCAACAGAATAATAAAGATGGAACCAGATCCTGTAAAACACACGAGATAGGATATTCCAACGTAATGATAAAGATTTTAACCAGGTCCTGTAAAACACACGCATGTGATGTTCCAATGTAATAATAAAAAAGACGGAACCAGTCCTGTAAAACACACGCATGTGATGTTCCAATGAATAATAGAAGAATGTCACCAAGTATAGGGTAAACCACGTACGAGATTATGTATAGGGTATCGCCACATAGATCTGAGTTATTCCAACATGAATAATAAAGAATGGAATAACAGAGGATTTCACCAAGTATAGGGTATCTGGCGATACAAGTTATTCCAATGTAATAATAAAGAATGGAATAATGTGTTCTCTTCATGAATAAGAAAGAATAACACCCCTTACGAGTACAACAAATAATATTCCCTACCTTAGAAGAACTCAATATTGGAAAAGTGAAGTAGCGAGAATACTTTTCTTCTTTCTCTATATAGTTTTTCTCTCAGAGTTTCAATGAATTAAATAAGAAATAATGAAGGAATGAGATTTCTATTTATAGAAAAATCGAGGGTGGCTCTTGGTCTTAACGAAGGGTCAAAATGACTCTTGGTAATATTGAAGAGACAACTACTATTTACGAAGGGGTAATTAACCCTTGGAACACCGAAGAGGCAGTTAACTCTTGGTAATATTGAAGGGACAACTACTATTTGCGAAGGGGTAATTACTATTGACGAAGGTAATTACTATTCACAAAGGTAAATACTATTGACGAAGAGACTCTTAGATGATGACATATGGGCCTCCCATAAAATAATCAAACTTACCATAAACGTCTCATAACAGACTCTTTATATACATCAAGGATTGAATAAATATTACCATAAATCATTTTATTTTTAATTAACACATATTTAATCTTTCAACAATTATTAATCATTTATAACTTGTCGTCTCAATTAATAATATAACATATTATACGATGATAATCTTGTGACAATAATTGAATCAATAATATAAGAGATATGATGCAGCAATTACTGTAGCAATAATTGAGTATAGCTAAGTGACTTCTCACGTAAGCATCAATAATCAATACCGTGTGCTATTATGCAACCACGCGTTAAACATGTTAAACATGTCGGTGGACCCCATTTATTGACTGAAATTTGATTATAGCCTGTAAAATCGCCCGTTTGTGGACTTCGGTCAATTTCTATTTGGAATTTGGAAAAACTTCCTTCTGCAAAGTTGTAGAGAATTGAAATTCCTATAAAAACACGCAAGATTCGAATTTTCTGATGAAAGGGCTATTTATTATGAATTATTGAAGTTCTGAAGCTCCGAAATAATTGATTTTTGGGAGTTTAAAATATTTTTTTGTAAGAAAAACGTTTTTTGTTGTAATTGAGTGGCTCACATGTGTTATAAATGATCTGAAATCAGATTTCTAAGGTGGGCTTGAATATTTTAAGAAATATTATTATTTTATTAAATTTTACGCTTTGGTGTTAAAGCGTTTTCCTATAAATAGGGTCTTTAAGTTAGAATTGAAAATCACACCGTAACCGAAGTTTTCTCTATATTATCGAAATGATTCTTGTGAGTATTTTGAGTATACTTTGAGTATTGCTAGACGGCAAGTTTTCTTCAAAGACTATACCCTTAGATTCTAGCTAGAAGTACTCTTGATCTTTCGAGGTAAGGGATATTTTTTTTTTGTAATGATATTATTTCTTCAATATCATTATCTTTGAAATGTTGATCTGAAGTTTTTATCAAATTTGGAACTTTTTCATGCCTGATTACTATTCACGAGTTCTTATTCACGAGTACTTATTCATGAAAGCGTGAAGATGTTTTTGTGGAATTTCTATCTTTTGGTGTCTGAGTTCTATTCACGATACTCAAGACTATTCACGATATCTGATCTTATTCAATAGAAAAATAAAATTTCTTCTTTTCGTCCAAAACATCTATTACGGATACTAACTCGATTGTATCCATGTTTTGATCATTCTTGAATTTTACACCACTATGATTATTTTTGAGGTATTTTTTAACGCGGATAAAACCAAGTACGAATCCTTAATCCTTAATCCTTGTCATTTTGTTTCAATGGATTCGTTTCTTTAAAAAAATAAATATTTTTCATCATCCTCGGTCTTAAATGATGATATTATGGAATATCTTTGGCCCCGTGAAGTGCAAAGATGAATGATTTCTTAAGAATATCTTTGGCTTTGTAGTGCAAAGATGAATGATTTCTGAAGAATATCTTTGGCCGTAGTGCAAAGATGAACACGTGTTTAAATGAACATGACCAATCGATGAATATCTTTGGCTTTTGTAGTGCAAAAGATGAATATTTGATTCCGATGTATATTGATTGATATTACAGGGGATAAAAGATGAGCGATGAACTTTTAAATTCATACATAGAAGATAGTAGTTTGCATTATCTACTTAACTCTTCTAACGAATTATTATTTCATTGCGAATATTGATTTAAAATTTGTTGTCTATTGTATTCTATTATATTTTTTCCTGTTGAAGACTAACGATAATTTGTTGTATATTATCTTAGTCATAATATTCTTCTTGAGCTAGTTGAGCTCACCCTTTTCCTTTTTGTTCCATTTTTCTCGTGGAGGCGAGAATATAATGCGAAATGCAGTCTGGGGTATGGAATGAAGGTTTTAGAAAGGATTGTTTAGTAGTCCTCACCATTTTTGTAAAATAATGTATCAATAAATGTGATGAGGATTTAATTGAGTATAGATATTGTCTGAAGATAATATTTGTATTCAAACTCACAGTTTCTTGTTGTAATAATAAAGTTGTAGTTGTTTACAGACCATGTATTTGACAACTCGTAATAGGTGATGTATACCTATTTTGGGGCGCCACAGATTAGTATCGAGCTTAGGATATGATCTCCATGGAGATCGGGAATAGAACTAGGAGGGAGAGACGAGTAAATCCTTCGCTAAAGTGTCCTACCAAGCTTATTTGTTAGTTGGTCAAGATATAGGGATATTATGTGATTTATTGATTTCCTTAATTAACCCTTGTTTTACGATAAAGATGTTTGAGAATGTCGTCAATTGAGAATATTAACAATGGAAATGAGACCGTGGAGATGCTGTACTCACCAACGAGGAGAACGCGCAACAGTCAGCAATGTTCCTCCCATGAACAACACCATTGAAGCGTATGATGAACGAGGGATGTTTAGAAGTTTTTTGCGATTCATGCAAAATCGAACGAGGAGACTTCGTATTCAAAATACAGGAGAAATGATAGCAATTCACGGGTTGTCACACCAAGCAGCTTCAAAGAGTTGGGACCACCGAATTTAAGGGAAAGCGGATCCGATCACGGCGAAAAACATGGGTCAAACAAATTACCAAGATATTCGATGTCTTGGGATGCACTGAGAGAACGAGAAGTTCCATTCGCCACCTTTATGTTCCGCATGAAGCGGACGGACATCGGTGGGAGTCTCAGTGAAGCGTACCCATCCAACACTTTTCAAAGCATGTCTTGGGAGACATTTCAAAATTATTTAATGACAAATACTTTCACGAAAGTGTTCGTCGTATGAAGGAAGTGGAGTTCATCGATTAGAGCAAAACAACAACACATTTGTGTCTCTCGATACGAGGCAAAGTTTGCGAGTTATCGTGTTTGCACCTCATTTGGTGGAGAATGAGGAACGTATGACGCTTAATGTTTCTTAGAGGTTTGAAACCCGGCGTACGCCAAGATCTCATTTCTCATAAACTTTCTCTATTCGGATGTTGTAAAACAGGGCTCAATTATTAGAAGCGAGATAACGAGTACTGGCCAACCGAGGACCATAACCGGGATCGTGTCGAGAGATAGCGATCAATGTAATAATGATAACTGCGGAGAAAAGAAACAGACGGACAAAAATGGTAACCACTCGGGTGGTAATCATAGCCATGAAAAAATGCGAAGAAGCGAGTCGAGGATGAGATTTTAAAAAGAGAGATTTAACAACGACCGTATATGAAGACGCAGCGGTCTTGCTGCAAAGAATCGGTTCTAAGGGAGGAGAACGACCACCGGTCATATCTTCTACAAATGCGGAAAAGAGGGACATATCGATCCAAACCCCCACAACAGTTCAAGGTATGCTATAATTGTGGAAAGGAAGGACATATCGCTCGAGATTATACAATGAATAAACCTAGTTCAATGGGGACGGTGACTCAAAAGATCATGTCCCGAAAAAGTCAAAGTCAACGATTCCGGAAGAGCTGCCAGTGATCGGTCATAATGCGAGGAACCCAAACGAGGTGATCATGGGTAAGCTATTTATAAATTCTTGCGAAGTTTATACCTTACTTGATACCGGTGCTACCCATTCATTTATCTCTCCTGCATGTGCTCAACGTTTAAACTTGACTTCGGAGAAATTAGACTTTGACCTATCTGTGGAAACTCCGTTAGAGAAACTTTCATCACATCCACATTTATAAATCTTGTTTGATTCAAGTTGGCACCATTACCTTACTGTTGACCTTATCTCTTTAAAGATACTTGCTTTTGATGTGATTTTAGGGATTGATTGGTTAACTACTCATCATGCCAAAATTGATTGTTTTCGTAAGGTTGTTAGTTTTCATATTCCTAACCAACTGTGTTGCATTTAATTCAAGCAACTAAACCATTAAAATCGATCACCGCCATATCTAATCATAAAGCTATTCGCTTATTAAAAAAGCGGATGTCAAGCTTTCCTAGCCCATGTTATGGATTTGAATAAAGACACGTCAAATTTGAATAATATTCCCATTGTTATTGACTTTCCGAAGTATTTCAAGAACTTCCGATTGCCTACCCCGAACGTGAAGTTGAATTCTTTATTGATCTTGAACTTTGCATACAAAGCCCATTTCTAAAACCCCATATCGAATGGCTCCTATTGAACTTCGTGGAGTTAAAGGTCCAACTACGTGAATTGTTGGACATCGGTTTCATTCGCCCAAGTACATCTCCTTGGGGTGCTCTGCTTTTATTTGTAAAGAAGAAAGACGGGAGTATGCGACTTTCAGTATTGACTATCGGGAATTGAACCATGTCACCATCAAGAATAGGTATCCTCTACCTCGTATTGATGACTTGTTTGACCAATTCAAAGGGGCACAATTCTTTTCAAAATCGATCTTCGCTTACGGATATCATCACCAAGATTAGAATCGAGGATATTCCAAAGACGCCTTGAGAACTCTATATGGGCATTAAGAATTCTTAGTCATGTCTTCCTGGACTAACTAATGCTCCTCGCTGACTTTCATGGATATGATGAACCGAGTATTCAAGGAATATTTGGATCAATTCGTTGTTGTCTTTATTGATGACATCCTCATATATTCCAAAAGCGTGAAGATCATGAACACCATTTGAAGTGGTACTCAAAAGGCTTCGTGAAAATGGACTATATGCCAAATTGAAGAAATCGCGAGTTCGGCTTGAGGAAGTAGCATTCCTTGGGCACGCGGTGTCGAAACATGGAGTATCTGTTGATCCGTGAAGATTGAAGCAATACAAAGTTGGAGCAACCAAAGTCGGTGGATCAAGTACGTAGCTTTTGGGGTTAAGTGGTTATTATCGAGATTCGTGGAAGGGTTTTCTAGAATCGCTACTCCATTAACTCATTTAACTCGGAAGGATACAAAATTCGTTTGGAAGCGAAGAATGCGAGAAAAGTTTCCAAGAGCTTAAGAGGAGACTTATTTCTAAGACTGTTCAACAATACCATCCGGTTCGGATGGATTTGTTATCTACAAGTGATGCTTGAGCAAAGGGTTAGGATGTGTTCTCATGCAACGTGGGAAAGTCATAGCCTATGCCTCATGACAACTTAAAAGAGTATGAGAGGAATTATCCTACTCATGATCTAGAGTTTAGCGGCCGATCGTTGCTATTAAAAATATAGAGGCACTATCTATATGGGAGAAAGTGGAGATATATTCGCACCATAAAAGCCTTAAATATTTCTTCACTCAAAAAGAACTCAACATGCGGCGTGACGTTGGCTCGAGCTATTGAAAGACTACGACCACACTATTCAATACCATCCCGGTAAAGCGAACGTGGTAGTATCGCATTGAGTAGAAGATCATATCGCGGAACGAGTGCGATGATGTCAAGTATCGACAGAGCCAACTTTAATAGAAAAAGTTAAGGTTGCTCAAGCCACCAATCCAGAATGATCGTATGAAGAAGAAAGTACAAGAAGGAGCTATTCTAGAAGCGAGAATTGATGAAGAAGGAATACTTGAGTCCACTCTAGACTTTGTGTTCCTAACGACTCGATTTGAAGTACAAGATTATGATGGAGGCACACAATACGCCATTTGCAATCCATCCTCGAAGTACTAAAATGTATCGTGATCTTGACATACATTTTGGTGGAACAATATGAAGAGAGATTGCAAAGTTTATCTCGATGTGTTTAACTTGCCAACGTGTAAAGGCGAGCATCTCAGTACCTAAGGGTCCGTTGCAACCACTTGAGATTCCTAATGGAAGTGGGAACACATTACTATGGATTTCGTTCTGGGTCTTCCTACGGTTTCTCAAGGCATCAATGCTATTTGGGTTATTGTTGATAGATTAACCAAGTATGCTCATTTCTTGCCGATACGGAGACTTATTCCCTTGAACGTCCCTGCTAGTATATGCGTGAATGAGATTGTGAGGTTGTATGGCATGCCTGTATCCATAGTTTCGGATCGTGACCCAAGATTCACTTCAAGATTTTGGGCTAGCTTGCAAAAAGCTATGGGCACGGATTTGCGATTTAGTTCAACATATACCATCCCCAAACCACGGACAATCGAGAGGACTATTCAAACTCTTGAAGATCTATTAAGACTCTGTGTCCTAGACTTCAAGGGCAGTTGGGATAAGTATTTACCATTGGTGGAATTCTCCTACAACAACAATTATCAAGCAAGTATAGGTGTGGCTCCATTTGAAGCATTATATGGGCGAAAATGTCGTTTCTCAATATGTTGGGATGAGGTGGGTGAAGCAACATTGTTGGGACCTCGAGTTAAATGCGTATTTACTCACCGAAAAGATCCAAATGATTCGACAACGTATACAAACGGCACAAGATCGACAAAAGAGTTATGCGGATCTTCATCGAAAGGACGTGGAATTTAATGTAGGGGATCATGTATTGTTGCGAGTTGCTCCATGGAAGGGAGTTACAAGATTTGGGAAGAGAGGAAAGCTCAATCCACGATTTATTGGTCCATTTCAAATTCTTGACCGAGTAGAAATGTAGCCTATAGACTTGCGTTACCTCAAAGTATGTCTCGTGTTCATAATGTGTTTCACATATCCGTATTTCAGTAAATATGTGAAAGACCCGAACCACGTTATTGAGTTAGAACCAGGACGAGATAGTGAAGACTTAACGTATGAGGAGGTACATCGAAGATCTTGGATAGGAAGGAGCATGTCCTACGCCAAGAAAGGTCATACCACAAGTTAAAGTTTTGTGGAGGAATCATGCTATAGAGAAATGACACGGGGAATTGAAACGGAAATGAAAGCGAGGTATCCTCACCTTTTGAAACACCAGTACGTACGCCAATTTCGAGGACGAAATTTCACAAGGAGGGAGGTTGTAAGACCCGAAATTTTAAATAAAAGGAATTTCCTTATTTATTATTTTGAAATAGTAAGGGTTGATTTGATTAATGTGGATAGTTAAGGGTTAAATACGCAAATATTTCAAAATAAGCAAGTGGTTATAAAATATTCATTATCGTCGGGAAATATTCGTTTGGTTGTGGAATATTCGTACTGTCGGGGAATATTCGTACGACGGCGCAGCCATGTGTGGGCCCCATAACGGAAAGCGATTGGATGAAGAAAAACGACAAATATAAGTTGTTTTTAAATAACGGCGTAGTTATTCATCAGCATAATATCTTGTTGGAATACCCTTGGTTAAAAACACACTAATACGCGTTGTTGAACAAGAAGACGCCAGTATTGCACCAATTATTGATTCTTACGTGAAGGCACTACTCAATAATGGTTACGATAATTCTTCGCTCATTAGATTTTATTGAGTTAATAATTGTTGCGTTGATATTTTATATTCTTGTTGTTTCAATAATTGTCATTACACAATATTTTCATTATCGAAGCAATAATTCATATTATCTCGAATAATATTATTAGATAACATTATTGGCAATGTCTAGAAAGTTACGCTCTAAGGAGAGGTTTGGTCACCTAATTGCTGCGCCAAGATAGAAGAAATTCTTATTGAAAGCCCTCTTTCTGAAACCGCCTGCTGGTTGTCATATTGTGATTCTGTAATATTATTTGTGAATAATTAATTATTGATTTATATGATGAGGAAAATATTGATTTTATGTGGATATAGATGGAGAAAATTTTTAAAATGACAATTGTTGAAAATTAATATTTTATCTTTTTCGATAAAATAATTCATTTAAATATATTATTTTAATAATATATTAATTGGTGATATTTTTACAACGAATGTGGGATATATGAGTATACGAGGAGGAAGAGTATTTTTGTTGCAATAAATGTTTAAAACATGTTAAACATGCTCTGTGGGACCCCATTTATTGATTGAAATTTGATTATAAACAATAAAATCGCTTGCTTTGTGGACTTGGTCCAATTTCTATTTGGAATTTGGAAAAACTTTCTTCTGCAAAGTTGTAGAGAATTAAAATTCCTATAAAAACACGCAAGATTCGAATTTTCTGATGAAAGGGCTATTTATTATGAATTATTGAAGTTCCGAAGCTCCGAAATAATTGATTTTTGGAAGTTTAAAATATTTTTTGTAAGAAAAACGTTTTTTGTTGTAATTGAATGGCTCACATGTGTTATAAATGATCTGAAATCAGATTTCTAAGGTGGGCTTGAATATTTTTAAGAAATATTATTATTTTATTAAATTTTACGCTTTGGTGTTACTAAAGATTTTCCTATAAATAGGGTGCTTAAGTTAGAATTGAAAATCACACCGTAAACTGAAGTTTTCTCTCTATATTATCGAAATATTCTTGTGAGTATTTTGAGTATACTTTGAGTATTGCTAGATTTGTACAAGTTTTCTTCAAAGACTATACCCTTGTTATTCTAGCTAAAGTCTTGATCTTTCGAGGTAAGGGATATTTTTTTTTTTTCAGTAATGATATTATTTCTTCAATATCATTATCTTTGAAATGTTGATCTGAAGTTTTTATCAAATTTGGAACTTTTTCATGTCTGAGTTACTATTCACGATTACTATTCACGAGTACTATTCATGAAGCGTGAAGATGTTTTTGTGGAATTTCTATCTTTTGGTGTCGAGTTACTATTCACGTGATACTGACTATTCACGATATCTGATCTTATTCAATAGAAAAAATAAAATTTCTTCTTTTCGTCTAAAACATCTATTCTCGGATACTAACTCGATTGTATCCATGTTTTGATCATTCTTGAATTTTACACCACTATGATTATTTTGAGGTATTTTTTTTAACGTGGATAAAACCAAGTACTGAATCCTTAATCCTTAATCCTTGTGTCATTTTGTTTCACTGGATTCGTTTCTTTAAAAAAAATAAATATTTTTCATCATCCTCGGTCTTAAATGATGATATTATGGAATATCTTTGGCTTTGTAGTCAAAGATGAATGATTTCTTAAGAATATCTTTGGCCCGTAGTGCAAAGATGAATGATTTCAAGAATATCTTTGGCCGTAGTGCAAAGATGAACAGTGTTTAAATGAACATGACCAATCGATGAATATCTTTGGCCCAGAGTGCAAAGATGAATATTTGATTCGGATGTATATTGATTGATATTACGAGGATAAAAGATAGACGATGAACTTTTAAATTCATACATAGAAGATAGTAGTTTGCATTATCTACTTAACTCTTCTAATGAATTATTATTTCATTGCGAATATTGATTTAAAATTTGTTGTCTATTGTATTCTATTATATTTTTTCTGTTGAAGACTAACGATAATTTGTTGTATATTATCTTAGTCATAATATTCTTTATCGAGCTAGTTGAGCTCACCCTTTTCCTTTTGTTCCATTTTTCTCGGGGAGCGAGAATATAGCGAAATGCAGATTAGAATATGGAATGAAGGTTTTAGAAAGGATTGTTTAGTAGTCCTCACCATTTTTGTAAAATAATGTATCAATAAATGTGATGAGGATTTAATTGAGTATAGATATTGTCAGAAGATAATATTTGTATTCAAACTCACAGCTTTCTTGTTGTAATAATAAAGTTGTAGTTGTTTTACATACCATGTATTTGACAACTTTCGTAATAGGTGATGTATACCTATTTTGGGGGCGTCCACAATTTTAATCACTTCTTAAATTTATAAACAATTTATCTCAATTGTTTACGCTTTACCATATAATGCATTTAATCATTCAAAATGCCATACTCATAAGATATCATCACCAATTATCAAATCCTAAAAAATATGCATATACTCTATATATAGATTCTCTAGCCATAAAATCATATTTTCAACTTTGTTACTTCACATAACATATTTAACTCATATGTTAAGTAATTAAACTATTTTCATGAAAAATACCAAATCAGTCCCAAAAATATTTCTTTTAAGGATTTAGCATAATATAGTCCCATAATGAAAATATATTTTTCTCGAATTTTAAAATTCATTTATTATTTTTCAAAATCAATTTCTAATTAATTCCTTAAGAAATTAGCTACCTCAAGTTTAACTCCAAAATTCCCAAATCTTGGCAGGGACCTTACACATGTTAATGTGAGCCTCCGATTTAAATTTCATGGTCATCGGAGTTATAGAACTCTAGTTATAGCATTTTTGTCAAAAAACCTAAATATTGAAATGGTCATAACTTGCTCATTTTAAGTCTGGAATGAGCTCATTTTTGGACACGATGTTCTTTATACCATATACTTTTATGTCCCAAAAGGCCTGAATTTTTTCACTAATTAATTAAGTGGCCAAAAACAGCCCTTACAAAAATGTGGCAGCAGCTTTTTAGACATTTTAAGGTTTTAACTCGTATTCATGAAGAGAGTTATTTTCTTTCAATACTCGTAAGAGCTGTTATTCCATTCTTTATTATTATGTTGGAATAACATGTCTATGCTCACCCGCATACATGGTAAAATTCTTCCATTATTCCATTCTTTATTATTTTGTTGGAATAACTCGTCTGCATGCGGCCAATCGCGCTCAGTGAATTTCTGTTGTTATTCCATTCTTTATTATTATGTTGAATAACTTTGCTCTATCTGTACCGCATACATGGTGAAATTATTCTGTTATTCCATTCTTTATTATTCTATTGGAATATCCTGTCTGTGCGATCTATCGCATGGCTGGTGAATTCTGTTGTTATTCCATTATTTATTATTCTGTTAGATTATCCTGTCTATGCGGTTTACGCATGACCTGGTTCCATTCTTTATTATTTTGTTGGAATATCAAGTCTGTGCAGTTTACGCATGACCTGGTTTTATTCTTTATTATTCTGTTGGAATAATCTGTCTGTGCGGATTACGTACGCCTGGTGAATTCTTCTGTTATTCCATTCTTTATTATTCTGTTGGAATAACCTGTCTATGTGGATTACCGCATGCATGGTGAATGATCCTTCGTATTTATTCCTTATTAAATTGTGGAAACTATCTACCTACGTGGATTACCGCATGGCAGGCAAAAATCCATTTGCAGTTTCATATATTCTATTATACTCAGTTGGTTAAAGTTTTAGCTTCTATACTCCATGAAATTAGTAGAATATCACGGATATTTAAGGCTTCATCCAAAGATCTTTTCATTGAAATATTCTTCTGAGCATTCTTGAATTTTACTCCACAAAGAAGTATCATGTTGACAATTTGGACATTATTGATTTCTGGATAAACTAAAATTTTAAATCTTTAAAATTTATCCTTGAACTTGTTTTATTGAATTAGTATGTCATTGTCATCATCCTCATGCTTATATTGTGATGAAAGTCATCTTTGGCTTACGTGCATAGATGGACTTGGTATGATTATAACCAGGGATTATTCAATATAATCATGACCTGTAATGTTATAAATGATGTGGTAAAAGTCATCAATGGCCTATAGTGCATTGATGGACAGTTTTTGGTATGATTATGACCAGGGATTATTCGGTATAGTCATGAGCATTGATGAATTAATGAATATTCTTGGCTCGTAGTGCAGGGATGACTCGATGATGTGGTTTATTTATTAAGTTGAGTCTCAGCGATAAAAATTGATGAAAACATTTTAAATCATAGAAGATAGTAGATATTATACTCTACTTGACTCTTCTAATGGATTGCTTATTCCGCTGTAGTAAAACTTGATGTCTATTATATTTTATCAGTTTAACATTGTTGAAGACTAATGATAATTTATTCTGCATTATCAGTCCACACGAAAATCTACAACACCTTTTTCATTGATTCCACTTGGATTAGTTAGGTAACTCATAGATCTAACTCTAGGACTTAACCACACTCAAAAATTCAAAATATAATAGGAGATATGGTCAATTGAATTTCATGTTACGTTTTTACCAAAATCTGATTTTTCAACCCTTTGTGATTTCTAAGAAACTTTCATGTTTTCACATAATAACCACATAACTCATCATAACACTTACTAATACTTCATATACCCATGATTTTCATTAGTCCAATGCTTTTATTATGACTTTCATCATAAACCACGTAAACCTGCTCATTTTAGTTGAAGAAATATTTGAGGGTTTAAGAAATGGGTTTTATCTTCGAGTCAATACTTAAATTCGATTTCACGCCTAAGTAGGCTAAGAAGTTTTCAAGAATACGGTAGGAAATTTATTAATAATAGAAATATCATTCAAAACCTGTGACTCTCATCCAAGACTTGGATAAGACGTCACATTGATACCAACCGCATGACTTCTATCCTTAACCTAGATAAGACCTCACAATGATACCTATAAACTTGTCATCTTCATTCACGATGTCGCCTACGGAAAAGTCGGCGGTGCATTCCACACAAGGAAGTCAACAACGAAAGGTTCGGGGCTCTTTACTTATGGCTTGATATGACAATAATTGACTTTAGTAGTTTGGTTACTTGAATTCGCATGACAAAGTTGGTTATGAATATAAAAGCTAACAACATTACGAAAAGCATGATGAGTAATTAACCAATTGATTCCTAAAATCACATCAAAGGCAAGTATTTTCAAAAAGATAAGATCGACGGTAACATGAAAGTGTTTATTTGAATCAAACAAGATTTAAAAATAGTAAGCGAATGAAGGCTCCTACTAACGAAGTTTCAACCAATAAGTCAAAGTCTAACTTCTCCTGAGTCAAATTTAAACGCGTTGACGCAAGCAAGAGAGATAAAATAATGGGTAGAACCCAGATCTTATAAGATATAGATTTGCAATTTATAATTAACTAACTCGTGTTAACTTAGTTCGGTTTACTTACTTTTGAGAAGTCATGAAAATGCACTTCCTAAAACCAACGACTTTGTTTTGTCCATATCCACCTTTGGTGCCACCGTCCCAACTAGACTTGACTTTGGTGCACAACAAAATTGAGCTAAATGACCTTCTCTTCTTGCAATTTCCACTTCTATTATCTTTGCCATGATTACCACCGGTGGTTACCATTCTTAGCATGATAATTTCCCCGATGGTTATCATTGTTCGATAGCCATTGCCACCAAAAGATGATTATTATCGTATTGTTGGTCGTTACATTTTGTTTGAAATTTGATCAACACTCTCATGTGCTTCATTGCTTATCTCAAAGATTTTCGGATGTCATTCTCAAAAAAGCTGTCACAAAATAAGGGTTAATTAACATATCACATATTATCCCTATACTCGACCAACCAATTAAATACCAAATAAATTTAGGTAGGTCATACTAACAAGGAAATCCCCGTCTCTCCCCTCTAGTTCTTATCTCACATCTCAAATGGGGGATCATATCCTAAGCTCTCGATACTTAATCGTGACTCGGACACCAACTTGTGTCAAGACCTCACATTGGTACTATCACCGCTTACCGAAAGAAGAAGCGTCCCTACGGAAAATCCGGCGGCGGTGCATTCCCCATCAACAGAAGTCACCAATGAGAGGCTCGGGGCTCTTCACACTTATGGCTCGATACCAATCGTGACTCGGACACCAACTTGTGTCAAGACCTCACATCATTAATACTATCGACTTGCCATCGAAAAGACGGCGTCCCTACGGAGAGTCGGTTTGGTTGCATTCCCCATCAACAGAAGTCACCAAATGAGAGGCTCGGGGCTCTTCACACTTATGGCTCGATACCAACCGTGGCGCCCCCAAAATTAGGTATCGCCACCCATCTTGGGTCGCCACTTACATAGTACATAAATTCAAATACAAACTTAATTATACATCCGTAGCAGTATACATACGACAATACATAAACCGAGAGTTCTAATAGGAATATTATCATTTAGACAATATCCATACTCAAGGAGTCCTCATTACATTTATTGTCACACTATTTAACGTAATAGTGAGGACTACTAATGCTATCTTCGGGACCATCACTCTTTTCCCCAGACTCGTCCCAAATTATATTCTCATTTCAAAGAGAAACGGTGAAAGAAAGGGTGAGCTCAACTAGCCCAAGAAGAAATATTATAACTAAGATAATGCAAAATAAATTATCAATAGTCTTCAACAATGTTAAACCGATAAAATACAATAAACAACCGGTTTAATCAAGCAAAATATACGATCCATTAAAAGAGTCAGTAGAAAATAAAGTCTACTATCTTTTAGGTTTTAAAAGGTTTTCATCAATTTTATCACTAAGACTCAGCTTTAATGAATAAACCACAATATCTAATCATCCCTGTACCATGGTCAAGGATTTTCATCAAATTATCAATGGTCATGACTATACCGAATCACCTCTGGTCATAATCATACCAAAACTATCCATCAACGCATTACGAACCAATTTGAGGACTTTTGTCACATCATTTATATCAAGCCACGATTATACCGAATGATCTCTCGTCATAATCATACTAAGTTCATCTATGCACCGCGAAAGCCAAAGATAACATAATATAACATGAGGATGATGACAATGACATAATAATTCATTAAAACAAGTTCACGAATTAATTTATTCATGAACTAATAACGTCCAAATTGTCAACACGATCTTCGCTTTGTAGAGTAAAATTCAAGAATGATCGGAAGAATATTTCCATGAAAGATCTTTGGATGAAACGCAAATATCAAGAATATTCTACTAATTTCATGGAGTATAGAAGTCAAAGTTTTAACCAACCGGGTATAATAAAGAATGGAATAACAAAGAAATCACCACGCATGCGGTACTTGCATGATGCAGTTATTCCATAGAATAATAATAACGGAACCGAGTCGTTGAAATTCACACCAAGCGGGATGTTCCAATGAATAATAAAGATGGAACCGGATCCGGTGTAAAACACACGAGATAGGATATTCCAATGAGAATGATAAAGATTTTAACCAGTCCTGTTGTAAAACACCTGAGCGGGATGTTCCAACAGAATAATAAAGATTTTAACCGGTCCTGGGTGTAAAACACACACGAGCATGGATGTTCCAATGTAATAATAGAAGAATGTCACCAAGTATAGGGTAAACCACGATATCACATTATGTATAGGGTATGCTGGCGTATCTGAGTTATTCCAACAGAGAATAATAAAGAATGGAATAACGGAGGATTTCACCAAGTATAGGGTATCCACAGTATACAAGTTATTCCAACAGAATAATAAAGAATGGAATAATGTAAGTTCTCTTCATGAATAAGAAAGAATAACACCCTTTACGAGTACAACAAATAATATTCCCTACCTTAGAAGAACCGAATATTGGAAAAGTGAAGTAGCGAGAATACTTTTCTTCTTTCTCTCTATAGTTTTTCTCTCTGAGAGTTTCAATGAATTAAGTAAGAAATAATGAAGGAATGAGCTTTCTATTTATAGAAAAAACCGAGGGTGGCTCTTGGTCTTAATGAAGGGTCAAATGACTCTTGGTAATATCAAGAGACAACTACTATTTGCGAAGGGGTAATTAACCCTTGGAACACCGAAGAGGCAGTTAACTCTTGGTAATATTGAAGGGGTAATTACTATTAACGAAGGTAATTACTATTCACAAAGGTAAATACTATTGACGAATGACATATGGGCCCCCTATAAAATAATCAAACTTACCACAAACGTCTCATAACAGACTCTTTATATACATCAAGGATTGAATAAATATTTGAAAGTAGTATGCACACAAGCCAATCATGTTTGATGATAAAGCATATACTTTGTAACAATCTTATTCATTTATTAATAAAAAGTATTAATGCCTACGGACAAATCTATTAAGTCAATAAGTTGTTATTGTATTCCAGTTCTTGTTAAAAATATTATTTCATTTTTGGACAATGAAATCTTTGGTATTATAATTAAGAACAATTGTTGTTCTATTTATAATAATAATGTTTTGTATATAACTGAAATATTACTTAATGGATTTTGTATACTTGATTTACGTGAAAAATATATTTTACAAATTGAACAAACTAGTATAAGAAAAGGAGATGATCATTCAAAGAGTTGAATGTGTGTATTTGCTGAAATACAAGTATGAATTATTTGAAAGGTTCAAAGAATTCAGAAGTGAAACAAATTGGCAAAGTATTAAGATTCTTTGATTAGATCAAGGAATAAATACTTGTGCAATAAGTTTCTAGATCATCTCAAATGGTTTTTCTCATAATGGACACCTCATGATACGTAATAATTGATTGATGTATCTGAAGGAAAAATCATACCTTGTTGAACATGGTACGGTCCAAAATGATTTTACCGACGCGTTCAAAGATCCTTCCGGATAATGTCCTAGAAATGGTCACGCATATCTCTACGAAAAGGTAACCTCAAAATCCAAATTTCAAGACTCCATAAAAGTTATGGACGGGGAGGATTCCTAATCTTAAGTATGTTAAGATAAGTGGTTGTCCAACTTATGTGAAAAAAGGTTTCAAAGGATAAGCTTGGGACAAGATTTGACAAGTGTCGATTTGTGGGACATCCTAAAGTAAGTTTAGGTATATGTTCTATAATCCTCGCTTAGCAAATGGTGTTTATTGTGAAACACGCTTCTTCTAAGATAAATGTGTTTATCATTAAAGGGGCTAGTGGAAGGATAATAGATCTTGAAGAGTTCAAGAACCACAAAACACTATAAGTCAAATAAGAGGAACTCATAGATAGACCTATTGTACCACAACCAATCGTAAATCGAATATAATCTTGAAGATACCGAGGAGGTATGGATTCATCATGGATGATGATGATGAGGTACGATCATAGAAGATGATGATCCAAAGTTACATACGATGAGGTAAGAGTTCTAGTGTGTACAAAAGGGACAGTGGGGCGTCGTGACATTCCTAGTATTATAAGTTGATATACTACGGATAAGGAAATGACATACCAATGCTAAAATCAGGAAAGATAAAGTTGTCTAAACATTCCTCCATGAATGATTTGGAAGAATATCTTAATTGGGGATATAAATCTATATAGATAGATTTAAAAGGATGCTCGACTTAACCCAAGGAACGTATATTCATTTGATGCTAAAGTTGTTTAGCATGGCAAACTCCAAGAGATGTCTCATGTTGATGAGCCATGGAGTGTATCTCTTAATAGTCCCCATAGACTCCAAAGAAGAGAGATCGCGTGAGTGACAATCATGTATGCAATGAAATGTCTGAGACCGATGTTGATCGATCATATTTCTCGAGAAGATCACCGTAAGGCGGTGAAAAATATCTTAAAGTTCTTAACCCAAGACTAAGGATGTGAGCATACATGGTGGGTCCGAATTAAAACTAGAGGGCTTTACAGACTCAAGTTTTTCGAGACGGGACCAAGACGACCAAAAATCCACTTTAAGGTAAAGTGTTACCTTGAATAAAGGTGTAATGAATTGAAAAGTTCCAAACAAAGAAAGAGTTCTTTGGTTTAGTGATAAAGACAAAGTATATAGCTATAAATGAAGTCTGCAAGTTGATTGTTTGGATTAAAAGTTCATTACAGAACTAGGAATAGTTCCTAAGTCTCATCTTGGATCTAAACATGTGTTGTGGCACTTTCATTTGATTATTAGAATCATTGAAAGATGGAAAATCACTATAGAGATGGTGGACTCTCAAGAACAATATTACATATCCATTAACTAAAGCTTATCCAACAGTAGGATAATCGTCACTTAGAGAAGAAGAGTATAAGATACAATGGCGATTGGCTTTAGTGCAAGTGGGAGATTGAAAGTAGTATGCACACAAGCCAATCATGTTTGATGATAAAGCATATACTTTGTAACAATCTTATTCATTTATTAATAAAAGTATTAATTTATTAAAGGCTTTTAATTATCTACATGATCTCATTTTATAATATGTGATAAACCCATAGTTTTAAGCAATGCTTTTAGAATAATGATGATGATCATTCTAATGAGATCTAAATTCTTAAAAAGCTTAAAACTAAAATAGTTCCCAATCATTGGATTACTAAATTGGGGATTAGTGAATCCGGATAGATTGGTACATACATTCTTTTCGTTAGATGAGGATGATTGATCTCATGATCATTTGTGTGGAGACACTAAAGCAAGTATGTAGGTGCTTATTAGAGAATAAGTTCACTTTGAACGTTGCTCGCTAAGGAATACCTAATGGAGTTTTATTTGTCTTCATCAATAGGAATTCCTCAGTAGTGATAGTAGTCTAGTAATCCTTGGACTTGAGATCATCATAGTATCTTGTGTATGATGAGTTATACTTTGACTTATTCCTTAAGACCCTTAGGGTATATCAAAGGGTATGCTTGGGTATAATAAGTTGTATATGGAGATAATGTATGATCAATAAAGAATCTACCACTTCTAATAAAAGAAGAGAAATGTCCTATGTGATTCGATAAATGACAACCCAAGAGTCCTTGGCAAAGCGTAATGAAATTAGAAAGGAGTTTCTAATTTGCATTATTTGAGTTGTGCATTTAAGGATCGAAATACATATAATTAAATAAAATAAGACTTGACAAGAATTCCATGTCTTATATTTAATTGGGACATTGTATGGTGGAAGGATTGAATTGTATTTTTAACTATTTACTCAAAGGTTCTTTAATGATTAATGTTGAAATCTATATTATCCGGAAAGTCGTTGATCATTTGTGGAGGCTTATCCCTATTGTAGAATAAATATTATTTATTTAAATAAATTAATTATTTAATTTATTTATTTAAATAAGATTAGAATTGTTCTAATTGATTTATTCACAACCGGTTTAATATGGAGAACCTAAAGGGTCACACCATAAAAGGAAGAATAATTATTTAAGAAGTTAATGGCATAATCGTAATAATATAGTTAAGTATATTTAATTTAATCTATGGTGATAGAATAAATTAAATAGCTTAATATTTATTATTTAATATTTTAGAAATATTAAATATAAATTAATAAGAGGAGTCTTATTAATATTATTACAATTATTATTATTTTAATTTCTAAAAGAGTTTAGGAATTAATTTAATATAAGTACTCTCATTTATTCCTAATAGGATTAGGAGGAAAATTAGTTAAAGGAGTTTAATTAATTATCCCTAATAAGATTAGGGTTTCCATTTAATTAAAAGAGTTTAATTAAATAATATCTTATTTTTATTAAATAAGGTTACTTGATATCTTTATAAGAGGAGTCTTATATCAGATATCAAACATACGTAATAATTCCAATTTGTTGGAGAGTACGTTCTTTTCTATAGAGATAGAAAACTAGGGTTTGAGCCAAATACCCATCTTCTTGAATTCTTTTTCTTCCTTGGTGGATCACCTCTAGAGGCCAAACACTTAGGTGGCTAACGTTGATCAAAGGAAGGAACCAAACCCGATGGATTCAAGTTGAACGCGAAAGGATTTGGAGGTGAACTTGTACCTGAGGAAGCTCGATCTTCGAGGGTATGATTTTATTCTTTATCTTTTCGTTTAATTAATAATTGTGCATAAAGGGTGATCCGGGTATATGGTTTGTAAAAATTTTTAAACTCTGATTTTACACGTTTCCGCATTATTTTTGCAATTTGATTGCGTTCTTGAATATTACAAACCTAACAATATTACCACAAATTATTTTATTTTTAATCAACACATATTTAATCTTTCAACAATTATTAATCATTTATAACTTGTCGTCTCAATTAATAATATAACATATTATACAGATGATACTATGACAATAATTGAATCAATAATATAAGAGATATGATCACGTGAAATTCATGTAGAATAATTGAGTATAAATAAGTGACTTCTCACGTAAGCATCAATAATCAATACCGCAAGTATTTATTATGCAACCACGCGTATTCATTATACTTTTACTCTAAGGGTAGTTCAACAGCTTTTAACGGTAACACCTCTCTTAGTTATTTTTATAGAAAGATAATTTTGTCGCTTTCTAACTACGACAATACTTCCGTTAGGGGTCCACCAATGATTGAGTGTCGTATTTAATATTCCCCGACAAAAAGAATATTCCCCACCAAACGAATATTTTATAACAACTTGCTTACTTTGCAAAATTTATAAATATTACCCACAACTATAACATTATATCAACTTTATTCCATAATATTCAAAATAATATTTATAGAAAATTCATCTTTATTTATAAAAATTTGGGTCTTACTAACTATAACCATGTTGATCAATTCACCTTTGCACTTAAGCTAAAAAATATTCAATTGTAAATTCAATGGTCATGATCATACCAAATAACAATTCAACTTTTGCACCATCGCTTGGCGAAAGAACCTATAGTCACGATCATATCAATAATCTACCCATCTTTACACTCAAGTCAAAGAGAAATATCATCATTAGGGTTATAAGAATGTTATATAAAAATAATATAATCAAAACATGGTTTTAATTTCAAGAGTAAGATTCATAAATCAACGATAATTTGGTCAGAGAAGAAACCAATTTGTCGTGAATAGTATCCCGTATTCGTACATAGTATTGTATACGTGCATAGTAACCTCGACACGAAAAGATAAAATTTCATAATAAAATCCATATCAATATTTATAACACCTTAATCCAAATGTTATAAAATCACTTAATAATATCAAAATCTTAATATTCTTAATATTACAACAATATTTAATAATTTTTAAAACTTATAAACAATTTAATTAAAGTGTTTACACTTTACTAATTAATGCATTTAATCATCATAAAATGCCAAACTCATAAGATTTCATCACCAATAACCAAAACCCTTATAAAAAATCTGCATATACCTCATATATGATTCTCAAGCCATAAAATCATATTTTCCAATTTTCTTACTTCACATAACATATTTAATTCATTTACTCATAATTAGAACATTTTCATGAAAATACCAAATCAGTTCCAAAAATATTTCTTTTGTGGGATTTAGCATAACATAGTCCCATATTGAACATATATTTTTCTCAAAATTTTAAAAATTTATTTACTATTTTTCATATGGCCAAAACCACCGAATATTTAAACATTTATCATAAATTATAATTTTATCCAAAAATTCTGAAATTTACACGGTATACTGATATTATATAGATGTACTTCCAATAAAAATTTCATCAATTTTGGAGTTAATCACAAGGAGTTATAAGCGGTTACTTTTAAAATAATTTTTTCTCATAAAATCCATAACTCCTAATCTATACATCCAAAAATCGCCATTTTTGGACACAATCTAAAAAACTCATCAAAATATCATTTCAAATTTTTCCAGAATTTTAGAAGGTTCAGAAAAATTTCGAAACTAAAAAACATAATAACCCTTAAAATCCCTTACTATCCCTTACCTCAAAAGAAAGCGATCTTTGGAATGTTTGGATATAACGCTAAATCTAACTTGCACCGTATAGCAACACTCAAGATATCTAAATACTCACAAAAATACGCTCGATAATATAGAGAGAGAAAACTTCAGTTTCTGATGTGATTTTCAATTATAACCTAAACACCCTATTTATAGGAAAATGCTTAGAACACTAAAGTAGAAAATTTAATAAATTAATAGTATTTATTTTTTCCACATCTTCCTACGCATCCAAGCATCTGAATTCAGTCTCTAGCACATGTTAAAGATGCCCACCAAACACAAAAAACATTTTTCTTATTTAAATTATTTTAAACTTCCAAAAATTAATTATTTCGGAGCTTCGGAACTTCAATAATTCATAATAAATAGTCCTTTTATCAGAAAATTTGAATCACGCGTGTTTTTACAGGAAATTCAATTCTCTACAACTTTGCAGAAGAAAGTTTTTTCAAATTCCAAATGTAAATTGATCAAATCCACAAACTAGACGATTTTACGATACATAATCAAATTTCAAATCAAGAAATGGGGTCCACCAGAGCATGTTTAACATGTTTTAAACATTTATTGTAACAAAAATATTCTTCCTCCTCATATACTCATATATTCCACATTCAATCATGTAAAAATATCACCATTATTATATTAATAAAATAATATATTTAAATGAATTATTTTATCGAAAAAAAGAAAATATTAATTTTCAACAATTGTCACATTAAAAATTTTCTCCATCTATATCCACATAAAATCAATATTTTCCTCATCATATAAATCAATAATTAATTATTCACAAATAATATTACGTAATCACAAGATCTTGTGAACCAGGCCGCTTCTCGGAAAAAGGGGCTTTTCATAAGGATCTCTCCTTTATTGGCGCAATTGATTAGTGACCAAACCTCTCCTTAGATGTAACTTTCTAAACATTGCCAATAATATTATCTAATAATATTATTCAAATAGTATGAATTATTGCTCAAGATAATGGAAAATAATCGCATGCGTGACAATTCTTAAAACAATAATAGTAATATAAAATATCAACGCAGCATTATTGAATCAATAAAATATAATATTGAACAAGAATTACATCGTAATAATTATTGAGTAGTGCTTTCTTACGTAAGAATCAATAATTGGTGCAATACCGTGTCTTCTTGTGTTTTAACCATCGAGTATTTTAACAAGATAATACTTGAATAACTACGCCTTCATTTATAAACAACTTATATTTGTCGTTTTCTTCATCCAATCGCTTTTTTTTATGGGGCCCACACAAGGCTGCGTCGTCGTACTGATATTCCCGACAAAAAGAATATTCCACGACCAAACGAATATTCTCCGACAACAATGAATATTTTATAGCCACTTGCATATTTTGTAAAATTTGCATATTTCACCCATAACTTTAAACTTTTATCAATTAACCATTAACTAAATAATAATTATAAGAAAAACTGAATACTTTTATTTTATAAAATCTGGGGTCTTACATGAGAAGTCACTCAGCTATGCTCAATTATTGCTACAATAATTGTTGCATCATATCTCTTATATTATTGATTCAATTATTATCACAGTATCATCTGTATAATATGTTATAGTATTAAATCAATAATTGAGACGACAAGTTATAAATGATTAATAATTGTTGAAAGATTAAATATGTGTTGATTAAAAATAAAATGATTTGTGGTAATATTTATTCAATCCTTGATGTATATAAAGAGTCTTTTATGAGACGTTTATGGTAAGTTTGATTATTTTATGGGGGGGCCCATATGTCATCATCTAAGAGCCTCTTCGTCAATAGTAATTACCTTCGTCAATAGTAATTACCTTTGTGAATAATAATTACCTTCGTCAATAGTAATTACCTTTTACCAGACGCCAAACCACTTGCCGTTTCATATTACAAAGGCCGAACCACTTGTCGTTTCACATTACAAAGGCTGAACCACTTGTCGCTTCACATTACAAAGCGCCAATCACTTGTCGTTTCACATTACAAAGGCCAAACCACTTTTCTTTTCACATCACCACCGTCAAGCCACTTGCCTTTTCATATGGCGGTCTTTAAGCTAGAAATCTTCTATAAATAGAGGCCTAGTGCTTCATTATTTTCACTTAATTCATTCAAGCTATAGAGAGAAAGTATAGAGAGATAAGAGAGAAGAAGAAGAGTATTTTGTTACTACACTACTGCAGATATTCAATCTCCTACCAAAAGTAAGTGGTGTTATTCTTTCTTATTCATGAAGAGAACTCGTTGTTATTCCATCGCTTATTATTCGCTTGGAATAACTCAGATCTGTGCGCTTATTACCTATACTTGGTGACATTCTTCTATTATTCTGTTGGAACATCCTATCTGTGTGTTTTACACCGGACCTGGTTCCGTCTTTATTATTATTCTGTTGGAACATCCTGTCTGTGTGTTTTACACCGGACCTGGTTCCGTCTTTATTATTATTCTGTTGGAACATCCTGTCTGTGTGTTTTACGCCGGACCTGGTTCCATTCTTTATTATTCTGTTGGAATATCCTGTCTGTGCGTTTTACGCCGGACCTGGTTCCGTTATTTATTATTCATTGGAATAACTCACTGCTGCGCGGTCTATCGCATTTACGGTGATTTCTTTTGTTATTCCATTCTTTATTATACCCAAATGGTTAAAACTTTGACTTCTATACTCCATGAAATTAGTGGAATATCCTTGATATTTAAGGCTTCATCCAAAGATCCTTTCATGGAAATATTCTTCTCAAGATTCTTGAATTTTACTCTAAAGCAAAGCAAGATCATGTTGATGATTTGGATGTTATTGGTTCCTAGATAAATTAGACTTTGACTTATCTGTGAAAACTCCGTTGGGAGAAACCTTCATTACATCCACTTTGCTTATAAGTCTTGTTTGGTTTAAATCGGTACCCTCACATTACCCATCGATCTTATTTCATTAAAATACTTGCATTTGACGTGATTCTGTGGATTGATTGGTTAACTACTTATCATGCAAAAATTGATTATTTTCGTAAGGTTGTTAGCTTTCATATTCCTAACCAACCTATTATGCGAATTCAAGCGACCAAACCATTAAAATCAATCACGGTCCATCTCAAGCCATAAAGCTATTCGTTTATTGAAAACGGATGTCAAGCTTTCTTAGCTCATGTCACGATTTAAACAAAAATACGCCGCTTTGAATGATATTTCTATTGTTAATAAATTTCTGACGATTCCCTCAAGAACTTCCCCGGCCTACCCCAGAGCATGAAATTGAATTTTGTATCGACCTTGAACCCGGTACAAAACCTATTTCCAAAGCCCCATATCGAATGGCTCTATTGAACTTCGAGAATTAAAGACCCAACTGCAGAATTGTTAGACATCGGCTTTATTCGGCCCTAGTACTTCTCCTTGGGGTGCTCCTGTTACTATTCGTGAAGAAGAAAGATGGGAGTATCGCGACTTTGTATTGATTATCGGGAGTTGAATCATGTCAAGATCAAAATTAGGTATCCATTACCACGTATTGATGACTGTTTGACCAAATGCAAGGAGCCAAATTCTTTTCAAAGATTGATCTTCGTTCCGGATATCACCAATTGAAGATTAGAACCACGACATTCCAAAGACTTCCGAACTCCTGCAGACGGGCATTATGAATTCCTAGTCATGTCCTTTGGATTGACTAATGCTCCTATTTGTCTTCATGGATATGATGAACCGAGTATTCAAGGAATATTTGGATCACTTTGTGGTCGCTTTTATTGATGACATCCTTATTTATTCCAAAAGCCGTGAAGATCATGAGCAACACTTGAGGTCGACACTCCAAAAGCTTTGTGAATATAAAGCTTTATGCCAAGTTGAAGAAATGCGAGTTCGGCTTGAAGAAGTAGCATTCCTTGGGCACGTGGTATCAAGTCATGGAATATCTGCTGACCCAAAGAAAGATTGAAGCTATTCAAAGTCGGGTACAACCTAAATCGATGATCGCGACGTAGCTTTCTTGGTTTAATTTGGTTATTATCGGAGATTCGTGGAAGGATTTTCTCGAATCGCTACTCCATCGACTCAAATTTTCGGAAGATACAAAGTTCGGTTGGGCGAAAGAATGTGAGAAGAGTTTTCAAGAACTCAAGAGAGACTTATTTCAAAGACTGCTCGATAATACCATCCGGCTCGGAGGGATTTGTCATCTACATGATGCTGATCTGCAAAGGGTTGGGATGTGTTCTCATGCAACACGGAAAAGTTATAGCTTTATGCCTCGCGACAACTCAAAGAATATGAGAGGAATTATCCTACTCATGATCTAGAGTTAGCAAATGTTGTTTTCAGACTTAAAATTTGGAGGCATTACTTGTATGGGAGAAAGTGGAGATCTTTACGGATCATAAAAGCCTCAAATATTTCTTCACTCAAAAGGAACTCAACACGCGACAACGACGTTGGCTTGAACTGTTGAAAGATTATGATCATACCATCCAATACCATCCCGGAAAGCGAACATGGTAGTGGCGCATTGAGTAGAAGATCATATGCAAGTACGAAGTGCGATATTGTCAACGCAAAGGCCCATTTTGTGTGACTTGCAAAGATGGAGATAGAGTTAAAGACTCAGGGATGCATGTGATGATAAGCGAGTATCTGAGTAGAACCGACTTTAATCGATAAAGTTAAAGTCGCTTAAGCTACGGACACTGGAGGTGATGCGCGTGTGAGGAAGAAAGTGCAAGAAGGTGTTATGCGAAAGCAAGAATCGATGAAGAAGGAATACTTGAGTCAACTCCGGACTTTGTGTTCCTAACGACCCCGATTTAAAGTATAATATCATCATGATGGCGCATGACACACCATTTGCAATCCATCTCGGGAGTACCAAAATGTATCATGATATTCGGCCATACATTTTGGTGGAGCAATATGAAGAGAGAGATAAGACTGCTTATCTCTCAAGGTGTCTAACTTGTCAACGAGTTAAAGCGAGCATCAAGTACCAAAAGGTCCATTGCAACCACTTGAAATTCCGGAATGGAAGTGGGAGCACATTACCATGGATTTCGTTCTGGGGCCTTCCTAAGGTTTCTCAAGGCATAGATGCGATTTGGGTCATTGTTGATAGATTGACCAAGTCCGCTCATTTCTTATCGATCACGGAAACTTATACACTTGAACGCCTTGTTCAGATATGTCATAAACGAGATTGTAAGATCGCATGGTATGTCGATATCCATAGTTTCGATCGAGACCCAAGATTCACTTCACGATTTTGGGTTAGTTTGCAAAAAGCTATGGGCACGACTTTCGACGATTTAGCTTCGCGATATCATCCTCAAACGGACGACACGATGGAGAGGACTATTCAAACTCTTGAAGATCTATTAAGACTCAGTGTCCATGATTTCAAGGGAAGTTGGGACAAGTTCTTACCATTGGTGGAGTTTTCCTACAACAACAGCTTATCGAAGCAAGTATTGGCATGGCTCCATTCAAGCGTTGTATGGAAGAAAGTGTCGTTCTCCAAAGATATTTGGGATGAGGTGGGTGAAACAACGTTGTTGGGACCGGAGTTGAATACGTATGACTACTGGAAAAGATTCAAACGATCCGACAAACGTATAAAAACCTCACAAAATCGACAAAAGAGTTATGTTGATCTTCATCGAAATGACGTGGAATTCGATATAGAAATCATGTGTTGTTAAGAGTTGCTCCATGGAAAGGAGTTACAAGATTTGGAAAGAGAGAAAACTTAATCCTCGATTCATTGGTCCATTTTAATCCTCGATCGGTAGGAACTGTGGCTATAGACTGCGTTTACCGCCAAGTATGTCTCGTGTTCATAACGTTTTTCACATTTCCATGTTACATAAATATGTGAAAGACCCGAACCACATTATTGAGTTAGAACCGGATGAAATAGCGGAAGATTTGACGTATGAAGAGGTTCTTGTTCAAATCTTGGATAAGAAGGAACATATTCTACGCTCCAAGGTTATACCTCAAGTCAAAGTTTTGTGGAGGAACCACGATGTTGAGGAAATGACTTAGGAGTTAGAATCTGAAATGAAATCAAGGTATCCTTACCTCTTCGACATACCGTAGTCGCACCCTAATTTCGAGGGCTAAATTTCATAAGAAGGGAGGTTGTAAGACCCCAACTTTTATAAATAAAGATGAATTTTTCTATAAATATTATTTTTGAATATTATGGAATAAATTTGATATAATGTTATAGTTGTGGGTAATATTTATAAATTTTGCAAAGTAAGCAAGTTGTTATAAAATATTCGTTTGGTGGGGAATATTCTTTTGTGTCGGGGAATATTAAATACGACGACTCCAATCATTAGGTGGGCCCCATAATAATCTAAGTATTGTCGTAGTTAGAAAACGACAAAATAATCTTTCTATAAAAATAACGGCAGAGGTGTTACCGTTAAAAGCGTTGAACTACCCGGTAGTAAAAATACGAATACTGCGTAGTTGTATAAGTAGCACACGATATTGATTATTGATGCTTACGAGAAGTCACTTAGCTATACTTTCAATTATTGCTACGATAATTGCCGTGATCATCATATCTTTATATTATTGATTCAATTATTGTCACAAGATTATCATCGTATAATATGTTATAGTATTAAATCAATAATTGAGGCGACAAGTTATAAATGATTAATAATTGTTGAAAAATTAAATATGTGTTGATTAAAAATAAAATGATTTGTGGTAATATTTATTCAATCTTTGATGTATATAAAAGAGTCCATTATGAGACGTTTGTGGTAAGTTTGATTATTTTATGGGGGCCCATATGTCATCATCTAAGAGTCTCTTCGTCGATAAGAATTACCTTCATCGATAGTAATTACCTTTGTGAATAAGTAATTACCTTCGTCGATAGTAATTACCTTTACCAGACGTCAAACCACTTGCCGCTTCATATTACAAGCGCCGAACCACTTGTCGTTTCACATTACAAAGGCCGAACCACTTGTCGTTTCATATTATGTAGACGTCAAACCACTTTTCTTTTCACATCACCGAATCGTCTGAGCCACTTACCTTTTCACACGGCGGTCTTAAGCTAGAAATCTTCTATAAATAGAGGCTAGTGCTTCATTATTTTTCATGAATTCATTCAAGTTATAGAGAGAAAGTATAGATGCATAATAAGAGAGAAAGAAGAAGAGTATTTTGTTACTACACTTCTTTGCAGATTCAATCTCCTACCAAAAGTAAGGGGTGTTATTCTTTCTTATTCAGCAGAAGAAAACTGTTGTTATTCCATTTGCTTTATTATGCATTGGAATAACTCAGATACGCTGGTTTACCTATACTTGGTGACATTCTTCTATTATTCATTGGAACATCCTGTCATGTGTTTTACACCGACCTGGTTCCGCTCTTTTATTATTATTCTATCGAACATCCTGCATGTGTTTTACACCCTGGGTTTCCGCCTTTTTATTATTATTCTTTGAACATCCTGTTTGTGTGTTTTACGGGACCGATTCCATTCTTTATTATTCATTGAATATCCATGCATGCGCTTTTGTAGGACCGGTTCCGTTATTTATTATTACTGTGGAATAACTCACTGCTTGATTATCATCGCATGCGTGGTGATTTCTTTTGTTATTCCATTCTTTATTATACCCATTGGTTAAAACTTTGACTTCTATACTCCATGAAATTAGTGGAATATCCTCGATATTTGCGGCTTCATCCAAGATCCTTTCATGGAAATATTCTTCTCGAGATTCTTGAATTTTACTCTCTGAAAGCAAAGATCATGTTGATAGTTTGATGTTATTGGTTCCTAGATAAATTAATTCTTGAACTTGTTTTATTGAATTCTTATATCATTGTCATCATCCTCATGTTTATATTATGTTGAAAGTCATATGTGGCACAGTAGTGCATAGATGGATTTGGGTATGATTATGACCGAGAGACTATTCGATAATTGTAATCATGACCGTAATGTTACAAATGATGTGGTAAAATCCTCGGTGGTCTGTAGTGCATTGATGGGCGATTGTTGGCATGATCATGACCATTAATGAATACATAAATATTCTCGGCCGTAGTGTACATGAATAATTGTGGTCGCCATACTAAAGAATATCATTGGTCAGTAGTGCAGGGGTGATTCGATGATGTGGAATATTTATTAAAGTCGAGTCTCAAATATAACGATGATGAAAACCTTTTAAATCATAAAAGATTGTAGATTTTATTTTCTACTGACTCTTTTAATGGATTCTTTGGTTCATTGTAGTTAAACTTGATGTTCATTATATTTTATCGGTTTAACATCATTGTGTAGGCAAATGATAATTTATTCTCGCATTATCTTAGTCATAATATTTCTTCTTGAGCTAGTTGAGCTCACTCTTTCTTTCACCGTTCTCTTCGTGAAATGAGAATATAGTTGGGACGAGTCGAGAACGGAGTAATGGTCCGTGAGGATAGCATTAGTAGTCCTCACTATTACGTGAAATAGTGTGATAATAATTGTAATGAGGACTCCTTTTGAGTTTGTATGATATCTAGTAGACAATATTTGTATTCAAACTCACGCTTTATGTCGTATTGTACACGGCAGCTTATATTAAGAAGTTGTATTTAAATTACGTACCATGTATCCGACTACCCAAGATGGGTGATGTATACCTAATTTTGGGGGCGTCCACAACGACGTGAAGGAAACTTCAGACCGATGAATAAAGAACTCACCAAGTATCTAAATACTCTCAAAATACACTCGATAATCTAGAGAGAAAAAGAGAGAAAACTTATGAATTCTGGTGTGATTTTCAATTCTAACTTAGTCCTCTATTTATAGGAAAATATTAACACGCCGAAGCAGACTTGACCTGCTACCTGATGGCTTTACCTGCTACTATTCTACCCACCAAAAATTAGTCATCTTCCCCAACAACCAAAAGTGGGGCCCACCCATTTCTTGAATTTTTTACCAAAATCATTTATAAACCTAATTTTTGAATCAGTCACCTTTTAAAATTCATAACAAATCATTCGTTCATTTTAACGGTTCAAAATTTGTGAACATATACTCAACTTGTATATGTATAACATATCCAAAAATCACAACGATCCAACTACGATTAAAAATTATAACTCACACATAAAGTCAGTAAAAATCGATTTAATCTTTTAATACCTCTAATCCGGCAAAATACTTATAAAAATACCTCAACATTAATTTTTTCATTTATAACCACATAAATAAATCCATCATTTATATCCACATCAAATAAATATTTCCTTATCATATAAATCAATAATTAATTATTCACAAATAATATTACAGAATCACAATAATGACAACCAGACAATTCCCAAGAAAGAGGGGGCTTTCCAATAAGGATTTCTCCTTCTTGCAAGCAATTAGGTGACCAAAACCTCTCATCGATGTAAACTTTCTAGACATTGCCAATAATTCTATCTAAAAATATTATTCAAATAATATGAATTATTGATCCGATAATAGAGATATCTATCGCAAAGGACAATTATTGAAACAACAATAATATAAAATATCAACGCAAAGAATTATTGAATCAATAAAATAAAATATTGAATAAGAATCTATTGTAACAATTATTGAGTAGGCCTTCTTACGTAAGAATCAATAATTGAAAAATATTGTGCAATACCGGTATACATCTTTAGAAACTCTCACGCCATTCATCGTATTTTAACCACCGGGTATTCCAATGGGGCTTTTAATTCAGAATAACTACGTCGTTATTTATAAAAACTCAAATTTGTCGCTTTTCTTCATCCGGACAGTTATTCTCAAGTATGGGGCCCACAAATGATCGTCTTCAGTGCATTTAATATTCCCCAGCGTAAAGAATATTCTACGACTAAACGAATATTCCCCAACAACAATGAATATTTTATAACCACTTGCGTATTTTGAAAAAAATTCATATATCACCCTTAACTTTAACCTTTTATCAATTTAACCATTTACTAAATAGGAAAATTGAATACTTTTATTTCATAAAATTTGGGGTCTTACATTTAACGTTAAGTGCACTTTGGGGGAAAAAATCAGGGTGAAAATAAGATTTCAGGATAAATATCACGGACATTTTTGCACCTTTGCTCATACATTAGAACCTCTATAAATTAATACCGTTAGAACTGGATTTTTTTATTAATTTAGAGAGTTATTATTTAATCGATAAATTAATAATTTATTAATTTAAAGAGTGTTTTTCTATTCAGTGAACATAAATTTAATTACATTAAAATTATTGTATTTTATTGATGTTTATATCATTCTTTTTTGATGTAATGTATCATACTTGTTAAATTAATGTAATAATAAAATGCATTGTGAGTGATATTAATTATTTTTAATAATTAAATAATATTTATTGTATCCACTTTTCAAATTACATTCACATTTTATTTGGAAAAAAATTATATTCAATTATATTTAAATTTCAAGACAAAACATTATTTTGATGGGACCATATATTAAGGATGAAATTCAATTAGATTTGAATTTCAAGAAAAATTAAGGATGAAATTAAGATAGGTTTGAATTTCAAGACAAAACAAACGAGAATAGAATCATTACTTAGATACATTTGTAATTTAAAAGAATTATTAATTTATGATTTTGATGGGACCATATATTTATACTAGGGTCTTTTTAAAAATTATTATTTTATCGAAATTATTAATTTATCCCATTAGTCCAAATCGGGATTGGGAAAAAAATATTATTTTAGAGAGATTATTAATTTATCGAAGTATTAATTTATAGAAGTTCTACTCAGATATGATTTAATTATAGTTATTTTTTTGTATTCTCATTATAATTAAAATGACATTGTAATGACATCATTTGAAATTAAACAAATTATTACTATTATAAATATTATCTTTCAAATATATCATATTTAAAATTTAGTTGATAAGTTATTTTAAGTTTACTCATATTTTGCACGAATTACTAAACTCGTTAATCTAACAATATATAAGGCGTGCGATTTTTATTTCTTACTTTTCTGTTTAAATAAAGGTTAGTTTTTGTTTAGACTACATATAAGTAGTTGGACACTTGGACATTTTGTTCTTCTTAAAAATTCATTCTTAGAAATTAAAAGAATTGAATTTTTCACAAGTTAAAATTATGAGTATGTTTTTTTACATAAGAATGAGAGGATGACTTAATATGTTATTAATATTTTATTTGTAAAAATATTAATTTTCAAAATTAATTACACATGAAAACTCAATGTTTGGAAATTACTATCATTAACTTCTTGTTAATTCACTTGGTAAGGGTTGTCATTTTTGTACACGTGGAGCACTATTTTCATATATATATTTTTGATATTTTCACATAATTTCGATCAGACTCACCAACATGTAAAAATAACAAAAATACATATAAAAATATCAGTTCCCTAAATATATTTATGTTATTCAACAAGTGACCCTAATTTAAAAATATTTATAACATCATCCTCAAAATACACTTAACTAAACAAAAGTGACCTTAAATCCGTTTCTAGTCAAAAAATTCGACCAAGTGTTAGGGATGTATTTCACTATATTTTATAATTTAGATTGTATTTTGACTTTAAAACAAAATAAATTAATGTATATCCATCAATTTCAGTATAAAAATTAGTTTTGTTCTATATTTTTCTCTTTCAATTCATATACATGTTCTAAATTCATGTTGCTCGTTCATAATTAAATTCAAAGTCACGGGTGATAACTAAGAAATGCCCAGTCAGTTGACGGGCCCAGCCCTGCCCTGCCCTGCCCTGCCAATTTGGTAGTTTCGCTCTTCAAACTCCCATTGATTGACAATTTTTTGATACACAAATACTACTTTCAAAGAGAAAAACAAGTAATATTACAATTTAATAGATCCCAAAATATATCAGCAAAGGCCTGCTGTTTGAATAAAAAAAAAAACATAAATTGGGATAATCAAAATCTTCTTCAGTTCTCATAATTCATACAGACATTAGAATCATAATCAAAATCATATGAAAATAGACGTATTTACCTTTGCACTGTCCGTACAAACAAAGCAAAGATTACAACACATTAGGCCATAATCTTGCTTAATTATTTGCCATCTCCATCACCATCACCATCACCATCACCATCACCATCACCATCACCAACACACCTACCTGGCAGAACAACCAAGACCAAGTTAAAATCCTTTCCAAACCAGTATGGATTCCCAACTTATGGATATATTCTCAAGTGATTGAATTTACTCACATGTAGAGCCATATTTACATAATAGCCTGCAAGGGATACAAAGGTTGCTCAGAAAACTCCCCCCACCGTTGAAGGAAGATCATCAAAAGCCCAAAGATCCATCGCATTTCCACCATCTTGACTTGTGTCTCCACCAAGGAAGGCATCTATTGAAGCATCCCAGTTGCCATCCATATATGGCATCTGAAAGAACTTCATCTCGGAGGACTCAAAACCATAGAGCTCTCGAGACGACTTCTCAGTATTTTCTTCACCAGACACCAAGTCTAAAGAGTTAGACTTCAGTTTCTTTGCGGGGTTAGGATCTTCCGCATATTGAGTTTCATCGCCTTCTAGAGTAGCCGAGAGAACAGATGTTATTTCTGGATTCTTTGAGGAGTGTTCTCCCCAACCCAAGTCAGAGTAATCAAAGGAGTTGCTTCCTTGATCAGAATTAAAATATAGGGTATCACCGTCTGATGAGACCAATGGTTTGCACCCCACTTCTTTAATAGCAGGGTATGCAACTGCATAACTATAAGTACCGAGTATTGGTTTCTCTTCCACAAAACCTAAAGGGATATAGTAATCACAATCTGGATGGTTCAGTGAATTCAAATCCTGGTTCAGACTGGGCAATATAGAGTTTGAATTTTCCTTGGGAAATACAGCCTTAGGGTTTGTCTTAGTAGTGCACTTCACGACAGTTGGGGCAGTCTCATCGGGAAAATTCACTTTTGCTTTCTTACCCCGAATCCTCCTTGCCTTGGAGTCATAAGCTCTCGCAGCTTCTTCTGCAGTGTTAAACGTTCCGAGCCAAACTCTGACACCTTTCCATGGATCACGTATCTCAGCAGCCCATTTACCCCATGGACGCTGCCTGATCCCTCTGTATTGATTTTTCCTCTTTTTATTTGAGGATTTCTCTATTTCCTCATTGAATTCCAGAGGTTTTATAGCATTAGAGCCTTCAAGAAGACGGAATACAAAAATCAAATGAAAATAAGACAAGAAAGTGAAAAAATCTATCAAGGATCTCTTATCCAACTATCACGAATCACAAAATAATAGGTAACGTTTTGCTACATAAATATTAAAAGCCGCAACTGTTAACACTTCAACTGATCCAAAAAATAGATCCATTACTTCTTATTTACGGTAATTAAAAGAAGTTGCAAAAACATACATGAATATAAAGCTCGTTTACAGTAACTGGAATCTATCTAATGATGACATTTTAAAAGGTTAGGGAAAGAATATGTTATATGTAGCAGCTTTGGCAGATTTAGATATACACTAGTAGGGCAATATAGGTAAATATTCAACAAAAATATTCTTTTACAAGTGAACAAGGTTTATAAGCCATTACTTTTTAAGTGGGGCTACTATAGAGGTAAAAAAAAAAAAGTTATCATCAACAATCTATTGTACCATGTCAAAACTTGAAACACCATTATTGATTTTTCCTTGAAAACACAATTGAACTGCAAAATATAACACCATTATTGAATTCAAGCTCAGAAAAAACTATAAAATTACAGTAATTACTAGGCCTATTTCAAAAGATCAAGATAATCCAAACCTAACAGTGTTAATAGATCCAAATAGGCAGCAATCGCATGAAGCAGAGGCAAATCAAAACAAATCATATCTATTTAAGCAGTCATCATCTACCAAGCAAGATGCAAACTGAAAAAACAAACATCATATGCGAGGCCAAGATTGACATCAAAGAGGGAAAAAAGACGAAAAACTTTAGCCCTAAAAGAAAGGAAAACATAACAATAGTAAAAGAAAACGGTTTACCTCGAGTACTCTTGGAAGCAGAGAAAGCGAAAGGTGGTTTAACGCGAGCTTCAACTTCATATCCAGAAGAGAAGTCCATAAAACCTTGAAAATCTGCCTCGAAATCATCGTCGAGGTCAACGATCCCAGATCGCAAGGGCTTGGAGTAGTAATTGTTAGGGCTTTTCTTCAGGGAGGTGTTCCATAGCAGATCGGCGGTGAGACGGTGGGAGGACCGACTCCGCGGAGCGAAGTCGGAGATGATGGCTCCACCACACATATCTTTGTCTAATTAATTTGCAGGCAACGAAGACTGATGAGATTTACACTTACTATTAGAAAGATTTGATCTCTTGTTCTTGTTTTAAGATAACATAGGAATTAGGAAGTAAAGACTCGTTTTATGAGCAAAAATGAGGTGAGTTGGGGAGTCGGCAGCCTCCCTTGGTTTTCCATTAATACCCTTACTTAAGTGGTTATTTTTCATTTCCTCATACGTGAGTTAATTATTAATATAATCTATTTTACTTTTAAAAGTATCAATTTTTACTATATTTATTATTTATAAATAATTTAGAATATTTTCATTAAAATTACACAAAATAGGCATAAAAATGTCACAAAAACTCTTTTTGAGAGAGACCGAGAACATTATCAAAATTAAATTAGCTAAGTACCTCATGCCAAGCAGTTTTTTAAATAAAATATTTAACTTATTTTTTACCTATAATTATTTTAAATTTCTTGATTATCCTGTATATGATTTTTTTTTTTAATTTAATAACTACAAACTTGGCTCAAAAATAAATAAATATATCTGGTTATAATTATCGTTAATGTTTTCAATGCTGGTTTTAGTTATTTTTTCGCTTATTATTATTTTTGTTTGTTTATTTATATTATTATAATTTGTATTTATCTATTCCTCTCACCATTAAAATTATTATTATTATTTACTCTAACCATCGTATTGTCTCTATTCAATCAAAAAATATTCTAAATATATCAATTATTATTATTTACATATTTCTTTATATCTTTTATTATTATTATTATTAAAGTTTTTACTAATGTGTTGCATAAAGTGCAAGTCGTGTAGTTTTGTTTTAAGATGAAAGATTTTTTTTAAAAAAAAATAAAAATTAATTGTTTTCTCTCAATACATATAAATGTTTTTTTTCCTTTTTCCAAGCAAAAATATACTATAATTTGAATTACATATAAAATTGTATGTGGAAGATGACCACAATTGTGTGTTTTTGTGAATTTGAAAATTCAGCAAAAGCAATTCATAAATTATAAACCAAACCAACCTTTAATATGAAAATTATGTTGCTTGATTGACCTTCTTCCATCTCCCATTTGGATTTTGGACAGTGTTGCAAATAAATTAAATATGGGTTTTATTCTAGGTGTTGTTATATATTAATTAATATAATATATACAGATATTTGAAACTAAATAAAAAATAGGGAGTTGTAGTTAAATTTTAGGCGAATATAGATGTATCAGAAAGAAAGAAAGAAAGGGAAACAAAATAATATTTCATTTAAATTTTAACTTTACATTTATGTATATCACAAAACACAATTATTGGTGTTAGGATCCTCTCTATTAATTTCCTCCACTCAATTTCTCCTTTTACACTGTTAAAGATAAGAAGATAGAAATAATAATAATAATAAAAAAATGTATATTTGTACAGAGAAAATTCATTCAGATTATACCCAAAGATCACCCCCAAATCTGAATAAATTTTTGTCTTTCATATCTATTTAAAGAGTTTAATATAAAGAGAGCTGCTTTATATCATCAGGGGTTAGTTTTATTTATAAAAAATCAGTGTTTTTGTGTTGGGTTTGGGGGTTTGATTCCATGGCCTCTGGTGTAGAAATGGCTGGTGAGGCAGTTGTGGCAGCTACTGTAGCTTTTCATTCTTCTTCACCAAAGTTTTGGAGGTTTAGAAGCCATGGATGGAGAAAGGGTATGTGACATTGCAGGATATTAGGGAGGAACAAAGGTGTGGTTGTTTCCGGCGGCGGCGGTTTCTGAGATGGTATGAGAATGTGGATTTTTAAGATGGGTAGCAGATCTGAGATGATCATATAGATTTTTTGATCCGTGATGTATATGATTTTTCGATCTGAGATGGTATAGATTTTGGTTGCAGATCTTGATTTTCAATATTTGGCTAAAAGGAGTTTTTGATGATTTTAGATTTTGTTGTTTTAGATTTGAGATGGTATAGATTGTAGATAGTTTTGTTGTTTTTATTTAGTTTAAATGATTAAATATAAGTGATTTGACGAATTTGTTCTTAATGTATAATAAATTTGTATATAGATATTAAAATAATTTATTTATTTTTACACATCACCCTATGATGATGGCCACATTCTTGAGTAGCGTCGTGAATTTCGACGCCATACCAATTTGTTGTAATTGAAAAAATTGATAGTTCAATCATCTAATATGATCTATAGTTTAATATAGTAATTCATATTTAAGCCTTTTAAAATTAGATTGATGGTGAAGCAATCTGAGATTGTGGGATTATCCTCATCCACCCTTCAAGGGAAAGGGTGTCTTCCTACTTGGCAACTTGACTACGCCAGACAGACACAATCTACCCAACTATCTCATGATTATTTGAAAATAACCAACACAGCTGGCGAGCTGCCTCTACCATGGAGCCTCCACAAGTTTGGTAGAATTAGGTCGTATTTTTTTCCCTTTCTACTCTTTCGCCCTTACAAACTTTGTGTATCTATTTTATCTTTTTTAATTTATATTTTTTTTATTTACTCCTTCCTTTAAATTTTATAAAATTCTTATTTTAAACTTGTATATATAATTAGGGTTAGATATATATATATATATATATATATATATATATACGGTCAGGATCAAGAGCATTCTCCTTAAATAGCATTCCGCCTTAAATAACATTCTTTTATCAAAACTACGTCGTTAAATTTGTTTTACCAACCCCAACCCCAACCCACTAGTTCTACCTATCAATTTGTTCCAAATAAAACAGTCACTTTTTTGTTTTTATAAAGTTAAATTAGGCTAATCATAAATTTTGTTTTTGATTAATTTAAAAAAAGGAACAAGAATTTCATATATTAAAAGGAAAATCAGACAATCTGGTGGTGCAGTTGGGCCAGTTTTCATTTTCTGCCCTCCACCTCAATTACCCCCCAGACCAGAATCAAATCATCAAGAACAGAAACTCCTCCTCCTCCTCCTATATAATAAATAAAGCAATCTTGATTTATATAATAAGTAATAAATCGGTAAGTTCTGTGATCCAATGCAAAACTAACACAATTAAAGAGGCATAATATATCTATATACTATATTACACGGTCGTATCTCTACTACCACAAACTTTTTACCTATCTGTCCTCCTGAGAACTAAGTTTTACAGTCTCCACCCACCGACTCCCAGTTGACAGAAACAAGATGCATTGACCATACATACAATAACCATGCCAAATACTGAATACAAATTTACTCCCTCCCTCAAGGCTCAAGAATATCCATTTGAGGTTTTCTGTAGTTTCTTCTTAAAATTTGAAACACTGCACTGTGGACAAATGTATTCAAGTCCATCTGTTTTAGCATAATCCTGCACGTTGTGAAAACCAATATTTTCATATGCACAATTTCATCACATCCTTATTCAATACCACATACATACATACCTTGAAGGCACCAAGACCCTGCCTTCTGTCACACCCAAAATGCGCCCACTCACCACATATGCCACAGTTCACCCAATCCCCGGCAGCACTACTGGTAAAAGTTTGAAAATTCCAACGTTAGCACACATACATACATACATATTTGACTACTTTCAGCAGAAAAATAAAAAAGAAAATACGACCTGTGGCATAATAAGCAGCACTCTCCATCTACATCATCGTGAGCCAATTCATATTCTAGAAGGTATGTTTCATAGTGCCTTTTAAGCGTATTCCCAACACCCTGGTTTAAATAATTTATGGATTTTAGTCAGCTAGATCCCCATATATCAGTAGTAGTATCCGGCCGTAAATAAATACATCAAAACTAATCTATGCAAGTGATAAAGATTTATTTGCCATTACTAGTAATAATACAATTCAAGCATTGCACAATTCTTTAAAATGATCAGGAGTGGAATATCGTAGAATATAATTTGTAAGAAACCAAAAAAATTCACCACGAGAATGGAATCCATGTAATGTTACTACAAAAATGTGTTGATATCTAGCAGATAATGATGGGGTCTTAACAGACCAGACTGCAAACAAACCATGCCACAAATCCCTTTTTTTGTTGCAACACGACTATTCTTTTCTTAAAAAAGTAAAATCTAGTCAAAAAGCTGAGGAAGGGTGAGGACAATCCTCATTCTAAGGAGAAATGAATATGTGAATGTGGGCCTTAGAATATATATATAAATATATGGGGACCGATCCATAACTAACGTTGTCAACTTAAGGTTACCTTACAACACATTGTGACCCTCTATCCCAAGATCGAACGGTTAAATAAAGGGACCGTCCACAATTTAGTTTTCAGTATTCTGCAATTTAATACTGCGGACGAGACAGAAAACCAAAATGTCCCTCCTTGTAAATGTCTCTGTCCGCAGTATTAAACTGCGGACGCTAGGTATGGCCAAATGGTCAACCAGAAACAACGTGGCTCCGATCAATTCTAACAACTCTTCCAAACAGATAGATCAAATAAGGCAACAATAGATCATAAATTGTAATATACGTACAAAACTTTAGAAGAAGTCAAAGATGTTTCTGCCTCCTGAAATCAATTTCATGAAGAAATAAAATGTTCATGTATTCAAATAATCCAACAACGAAAAAGCAAATCCAGAACTTTAGCCTTGTTGTTTACAATATAAACTAAACCAAACCACCACATGAGGAACAAGGAAATATATAGTATTGGAAATTCTGGAGTTGTAGATTAAAGAATAATATGAAAATTCTGTTTCCAGGAACTATCTGCCTTGCCTTTGTTGTATCATTATTTCAGTACGTATATTACGATTCTTTTTTGTATGATCTATTACAATATATGATCTATTGTTGCCGATTTATCTGTTTTGAAGAGTTGTTAGAATTGACTAGAGCCTTGAAAATTAAAAAAAATAAACTTGGCATCTGCAGTTTAATACTAAGGGCGAGACTTATTTACAAACGACGCCGTTTCCCAGTTGGCCATACCTAGCGTTCACAGTTTAATACTGCGGACATGAACATTTACAAGGAGGGGCATTTTGGTCTTCTGTCCAGTCCGCAGTATTAAACTGCGGACGGTAACCTTATTAACCGTTCGATCTACAGATGGACAGTCACAATCTGTTGCAAGTCTAACCTTAAATTGACAACGTTGTCAATGGATCAATCCCCTATATATATATATATATATATATATATATATATATATATATGGAAAGGGTAAGGCGGCCTTAGTCAAGCTACTTAAAAAACGACCTAATTTTGTATTAAATTTGTAATTATTGATTTTTTTATAAAACCCTAAAATAGAAAACTTAATCCAAGGGGTAAAACTATGTCGTTTGATTAAGTAGTCTTAACCAAGCTTGGCTAAGGCATGCCTTGGATAACATTTTCCCATATGTGTGTGTATATATATTTAATATTGTTCGATATAGAGATAAATTTCCTAACTCGGATTCTGAAAGGGAGAGAAGATTTTATGAACTAAATCACAATCTTCGGCTGAGATTTATATTCTGCTGACTGGAAACTAATCAAATCTGTAGACATAACCATGCTTCATCATTTTTTTGCCAAGTCCCTTTTCTTTTTAAAGTTGTCTTTTGAAGTTTATATTATATCTCTTCGGTACATTCTTCACCTCTTCAGCCCCCCCCCAACAAAAAAAAAAAAAAAATCTGAATTTTCCTCTTACAAAAAAAGCAGTTCATAGTTAGCAAAACCTTGATGAGGAAAGCTCATAAGCTAATCTAAGCTCAACCCTGAGCTAAAAATTCAAGCCTAAACAAAGCCTAGAAATATTAAGCTCAAGCTGGCTATTAATTATTGGTGGTTTGCCTGCAGCAGCAACTAAAGTAAGGAAGAATTAATTTTACGGAATACTAGAGCTTCCAGTAACTAATCCTATAAAAACTCAAATTCATAATGCTGCAGAGTATGTAGTTTTTTTTTTGTTTTGAGATTCATATACTACTTCTTTCTTGTTACAGATAATTTTTCTAGTATTTTCTTTGTTGGCATAATAAGGGATTGATGCAGGACAGGATTTTGAAGCTTGAATAAATAGGAAAAACAAGAAAATTGCAACTACTGTGAAGCTCCACACTCCTATGGTTAGAATCCTGAACCGCGGAAGAGTAAATTGATTGCAATCAATAAATAATCTGAATATAAATAATAAACTCTGTCCAACTTGTGGGGATTACATTGGTGATATAAGAAAAGTTCCCAACTGATATACAAGTTGAAACCTAAAACAGAATCAGACTCTAAAATAATAATAAAACCACTAACTACTGGGACTTTAAATAAATAATACTTTTAATAACTATCTTAATAATAACTAATGATTAGTTACAGAATAATTTCATCTTCAATATAAAAAGAACTTTCAGTTCTTTTATCTTTGTTGTCCCCATCATCTTGTATATAATATATTACTTACATGTGAATTGTAACATACGAACACATGGATACGCAATGACTGATATGTGTGTATTAAATCTCAAATTGGACAAGTTGTAAACTTTAATAATTCTGTCCAACAAGAGCATTCAGATTCAACTTTCTACTAGCAATCCTCAACCTCATACTATTGCAATTTGCAAATGTTGCAGCATAACGAAAAACAGTTCGAAAAGAAAGAGCCATTAGTCAGGGTTATAGGGCATACTGTCATTCTATTGGTTACTGTGTGATTGCGCATCTTTGAGAAAACCTGCCCTTTCCAATTAATGCCATTGCCAACATGAAAGCCGCCTCTTGAAACAACCTAAAAAGTTTCCCAACTTCATGTTCTAATCGCTCTATTGCTAAAACATTGATAAAATTAAAACAAAAAGTTTATAACAATTCCCCCCACTAGTAAGAAAGACACACGAGAGCTCACCTCTCTATACAAGTTAAAGAGATCAAGCCGTTTCGCATTGAGTATAGCATCTGGGAATTCGGCAAGTCCACCTTGAGGAATGAGACGAGTATGGCCTCTAAGGATTAGAAACTGCATTACATCCTTAAGAAACTCCTCCTGCGTCATCAACATGATGAAGCTGAAGTTCAGAATTACATGGATACATAAATCTAATCAAATGATATAGGGTTAAAGCCAAAACTTATTATTTGCATATACCCTTTCCCATATATATATATATATATATATATATATATATATATATATATACACACACACACACACACACACACACACACACACACACACACACACATATATATATATGAAAAGGGTAATCTAAGGCATTGTCTTGGCAAAGCTTAGCTAAGCCTACTTAATAAAATGACGTAGTTTTGTATAAAATTTATAAATACATATATTCTTTGAGAAAATTTTAACAAATTAAAAAATAATAATAAACAAATCAAAAGTGCCATAAATTACAGATAGGAAACATAAGACATGCAAATTTGCAGAGAGGAAGGTTTAATCTCTGCTTCCAATTAAATTTTTTTATACCATCTTGAGAACGTGGTTGAGTTTATTAATCAATTTGACAGAACATCTACCATCAAAAGAAAAATGATTGACCGCCTACTATAGTATTTTGACACCAACAAAAAATACATTAAGCCAACTTTAGAATACTGTTATACAAAGTCCAAGTTTTAAACTACCTGTATAAGTGAATTGTGCATAATTTCAAGTTTGAAATCCACGCCTTCTTAATGTACCTTGATACTCCACAGGAGACTTTAGCAATTAAAAAAAATCAATTTTATGTGCCCCTTTTTATCTCCATCAGCATTAATATTATCATTATGTTGTATGCCTATGTTCAATCATAAACTACACAGTTAAATTATTAGTATTGAGTAATAATGGCATCACATGATTCAGTGTAACACATAAACTTCACAAATAAACATATCCCTCCACTCTGGATTGAGCCCATGGTTCAAACCCACGTGTGGCACATATTTTAATATGTGCCGATGACAAATTTTAATTTCTCTTTTGATTCTAAGGAATAATATAAAAAATTATAATAGATATAATATCTAAAAGTGTCACTTAAATCCTTAAATTACGTGTCGAGTTAACCATTTTCGGCACTCATTTTGCAACAGAGGGAGAGAGTTAGGGACTAGGTCACGAGGCCATGATTTTTTTGATAAGAGAGGCAAGGTGAAAATATAAGAATTTCCCTCTTATAAACCTCAAATGTCAGTAAGGTTGCCATATCCAAAGTCAAATTCAGAATTCTAATGGACGTCTCGAGATTTCAAAACCTGGTTAAGCATCTTTTGAGTTAGAAAAATAGATTAAATTTCATTAGATTTGTTTTTGTTCTCCAAAAGTGGCCTTATATTGCCAATAAGAACATAATTGGAATGATAAATTTACAACAGGAAAAAGAAAGAAAGAGAGAGAAAAACTCACCTCGGAGCAAACGTGTATTGGGTTTCTATCACAACCATGTTTTTTCAGAGGAAGGGGATTCAAGGAGATTATCTGTTTAGCCTGATATGAAGTTGATAATGATTTACGATGGTTAACAGGATTTGCTCCAACCATGCTGTGCTTTGTGGATGGAACAACTGGCAAGTTAGCCTTTACTTGGCCTCCATCATGTCCATTTGACTCAGAAATTCCAGAGAACGGCAGCATTTTTTGGTGACGAATATGAGGAATGGGCCGCATTGCAGCAACTTTTAATTTACTCCTAACAGGTACTAAGGGACTTGTATTTCCATTCATCAATCCAGTTTTCTTATCCTCTTGATCTTCTCGTTTCAGGGCAGCTTGACCTCCAGGTAGTAAACCATTTCGAGAGCTTTCTTGGGACATTACAGACCTTTTTCTACTCGGAGCAGGTGGTCTCAACCAAGTTGGAGGGATGCCTACATTAAAAGTTTTTGCATGAGCATCTTTGTCCTGCTTTCTACAGAAGAAAAGGAGTCGTTCTGCATCATCTTTCTCAAATGAAGCAACAGCTAACCCTTGCACGCTGGCAATTCCAAGTGCAACTAAACAGCGATAAGAAGTATCTGGTGCTAATTGCCTCAGAACCTGAAAATGGATGCCACAACAATTATGGGTGATTATACAATGAGACCAGATAAAAAGGCTAAGTAAATCCACACATTTAGAACAAAATTCTCAATGAATAAATTCTACAAGGAGCAAAGAGTGTCACATGTGCCAAAGCATGACTGTCCATGAAGACATGTTTTGGATCAATACATAATTTTCCGACCTACTACGATTTACGTGATAGAGAAGCTTTGATTGAAGAGGCTTTCCGAAAACAAGAGAAGTTTTGTGGTATATGCTTTCCTGAACAAACTGGACGCGCCAGGCAATTGCAATTTAAAAGCCTTGAATACAAACGACTTCATTTTATACTGATGTGAAGCATTCTGTTCTATTTTTCTTTTAAAACAAGAATTATTTATTTTATTGATGGATACTGATGCAAATAATTCTGATAGCTGTCATTTTCTTCGAGAGATCTACTTTTTTATTTTAATTTTTTTAGGGGAGCACTATTTCCATGTGTGTTTTTGATATTTCCACATGGTCCACTCACACATGAAGGTGTACTCATCTTATTGAGAGGGACCATGTAGAAATATCAATTCCCTTTTTTTAATGTCACACACCTTTTCTTTTATGAGAATGAAGTAAATTAAAGTAACATTTCAAACACATTGTCCTTACTCCCTCTGCTCCACAACAAGAGTCCAATTTTGCAAATTTGTTCCACAAAAAGAGTCCAATTTGCAAATATTGATCATATATTTTCGTTTCATGTTTATCCTTTAACATAATAAGTTATTAGTTATAAATGGTGTCATGATAGTGAAATTATGATTACAAACTTGAGGACATTGTGTCATTTTATACTATTGTCGATAAAAAGAGGACTCCTTTATGGGACAATTTTTAGTAAATGGGACTATTTTAAGTATATTTTAGTAGTCCTGATAAAGTACAACTACCGCTGAAGTACAAACACTACTTGATGAATAACTAAACAGCAGGTTAAGAATATAGAATCTGGAAAAAACAGAAAATTTCTTGATGCAGGATCCAAACTCTCAAAACCGTTAATCCTACAAACAAAACCAGCAAACAACAATCCATGCTGGTTAAATTGTAAATAAAAGGCATCATCCTGTAATGCTAGGTTTGCCTCATCTAAGAATTTCACATGATTAAAGTCACCAAAGAATGTGAAAGGAATACTTCCAAATAGAAAAAGACGAACAAATCATTTATAGAATAATCAGAGAAAGAAATAAAAAACCTGTGAAGCCCATGTAGGGACCTTCATGCTAACTTCAAATACAGAACTGCCACAAGCTACTGAAGCAGAAGTTCGAGGTTCAGATAAAGGCGGCTTATTCTCGTCGCAAGTCGGTAATGCATGAACTAGCTGATTCTTCTCGATAACTTCACTCTTAATATGGTTCTCCAGTAGCTGAAAATAGACATGCCAACACTTGAGTTTTCAAAGTTCAAAAACTAATCCCAAGTCTCTAAAGACAATCACAAGATATAATATACTTTTAAATTCATTACCTGATCATCAAAGCATGTTTGTGCACTACCAGACACTAGAAGTGAAATGTGGGCAGAACTACAGGTTGATAAATCGCAACGCATTGTCACAACACCACGAGAAAATGTCCCTGCCTGCAGAGGTGGTGGAATAGCACTGAACCACATAATAATAACATCAATCAGCTAAATTGATATTTTTGTTTAGGAGAATTGTAAGGTCAAAGGAAGACTTCATAAAAATGTAATAACTGAAGATGGTTCAAAAAGCCACAAACATATTGTCTATAGCCAGCCAAATTGGATAGAATGCAAATAAGTTATCTAGCTTGTCATCTGCTCGTGCTATTTAATGCTTCAGTTTAGAATTGATGAAATACGCAATTATAATAAATAACAATAAGTCAATAAAAAAACCTTACTGAAATATCTAAAATTAGAATTTATTAGTATGTGCAAGCAAGTGGATGAGATGATGGATCTTGTTAGATGGCAAAACTGAAATATGCAATTATAATAAATAAAAATAAAAAAACCTTACTGAAATATCTAAAATTAGAATTTATTAGTATGTGCAAGCAAGCGGATGAGATGATGGACCTTGTTAGATGGCTAGGGGGATGGAGTGCTCTCCTTTCCTTGTAGGCACCATGTCTATCACACGAGAGACATGCTTCTACTTTTTTCTGGAGTGTCTATTATCAAACGTGGACCCGCAGAAAGTGGAACTTAGCTCCGTTTTACCTATTAAGTGGTTGACATTGCACCTCTTCTTTCCTTTTGAATCAGGTTTGGTTTAGATTTTTGGGTACTTGACCATAGGCTTACAATGTGGTTTTTGTTGACCTGGCCAGTGCCTAATTACTTAAATTTTTGGAATTGGGTATAGTTCTTGTAATTCTGCTTCCCTGTATAACTCTTGTGTGCTAGGGGTTGCATCCCCTTTTTGGCACTTTTCATAAATACTTGTACTTGGCCGAAATTAGTAAAAGTATAATTATTCTGCTACCACACCATACCATGGATAAATAAATAAAACATATTTGCATGTTCATTCATCAAACAATCTAAATTGACACATACCTAACCCGATTCTGAAGCTTACTCCCCCGCATCTGGAAACAACACAAAAAGGATCAGGTAGAAAGTTAGTACTTTCTTGTATCTGTATAATAGTCACTGACACAAATATAAGTAACAGCTTAATTGCAGAACCTCAATACTCAAAGGAGACTACTGTGCAATAAATAAACATAACTACATGTAAAAACACATAAAAATAGATACGAAAGGTGTCTACACTAAACAATAATGAAGTTAAATATTCCAAACAACAACGTTCAAAAATCATAAACTTTGACATAAAGAAATGTTGTCCTCGAGAAGGGCAGGGATGATACAAGTAGGGGAAACCAAGGGATCAACTCTCTCCTTGCAAGACCATTCTAAGAAAGCAAATTGTTAATGCTCCATTCAGTTCAGAATTCACAGATTATTTGAAATAATGAAAGCAGAGGTTGCATAACCAATGCAAATGAGGTTGAAGCAATGAAAGAAAATGTAAATAGCTTCAAAAAATAAATCAGTTATTTTCTATAAGTACGTTCAGGCAGGCTAAATGCATATGAATAATCAGCAATTTTGTCATACTTACTTCAATGCTCAAGAGCGCATTGAGGCCGTCTGCCAGAGAACCTAATAAGCAATCATCCTGAGAAGAAGCTGGTCAATAACCAAAGTAACAGACTAACAACATCCTTCAAAGAGAACCCATCTACTATAAACATGAGTAATAAATATCCGTCTAAACTCACCAATGTAAATGCTACTCCACAAACGAGAAACCTCATGTTCACATCATCATCATATATCTTTATCGCAGGAAGAGCACCAGGAGAACTTTCTTCATCCTCTCCTTCAACCATCTCAGGTAGAGTAACATCAATCTTTGGAGGCTCCCCAAGAAGGTGTGGACCCAGCTTACCATTAACTTTCTGGTTGTTATCAGGGAGAACAAGGTTGTTTCTTATACAGTATAGACTGAAGGATGCATGCGCAAGTTGGAAAGCATCCCAAGTATGGCTTGATGAACTGCAATATACAAAAGCAAGAACATTAGACTTTCTGATGCACATGCAAACCCTCATTGTCTGCCAATGGTTCTTTGTCCGACTAAAGTTTAGGAGAGGAGTGTTCATTCCTTCTCCACGCTCAAAAAATACAAATAAAATATAAAAATAATCGACATGCTTCATGCTGAATCATTAAAGTATTATCAGTATACATGAAGTATTAGTTTAGAAGTCATTTCAAGTGCAAAAATGAGACAAAAGAAAATCAAGTCCCAACAAAAGGGTATACAAAGTAAGCTACATAAATCAGCATATGCATAGGCAAGACTGCAATCCCATTCAACCAGAAAGAAATCAAGTTCAGTAAACTCAACTTTCAATTGGTTCGGATAACTATTTGAACCTTACAAAAGATCAATTGGATTAAGTATCCACCCTGTGCCCAATTACCTAGCATGGAGTGGTACTCTTCAGCCTAATTTTATCATGATCACGTATATCTACTATGCTCGCACTTCGCACAACTTGTTATTAAATTTGTGGCCTCACAATGAACACGCTCCCCCCACCCCTCATTCCCTCTCTCCCTCTAAATGAAAAAGAGGGAAAAAAGCAACCATAATGTTGCTCCCAGCAAGTGTCCAGTATGGATGCTTTAACACGTGATCGCCACTGAAGCCATATTATTTATTCATTTATTCTTGAGAAAAGTGGGTACAAATGAAGATTTCAGAAAAAAATCAAATGATCAAATGGGGAATTAAAGACACTCCATACTGTTTGCTCAAATAAAAAGGAACATACCTCTGTACCACAGAAAATAATGCCTGACGAAAATGGCAAGCAGCATAACAAGAAAATTTACTCTTCCAGTATATAACATAAGGAATTCCCTGCAAAGATGAAATGTAGTGATATTACATCCAGAAGGGAAACCAACCACGATTCTAAATCTGCAAGCTTCTGATTCCCAAACATAGAGTTATACAGACCCTATAAGGAATTCAGAATTTGTATATCATACTCATCCTCTTACCTTAGAATGAAGTGTCTCGGCCAACTTTTCTCCATTTGATATTTCCAAATAAACCTTCAAAATTATTTTAGACACATCAGATTAAACATCCACTGTCAAATCATATGAATAACGTATAGTAACACTACGGAAATTAATTGTCAAAAAAAGAAAAGAAGAAAAGGAAGAAAGAAACTAGAATTAGACGAAAAGGAAATAATGGTGTTAGATAAACAATCCAATTTTAAACAAGTTCATTGCAACTTAGCCACATCTCATGGCAGCCCTAATAACTTCCAACCTTGATTTAATTGACTTACACCATTAGAGATGACAGATTCCTAACGATACTTTTAGCAAGATACGGTTTCTTTGAAATTAACGATTTCCACCAGAGATTTGATTTACTTGAAATTATATATAAATTCAATTCGAATGAATCATTATTGATGCTTTATTATTATCCGCTACTTTTGCTTGCTTAAGTCATAATGCATCCTATGATATGGGGGTTTTCCTCATCCTTATAACCCACACTTATATACTCAGTATTGAAAGTCTTGATGAATTTGCATTATATGTATTCGAAAGAGAAAGGCAAATACAAAGACCCAAGTGTTAAATAATCTATTGCAGAAGAAGGAAAAAAAAAACAGATGCTCGGATCCAATATCTTAAGGTTTTAATGTATAGATACGTATGAATAGTGTACATATATATAGATACATATATATATCTATACGTATATGTATAGATACGTATAGATCGTGTCTTGCATCTTCTAAGAAAGGCTGAAACATTTTAGTAATCACACTTACTTATATCCTTTTAGTTGTCCATACTCCTTTGGGTTACAAACAATGTTCTAAAAGGCGCTAGGCGGGAGGCCAGGGGGCCTAGGCGGGATTTTTTTATTTTAAAACAATTTTAATATTTTATCTTACATTATTCTAGCAAAACAATAATATTAAGCAAAATAATCTATAATAAAGATAATAATTAAATTATAGAATTAGTAGTAATTGCACTTAAGTAGTAAGATATATATCTATTGCTTGAAATAATTAAATTATAGAATTAGTGTTACTAGTAAGTAGTATCTTGATATCTTCATATATATAATTATATACGTACTTCTTCTCTCTCAAAAATTTAAATAAATGTTATTTTTTAAAATTAGTGTGAAAGTTTATTGAATGAGACATTTGATATTATTAATTATGAAATTATTTTAATTTGTGTAATTTTCAAAATTGAGGACTTAAAGAAATGACAAATACCATATACTAAGTATGACTAAAATATATTTGACGTATTAGTTTTATTCATAAACAAAATTAATATTAAATAATAAATTTTAAAATTTTAAGAATTCAATTCAATATTAAAACTCAAGAAACTAAACATAAATTTAAGAATTATATTGAATTAAACTAAATATTACAAATGTATCATCATTTATATAATTTCAAGTTGGTACAAATTCAAAAAATTACAACTATAATAAAATTATCCATTTTGACTTGATCTTGTTCACTTCTTGTTGTGATTTGATATGGTAGTAATTTAAAAAAAAAAATTATCGGCCTAGGCCCCGCCTTTCCCGCCTAAGTCCGCCATCCCGCCGCCTAGGCGCCACCTAATTGGCTGGAGCACTTTTTCACCGATTTGGCCTTAGGCGCGGCGCCAAGCCCCCGCCTAGCGCCTAGGCGCCACCTAGGCCGGTTTTTAGAACACTGGTTACATAATACAAATATTTTCCATGTCCTCTTTTGATCCTCCTGACTTGTAACCCGGTTCTACTTTCCTTATACTTGTATTTCGTTGCTCAAACCAATTGGAACTTTGGAACCTTAGAAGTCTTCTTCGGATAATTGGAAAACTTGCAGTATTCTTGGCTCTAAGAACTATGAACTACGAGTAAAGCGAAACTTTTTATTCTAGTCTGCTTTGTAACTTATTTCCTCTTCAACCATTCATTTTCTGAAGTAACATCTTCGTCCTTGGATTCCCTTCTACATGCTTAAATCAATGTATTGGACTGATTGCCATGATTTGAATTTGGTGGTGCAACAACTGCACTATTTCTGTTTCCTGCACTATTCCCTCACACATTTTCACTGCACTAATTTTCTTTAGAAGTATGGTTTAGGCTGCAAGTAGCTCGCTATGGTTTTTGTTCCCTGAATGTTTGGAGATTATGACATGCTAAGTTGCTTGGCAATTTGAGATTCTGTTAATAGCAGTGCTCCACCAAGTGTCTTACAACTTTGAAAGTAGCATGTCTATATCAAGTATTGTTCCAAAATGACAACGTTCTCCATTCATGATTTTCGATTGAAATAAGAACAAAGATAAAATTATCAAAACACTTGCAGAGTATAGAAAATTGTTCCACAAAGCCAAATAAAACTATAAAGTAAAATGTCATTATTTATAGTTAATTTGCACTTGTTTGTTATGTGGTACTAAGAGCCCATGCTAGTATGCTACTGTAAATAAATCTCTCCTTTCTAACCCCAAATAAGAGAGACAAATAAAAATACACAACGCTAGGTACGGAAAATTGAAATTTGAACAAAGAAAATAAAAAATATATGATCAAGTCACATACAGTGGTAGGCAATGTGGAGACATTAAAGAGGCCAGACATGGCGTCAGAAGTGGACAGATAAACACCTCCCCACACCAAAGATCCAACTTCATCATTTGGAAGCTGTTCTCCTTGCAAGTAAACAAAATTCGGCTGAAATGAATCAACAACTTTACAGAACTCATCCGTACTTGGATTGTTCAGAGTTTGAACCTGCATTTAATGTTTTAACATTGAAACAATTACTGCAAAACATAAATCTCCTATCTTAGAAACCTCAAAACAAAAGAGACAGATAAATGGTCTCATGTACTTGAATATCATAAGAAAACAGATTCACATAGAGTGAAATAGTTTTTGCACCTCCAAGCGACCTGAAGAAACAATTTCCGGAAAGGGAAACCTGAAACCCTGGTCTGAGACATCCTCTGGCTTTTTCTCGGAACTTGTTCCACCACATACGACTGCAAGGAGACCACAAGTGTGTTTTGGAGCTCCTTGAATATAAGACATTGATCCAGCCGAAGAATCTAATAAGTTACAAAATCCCCCAAGATTAGAGAATCTACAGCTCTCGTATAAAATGTCAAATAGCCAGATTTATCTTCAATTCAAAAACTTAGAGCTCCAATTTGCGGTACTCGGATTTTGGATTCTAATGTATCATTCCTCTATCCCACAAATATAGTCAAAATGTATTCATCAACTGCTAATGATTAGATCAGACAAAATCTCAAATTAGCTTCAACTCCTTTGAAACAAAATGTACAATATATGGCTGAAACACTGCTTTAATATGAAGATTTGAGAGATGGAAAATAGAGTATGAAAAGTAAATACTCGCAGAGTTTGGAGGGTTGCAGCAAGCAATTGTTGTCTTCTTCTTGTTGTCCGACCTGAGGCAAGGCAGCATCCAGCCCAAACACTGCAACTTAGGCTAAAAAATTCCAGCAAAACCAAGGCCTAAACTCAAATTGAAAATCCCACTAAAGTAGACGATAGATATTAGATATATACCAAAAGGCATGAATTTTTTTCGACAAGCACCAAATATTCTAATCCCAGTAAGCCCTAATTTCAAGAAAATTCACAAAATAAACTGAACAACCCAGATAAAACCAGAAATCATAGAAGAAAATTAAGCGAAACGAACTAACCAGATGAAGCAATCGTGAGAGATAAAGAAATCTTTTCAACCCGTTATTCCAAATCCAAAATAGAAAAAGTGCCGAATAGAGAGTAAAGTAAAAGAATGAAACCCTATGCCTATGGCTTTAAAAATCACCCACCCCAACCAATAAAATTTAGAATTATAAAAAATATATATATACATAGTTATAAGAATCTCTGACTCTCAATCCAATCCTAAATAGTAAATAAATATTCTTAGTTTGGTGTAATGACAATTAACATTACCCGTACGTACATAAATCATGTGATGACACTGACACATACTCTTGTAAATTAATCAGAAATAAATAAAACAAATTAAAACCCCAACAAAAGAAAAGGCGATCCCTGGATTAGACAAGTTAGAGAGTGTGTGTAAAAAAGAGGTGGTGGGTTTAATTGAATCAACGCTTCAATTTACGCAGGTTTAGAAATCCAATCCAATCCAAATCAAATGTTGGACTTTTTGTTTGGATGAATTCAATAATAATAGCAACTGTTTAATGTTGATCCAAAAAAAATAATTCAAAGTTCCTTCTTTTCTTTTCAATTTTTTTATTTTATCATAATACTACTACTGGTGAGTGAGTTTGGTTGTGTGTAAACAAACACCACGCAATGCGACGCAAATTTCTGATGAAATTCTTGTATTGAATTTGGCCATGATTTGGTGGTCTTCATTGATTCTCTACATATTTCAGAATCCAAATTACTTTTGTTTCTCCTCCTCCTCCTCCTCCTCCTCCTTCCCCTGAACCTGAATATTACCACCAACATTTCCAATTATATTTACTCTTCACTTGGGTTATTTTAACTCCTTTATTGTTGTGCCAATTAATTATACACCATTTAACTTCTCTAAAACAAAAAAATCTATTTTATAAAAGACTAGTAATTGTTGCATAAAGTTACGCAGTAATGAAATTCTCCCTCTCTCTTCGTGCATCTCTCTCTTTCCGTTTCAATAATCTAAAAATTAGAATTAATCTAAACCGTACTTGTGTTTCCCCGCTCAAATCAATTATAATGAATCTGAACAAAAAATGAGCCATGTAGGGGGGTTGGGTTGAAATTTGCAAATCGGTCAATTTTTTTTTTTTTTTACTTATATATCTTAGCCCAACCCAAGTAATCTAAAAAAAAAGAAACTGGTACTACCGAGTAAGGAGCAAGACTGGAAGAGGTACTACCGAGCAAGGAGCAGATTGAAGAACAATCTAGGGCACACTGCACATCTAGGGCTAAGTTGAAGAACATAATTCAACTTCAGGTAATTTAGATTTTGTCTATGTGTGAGCAATGCAACTACTTGTATAGAATAGTGTTTCATTGCATGTCAAGTATGCTCAATAGTAGAGATTTCCATGTTATTGAGTTATGTGATAATCAAGAGAATTGCTTGAATATTCATGTTTCATTAATGTTTTGGACTCCTATTGTTTGATATATAGCTAGAGGAGTTTAGGGTCAATTTGAGGAGACATAAGGATGGTGATATGGGTTTATGATGTAAACCAATGGTCGTGAAATTGGTAACCTAAAACTGTGCTTTACCAACTGTTTGATAAAAGTTCTAAAAGAACTGTTTTGGCTAAAAACTGAATATCAGAACAAAGTAAAGCATGGGCTTGATTTATTTAACATATGTGATAACAATTAAAGTGTTTTAGCATGTTAAACTTAAACAAAGTACGTTTTTTAGGCTAAAGCTAATAGATGAGTTTTTAACATGTTAAAATAACTCAGGTACTTGTTTTTGGGGCGTTGGTATTAGACCAAATAAAGGAGTTATATATGCTCAAAGAGTAAATAAAAAGAGAAGATTCTTGTATCAAAAACTGAATATTCCTTTCTCTCCTTGAAAAATAAGTCGACAAATAATTTCAAAAGAATCGAGTTTCTCAAAACTGTTATGTTCTGAACTAATAGTAAGGTTCAAGTAATTAATGAAACTTTGTGGTTGACTGAAAAAGATGGGGTTGAAGTGGGTTTATGCAGGGTTATCTGGATATCTTCTTGTATGTTTGATCTTGATGAATGCTGTTGATTCCTGTAATGGCGGAATAATCAGTAGTTTTGTGAGAGATAAAGATTTGACCCTTGATATGCCATTATACAGTGATGTATTTAGAGTTCCTCCTGGTTATAATTCTCCCCAACAGGTTTGTTCTTTCAATCTTTGAATTATTATTATTTTCTTCTATAAGCAAAAAATTTGTGATCCCCTGTTTTGTTTACAAGTAAGATAAATTAGAACTGATATAAGTACACATACAATGACAAATAATTCTAATTTTTTAGTCCTCAAATTCCAGAAAAAAATTAGAGGTTTATTTTCTTTTTAGTCCGTTGGAATAAATCAAATATAAAAGAACTAATAATGACATGATTCTAGTTAGCATCACACAACCAACCATTACTAAATTCTTAGCTAATAGATACATTTTGTAACATAAACTCATAGGTAGTTTAATTATGGAATGAATGGACTAGTTATATATTTTCATAGAGTTTGGCCTCCTCATTTTTTTGCTTATTGTTGAATCGAATGGGTTGGATTTTTGCTTGATTTTTGATATGAGGTAGTATTTATTGTGTTTAAAAAGGTTCATATAACCCAATGGGACTATGAGGGGAAGGGTGATTTACATTGAACGAGAGCTTCTTGAAGATATCGATTCAGATTTCATAATAGACGAATTCTATTCTACAAAGCATAGAAGAATGCAGCTTAAATAGTGTGTTTTGTTTTCTTTTTTCCTTGCATGTTATGTACCTTTGAACCTTACTACTATGTATGATTTTGAATTTGTGATTGATCTTGGTGGGACAATTTTTTGTGGATATAATTGGTACTTGGTAGCCCAGTAGAAAATTAATTCCTGGCTCCGCCCTTGTGAACCGTACTTGTGTTTTCACGCCCAAATTGAAATGGTATTCTATCTAATTATTACAGATAACTATTTTTTTATTTATCATCATAAAATAACACAATATTCTCAAATTTGTCATTATATTTTCATTATTATACTTTTATTACTCAACTAATAACTTATCATTTTTAAGAATAAAAATTACATCTTTAATATTCACTTATCATTTATGGCCAACCGGACCATTTTAGTAAAACCTAAGCTAACTTGTTATATAATTTAATATATCATTTTGTATTTATTATTTAATACTTATAGTTTGCCATATGGAGTATGATATTTCATGACTTGTTTATTGAAAATAAATAATACCACAAGAGCTTCTAATTGTTGAAACAACTTTCTAAATGCAAGCAACATGCAATGTTGAGATGTGATTATTTGGGTTTAGACAATGTGTAGTTTAATTTATTTAATGGTCCAGATCTGGTGTTGGCTTATAAACATTTATTTTGACAGTTTGTTAGAATAAGAAGAGAGTCTTTATTAAAATAAGATTGTTGTAAGACCCCTAATTTTATAAAATAAAAGTATTCAATTTTTTTTTTATTTTGGTAAATAGTTAAATTAATAAAAGTTTAAAGTTAAGGGTAATATGTGATTATTTTTTTTTGCAAAGTAAACAAGTTGATATAAAATATTCGCTTTTTTGGGAATATTCGATTGTCAAAGAATATTCTTTTTTGTTTGGGAATATCCGTATTTACTTTGCACAATCATTGGTGGACCCCGCAAATCGAAATTATTGTTGGATTGAGAAAACGACAAAAATATTTTTATGAAAATAACTACGAAAGTTTTACCGTTAAAACCGTTGAACTACTCGGTAGTAGTAAAAGTACGATGAATACGGCATGGTTGCATAAGTAGCACAATATATTGATTATTGATATTTACGTGAGAAGTCACTCGCTTATACTCAATTATTGCTACAGAATTTCTTTCGTCATATCTCTTATATTATTGATTCAATTATTGTCATAGTATCATCTCAGATAATATGTTATATTATTAAATCAATAATTGAGACGACAAGTTATAATATTAATGATTAATAATTGTTGAAAGATTAAATATGTGTTGATTAAAAATAAAATAAGTTATGGTAATATTTATTCAATCCTTGATGTATATAAAGAGTCTATTATGAGACGTTGTGGTAAATTTGGTTATTCTATGGGGGCCCATATGTGACAACCCCAAAATAGGTCCATTCCATCCAACCTATTTTGAGTCGCCAAATACATGGTACAGAAAACAACTACAACTTTATTACAATAATTATCGTGCAAAATACAACAACACATATGCTGTAAGTTTGGATACAAATATATACCAACTGTGACTGTGACGCCCCCAAAATTAGGTATACATCACCCATCTTGAGTCGCCAGATACATGGTATAGAATTCAAATACAACTTAATAATACAATTATCGTGTACAATACGACAAAACATAAACTGTGAGTTTGAATACAAATATTGTCTACTAGAGATTATACAAACTCAAAAGGAGTCCTCATTACAATTATTATCACACTATTTCACAGAATAGTGAGGACTACTAATGCTATCCTCTGGACCATCACTCCTTTCCCCGACTCGTCCCAGCTATATTCTTATTTCCTGAAGAGAACAGTGAAAGAAAGGGTGAGCTCAACTAGCCCAGCAAGAAATATTATGACTAAGATAATGCAAAATAAATTATCATTAGCCTCCAACAATGTTAAACTGATAAAATACAATAGACATCAAGTTTAACTGCAGCGGAACAAGCAATCCATTAAAAGAGTCAAGTAGAAAATAAAATCTACTATCTTTTATGATTAAAAAGGTTTTTCATCACTTTTATCACGAGACTCTACCAATAAATAATCCACATCATTAAATCATCCTCGCACTACTGTGCCAAGGATATTATTTAGTATCACGACCACGAATTATCCATGCAGTACGAGCCAAAGATAATCGTGTTTTCATTAACGGTCCTGATCATGCCATAAAATAATTCATCTTTGCACCCTTGGCCGAAGAGAATCCATAGCCATAATCATACCAAAAACTGTCCATCAATGCACTACGTGCCAATGAGGACTTTTAATTTTCACATCATTTATAACATTACAATCATGATTATACCGAATAATCCCTAGTCATAATCATACCAAGTCCATCTATGCACTACAAGCCACAGATGACTTTCAATAAATATAAACATGAGGATGATGACAATGATATAAGAATTCAATTAAACAAGTTCAAGAATTAATTTGTCCAGAACCAATAACGTCCCAATTGTCAACATGATACTTTGCTTTGTAGAGTAAAATTCTAGAATGCTCGTAAGAATATTTTCACGAAAAGATATCTTTGGATGAAGCCTTGAATATCGAGGATATTCCACTAATTTCATGGAGTATAGAAGTCAAAATTTTAATCAACTGAGTATAATACCAAATGGAATAACAAAAGATATCACCTATGTATGCGTGCAGTTTCTTTGATGAGCGGTTATTTCAACAGAATAATAATAACGGAACCAGTCGTGTGAAATTCACACCGAATGAGGATGTTCCAACATAATAATAAATACTGGAATAATAAATGATAGAACCAGTGTCCCACAGATAAGATGCATAAGATATTCAACCAGAATAATAAAGACGGAATAATAAAATGGAATCGAGTTCGACGATATAGCGTATACATGATATTCCTATGTAATAATAAAGATGAATAATAGAAGAATGTCACCAAGTATAGGGTAGCTCACCAGATATCTGAGTTATTCCAATGAACAATAAAGAAATAAAATAATAGAAGTTCTCTTCTTGAATACAAGAGAATAATATCCCTTACCTTAAAAAGAAGAGTACTGGATATATAAGTAGTGAAGTAGCAGAATACTTTCTTCTTTCTCTCTATACTTCTCTCTATAGTTTATCTTTCTAGAGTTCAAAGTGAATTAAGTAAGAAAATAATGAAGGAATGAGCTTATTTATAGGAAAATAGAATGCATAAGAATTCTAATCCATGAATGGTTCAGATTGATTTATTTTAATCGACGGTCCATAATTAAAGAAAAATCTTTTAAATAAAATATAATATATTCTATTTATATAAAAAGATTTTACTATGCAAACACTACGCGGGCACTATGCAAACACTATGCATAATAAAATATAATATATTTTATTTATAGAATAACTTTAATAAATTATTCATTTTATATAAAAGATTTAACTATGCAAAATACTATGCGTAAAAAGAATATAATATATTCTATTTATAGAATAACTTTAATAAAGTATTCTGCATTTTATATAAAAAGATGTTTCTATTTTATTACGTTGAATAAATCAAAACTTCTAAATCAACAATAATTGAATCAAATAATGTGAGATACTACGCGTAACTATCAGAATAATAATTGAACAAAACCGGTGACTTCTCACATAAATATCAATAATCAATACCGTGTGTTATTATATGCAACAACGCCAGACATCAGATTTTTACTACCGAGTAGTTTAACAAGATCAACGGTAAAACTTCCGCCGTTATTTTCAATAAAATATTTTTGTCTTTTCTCAATCCGACAAATAATTCCATTATGGGGTCCACCAATGATTGTCTTGGTTATTTAATATTTCTGCTTTAAACGAATATTCCCCACCAATCGAATATAATATGACAACTTGCATACTTTGCAAAATTTATAAATATTACCCACAACTATAACATTATCTCAAATTCACACCATAATATAAAAAAATTATTTCGAGAAAATTAATTCTTTATTCATAAAATCTGGGGTTTCACAATTTCCCTCCTTATGGAATTTCGCCCTCGAAATTTACGTACGTACTGTATCTTAGAATGGTGAGGATACCTTGACTTCACTTCAAATTCTAACTCTTGAGGTATAACCTTTGTGCGTCGAATATGATCTTTCTTATCCAAGATGTTAACATGTATCTCCTCATACGTTAAATCTTCTGCTATCTCGTCCAGTTCTAAATTAATAATATGGTTCGGGTCGTCCACATATTTACGTAACATTGATACATTAAAAACGTTATGAACACACAACATATTTGGCGGTAAAACGAGTCTATAAGCCACAACTCCTACTTAATCGAGGATTTCAAATGGGCCAATTAAATTGAGGGTTGAAATTTCCTCTCTTCGTCAATTCTTGCTTCTAGAATAACGCCCTCTTGAACCTTCTTCTTCACTTTCATCAGCTCCGGGTGTGTAGCTTGAACGGCTTTAACTTTATCGATTAAAGTCGATTCTACTCGTATATTCATTATATGTGGGTCCCTAGAGTCTTTCACTCTTTCTTTATCATGTGTAAGTTATACGAAATGAGTCTTTGTTTTAACAACATCGCACTCAGAACGATAATGATCTTCTACTTAACACGCCGCCACCACGTTCGCTTCTTCCACGATGATATTGAATAAGACGATCGTAATCTTCAACAAATTTCGAGTCAACGTCTTTCGGGCGCATATTACGCTCGCTTTTAGTTGAAGAAATATTTTGAGGGTTTAAGAAATGGGTTTTTGTCTTGGGAATCAATACAAAATTCGATTTCACGCCTAGGGTAGGCTAAGAAGTCTTCAAGAATACATCAAGAGATTTATTAATGATTGAAATATCATTCAAAATCATTACTCTCATCCAAGACTTGGATAAGACGTCACATTGATACCAACTGTGACTTCTATCCCTTAACCTAGATAACACCTCACAATGATACCTATCAACTTGTCATCGCTATTCACGACGTCGCCACAGAAAAGTCCGGCTTTGCGTTCCACGTAAGGAAGTCATCAACAAAAGGATCGGGGCTCTTTACTTATGGCTTGATATGACAATGATTGAATTTAGTGGTTTGGTTGCTTGAATTCGCATAATAGGTTGGTTAGGAATATGAAAGTTAACAACCTTACGAAAAACATGATGAGTAGTTAACCAATCGATTCCTAAAATCGCATCAAAGGCAAGTATTTTCAAAGAGACAAGATCAACACGTAACGTGAAAGTGTTGATTTGAACAAGATTTATAAATAATGGAGGTAACGAAGGTTTCTCCCAACTGAGTGTAAACAGATATATCAAAGTCTAACTTATCCAGAATTAACTTCAAAAATTGAAACACAACTAGGTGAAATAAAAGAGTGAGTAGAACTGGTATCTAACACGGTATAAACTTCGCAAGAGTTTATGACTAACATACCCGTGATAATTTTATTCAGGTTCCTTGTCAAGAAAAAAAATGCTCTTTCTTAAACTACCGGCTTTGGCTTGTCTGAGACATCCTTTGGCATCACTATCCCAGTTGGACTTGACTTCACCATACGACAAAAATCGAGCTAGGTGACCTTCTTCCGCAATTAAAACATCGCTTTGGATTGTTGCGTACATTTGACGGATGTGTCCTCTTGTCCGCATTTGAAACATACTGACCGATGGGCGCTTCTACTTCTTTTGAACTGGTATCGTGCCGACGCCTTCACGTCGTTGTTGAACCTTCTCTTTTAAAATGTTCATTCTTATTATCTTGGCCATGATTACCACCAAATGGTTACCATTCTTGGCACGATAATATCCCCACGATGGTTATCGTTGTTCACGATGACCGCTTGTCACCAAAGATGATTTATTATCGTGTTGTTGGTGGTCGTTGCCTTTTGGTTGTCTTGACTCATTATCGTGCTCCAATAATCGAGCCCTATTCACAACATCCTAATATAAACAAAGTTTGTGAAAAATGAGGTATCGACGTATATCGGGTTTCAAACCTCGCAAAAATATTCGCGTCATTCGCCTCCTCATTATCGACCAAATGGGATGCAAACCGGATAACTCCGCAAACTTAGCCTCGTCTTCGCGACACTCACCATAGTGTTTTGCTCCAACGATGAATTTTACCTCCTTCATGTGACGAATACTTTCGTGAAAGTACTTGTCGTTGAATAATTCTTGAAACTTCTCCCAAGACATCTTGAGTGCATCAGTCGAGTACGCTTTTGATTTCCACCAAAGATCTCGCTTCACGCAAACATAAAAGGTGGCAAAAGTAACCTTTTGCTCCTCGGAGCATCCCAAGACATCAAATATCTTGGTGATCTGCTTTAACCACGTCTCCGCCTTAAGTGGTTCTTGCTTTCCCAAAAACTCCGGTGGTCCCAGCTCCTTGAATTGCTTAGCGGTGACCAACCGTGGGTTCTGAATTGTTTCTCCTGCATTATGAGCAGAGAGCCTTACCTCATTGCCGTTGCATGAATTCTAAAAGCTCTTAAACGCATCTGCTGTCGTTAATCGATTGATCGGTGTTGTTGTTTACGGAGGATTATCGCCATCCTGTTGCACATTGTCCTGTTTATTGATCTGTGGAGAATCAACAGTCTCCTGTGCTCCATTGTTATTCTCAACATTCTCGGATGCCATTTTCAAACACTGCCACAAAACAAGGATTAATTAATATGCAACATATTATCACTATACTCTGACCGACCAATCAAATACCAAATAAACTTAGGTAGGTCATACTAACGAAGGAATTCCGCCTCTCTCCCTCCCTAGTTCTAGTCTCACATCTTAGCCAGGGGATCATATCCCTAAGCTTTGATACTCAACTGTGACGCCCCCAAAATTAGGTATACATCACCCATCTTGAGTCGCCAGATACATGGTACAGAATTCAAATACAACTTAATAATACAACTGTTGTGTACAATACATAAAAACATAAACTGTGAGTTTGAATACAAATATTGTCTACTAGAGATTATACAAACTCAAAAGGAGTCCTCATTACAATTATTATCACACTATTTCACGTAATAGTGAGGACTACTAATGCTATCCTCTCGACCATCACTCCTTTCCCCGACTCGTCCCCAAATTTATATTCTTATTTCTGAAGAGAATAAAGAAAGAAAGGGTGAGCTCAACTAGCCCAAAGAAGAAATATTATGACTAAGATAATGCAAAATAAATTATCATTAGCCTCCAACAATGTTAAACCGATAAAATACAATAGACATCAAGTTTAATCTGCAATGAACAAGCAATCCATTAAAAGTGTCAAGTAGAAAATAAAATCTACTATCTTTTATGATTAAAAAGGTTTTTCATCACTTTTATCGCTGAGACTCGGCTCAATAAATAATCCACATCATTAAATCATCCCTGCACTACAGCCCAATGATATTATTTAGTATCACGACCACGAATTATCCATGCACTACGGGCCAAAGATAATCGTGTTTTCATCAACGGTCCTGATCATGCCATAAAATAATTCATCTTTGCACCCTTGGCCGAAGAGAATCCATAGCCATAATCATACTAAAAACTGTCCATCAATGCACTACGGGGCAATGAGTACTTTTAATTTTCACATCATTTATAACATTACGGTCATGATTATACCGACTAATCCCTGGTCATAATCATACCAAGTCCATCTATGCACTACAGGCCACAAATGACTTTCAATAAATATAAACATGAGGATGATGATAATGATATAAGAATTCAATTAAACAAGTTCAAGAATTAATTTGTCCAAGAACCAATAACGTCCAAATTATCAACATGATACTGCTTTGTAGAGTAAAATTCAAGAATGCTCAGAAGAATATTTCCACGAAAAGATACTGGATGAAGCGCAAATATCAAGGATATTCTGTGACGCCCCCAAAATAGGTATATATCACCCATTCTGAGTTGTCAATACATGGTACAGAAACAACTACAATTTTATTATTACAACAGTAAAACTGTGAGTTTAAATACAAATATTATCTTCTAGACAATATCTATACTCAAATAAATCCTCATCACATTTATTGATACATTAATTTACAAAAAATGGTGAGGACTACTAAACAACTCTCTCTAAAACCTTCATTCCATACCCGACTGCATCTCGCTTATATTCTCGCCTCCTGAGAAGAAAAATGAAACAAAAAGGAAAAGGGTGAGCTCAACTAGCCCAGTAAAGAATATTATGACTAAGATAATATACAACAAATTATCGTTAGTCTTCAACAGGGAAAAATCTAATAGAATACAATAGACAACAAATTTTAAATCAATATTCGCAGCGGAAATAATAATTCATTAGAAGAGTTAAGTAGAGAATGCAAACTACTATCTTCTATGTATGAATTTAAAAGTTCATCGTCTATCTTTTATCCCTGTAACATCAATCAATATACATCCGAATCAAATATTCATCTTTGCACTACAGCCAAAGATATTCATCGATTAATCATGTTCATCTAAACACTGCTCATCTTTGTACTACGGGCCAAAGATATTCTTCAAATCATTCATCTTTTGCACTACGGGCCAAAGATATTCCATAATATCATCATTTAAGATCAAGATGATGAAAAATATTTTTAAAGAAACGAATCCAAAGGAAACAAAATGACAAGGATTAAGGATTAAGGATTCAGTGCTTTGTTTTATTCACGTCCAAAAATACCTCAAAAATAATCGCAGTGGTGTAAAATTCAAGAATGATCAAAACATGGATACAATCAAAGCTAGTATCCGAATAGATATTTTGACGAAAAGAAAAATTTTCATTTTTCGATGAATAGTCTTAGATTCGTGAATAAAGGTCAGATATCGTGAATAGTCAGATATCGTGAATAAGTAACTCACACCAAAAGTTCCAAATTTGATAAAAACTTCAGATCAATATTTCAACATAATGATATTGAAGAAATAATATCATTACTGAAAAAAATAATATCCCTTACCTCGAAAGATCAAGATTTAAATTAAACACCTGGATATAAAGCTATGACTTGAACTTGCAGAATAATAGCAATACTCAAATTATACTCAAAATACTCACAAGAATACGCTCGATAATATAGAGAGAGAAAACTTCAGTTCGTGTGATTTTCAATTCTAACCTAAGCACCCTATTTATAGAAATTGCTTAGAACACAAAAGTTAGAAAATTTAATATAATATTAATATATAAAATTTTTCACGACATTCTTATAAACTGAAATCAGCTCATTTCAACAACCAACCAAGCCCACCAAACATATCAAAAACGTTTTCTAATTTAAATTATTTTAAACTTCCAAAATCAATTATTTCGAGCTTCGTAACTTCAATAATTCATAATAAATAGCCCTTTTATCGTAAAATTCGAATCTAATGAGTTTTTATAGGAAATTCAATTCTCTACAACTTTGCGGAAGAAAGTTTTTCCAAATTCCAAATGAAATTGACCGAAATATACACAAACGGACGATTTTACAGGCTATAATCAAATTTCAGTCAATAAATGGGGTCCACCGACATGTTTAACATGTTTTAAATATTTATTGCAACAAAAATACTCTTCCTCCTCGTATACTCATATATCCCACATTCATTGTAAAAATATCACCATTATTATATTATTAAAATATAATAATACATTATCTTATCAGAAAAAGATAAAATTTCAATTTTCAACAATTGTCACATTAAAATTTTTCTCCATCTATATCCACATAAAATCAATATTTTTCTCATCATATGAATCAATAATTAATTATTCACAAATAATATAATGTAATCACAATATTGACAACCAGGCGCCTCCTGTGAAGAGGGCTTTCCAATAAGAATTTCTCCTTACTTTGGCAAGCGCAATTAGGTGACCAAACCTCTCCTTAGAAGCGTAACTTTCTAGACATTGCCAATAATGTTATCTAATAATATTATTCAGATAATATGAATTATTGCTTCGATAATGAAAAATATTGTAATAATGACAATTATCAAAACAACAAAGAATATAAAATATCAACGCAAAGAATTATCGAATCAATAAAATAAAATAATCGAATAAGAATTACCGTAACCATTATTGAGTAGTGCCTTCTTACGTAAGAATCAATAATTGGTGCAATACCGCAAGCAATCGTGTTTTTAACCAATTTAGTATTTTAACAAGATAATAAAGAATAACTACGCCGTTATTTTTAAACAACTTATATTTGTCGCTTTTCTTCATCCAATCGCTTTTCAGTTATGGGGCCCACACATGGTCGCTACTGTCGTCATTTAATATTCCCCGATAAGCATTTAATATTCCACGACCAAACGAATATTCCCCGACAACAATGAATATTTTATAACCACTTGCTTATTTTAAAATATTTGCGTATTTTACCCTTAACTATCCACATTAATCAAATCAACCCTTACTATTTCAAAATAATAAGTAGAGAAAATTAAATTTCATTAATAATAAGTTGGGGTCTTACAACCTCCCCTCCTTATGAAATTTCGTCCTCGAAATTGACGTACGTACTTGGTATTTCGAAAAGGTGAGGATACCTCGCTTTCATTTCGCTTTCTAATTCCCGTGTCATTTCTCTATAGCATGATTCCTCCACGTAACTTTAACTTGTGGTATGACCTTTCTTAGCGTAGAACATGCTCCTTCCTATACAAGATCTTAACAGTATCTCCTCATACGTTAAGTCTTCGCTTATTTCGTCCTGGTTTCTAACTCTATAACGCGGGTTCGGGTCTTTCACATATTTACGGAAGTACGATATGTGAAACACATTATGAACACGAGACATACTTTCGAGGTAACGCAAGTCTATAGGCTACATTTCCTACTTTCGGTCAAGAATTTGAAATGGACCAATAAATCGTGGATCGAGCTTTCCTCTCTTCCCAAATCTTGTAACTCCCTTCCATGGAGCAACTCATGAACAATACATGATCCCCACACACTAAATTCTACGCCCTTTCGATGAAGATCCGCATAACTCTTTTGTCGATCTTGTGCCGTTTGTATCGTTATCGAATCATTTGGATCTTTTCTTTGAGTCATATCGTATTAACTCGGGTCCCAACAATGTTGCTTCACCCACCTCATCCCAACATATTGGAGAACGACATTTTCGTCCCATATAATGCTTCGAATGGAGCCACACCTATACTTGCTCGATAATCGTTGTTGTAGGAGAATTCCACCAATGGTAAATACTTATCCCAACCGCCTTGAAGTTTAGGACACGAGTCTTAATAGATCTTCAAGAGTTTGAATAGTCCTCTCTCGATTGTCCGTCCGCTTGAGGATGGTATGCCAACTAAATCGCAAATCTGCGCCCATAGCTTTTTGCAAGCTAACCCAAAATCTTGAAGTGAATCTTGGGTCACGATCCAAAACTATGGATATCTTGGCATACCATGCAACCTTACAATCTCATTCACGTATATACTTAGCAAGACGTTCAAGGAATAAGTCTCCGTGATCGGCAAGAAATGAGCAGACTTGGTTAATCTATCAACAATAACCCAAATAGCATTGATGCCTTGAGAAACCATAGGAAGACCCGAACGAAATCCATGGTAATGTGTTCCCACTTCCATTTCGAATCTCAAGTGGTTGCAACGGACCCTTAGGTACAAGATGCTCCGCCTTTACACGTTGACAAGTTAAACACATTGAGATAAACTTTGCAATCTCTCTTCATATTGTTCCACCAAAATGTATGTCAAAGATCACGATACATTTTAGTACTTCCGTGATGGATTGCAAATGGTGTATTGTGTGTCTCCATCATAATCTTGTACTTCAAATCGATTCGTTAGAACACAAAGTCTAGAGTGGACTCAAGTATTCCTTCTTCATCAATTCTCGCTCCTAATAGCTCCTTCTTGTACTTTCTTCTTCATACGCATCACCCCGGCCCAGGGGCTTGAAAGAACCTTAACTTTTCTATTAAAGTTGGCTCTATGTATATACTTGACATCATCGCACTCGCTCTCGTGATATGATCTTCTCACTCAACGCGTCACCTACCACGTTCGCTTTTCCGGATGGCATTGAATAGTGTGGTCGTAGTCTTTCAATAGCTCGAGCCAACGTCATTGCCAGCGTCGAGTTCTTTTGAGTGAAGAAATATTTAAGGCTTTTATGGTCCGAATATATCTCCACTTTCTCCCCATATAGATAGTGCCTCCATATCTTTAAGCAAGAAACGATCGCCGCTAACTCTAGATCATGAGTAGGATAATTCCTCTCATACTCTTTTAGTTGTCATGAGGCATGGCTATGACTTTCCCACGCCGTAGAACACATCCTAACCTTTGCGTCAAGCATCGTGAGATAACAAATCCATCCGAACCGGATGGTATTGTTAGAAAGTGCAAAATAAGTCTCCTCTTAAGCTCTTGGAAACTCTTCTCGCATTCTTCGTTCCAAACGAATTTTGTATCCTTCCGAGTTAGTTTGGGTTAATGGAGTAGCGATTCGAGAAAACCCTTCCACTTAATCTCCGATAATAACCAAATAAGCCCAAAAACTACGTACTTCATCAACGACTTGGTTGCTCCCAACTTTGTATTGCTTCAATCTTCACGGATCAACAGATACTCCATGTTTCGACACCACGCGCTCAAGGAATGCTACTTCCTCGCCGAACTCGCATTTCTTCAATTTGGCATATAGTTTGTTTTCACGGGTTTTCGAGTACCAAATTTCAAATGGTGCTCATGATCTTCACGACTTTTGGAATATATGAGGATGTCATCAATAAAATAACAACGAATCGATCCAAATATTCCTTGAATACTTGGTTCATCATATCCATAAAAGTGCAGGAGGAGCATTAGTCAATCCGAAAGACATGACTAAGAATTCATAATGCCCGTCATCAATTCTAAAGGCGTCTTTGAATATCCTCGCCTAATCTTCAAATGATGATATCCGTAATCTAAGATCGATTTTGAAAAGAATTGTGCCCTCGCAATCGGTCAAACAAGTCATCAATACGAGGTGTAGGATACCTATTCTTGATGGTGACATGGTTCAATTCCGATAGTCAATATGAAAGTCGCATACTCCGCCTTTCTTCTTTACGAATAAAACAGAGCACCCCAAGGAGATGTACTTGGACGAATGAAACCGATGTCCAACAATTCTCGTAGTTGGACCTTTAACTCCCAAGTTCAATAGAGCCATTCGATATGGGTTTTAGAAATGGGCTTTATGCAGTGTTCAAGATCAATAAAGAATTCAACTTCACGCTCGGGGTAGGCCGGAAGTTCTTCAGAAATACGTCAGAAAGTCAATAACAACATGAATATTATTCAAATTTGATGTGTCTTTATTCAAATTCATAAAGATGGGCTAAGAAAGCTTGACATCCGCTTTTTCAATAAACGAATAGCTTTATGATTAGATATGACAATGATTGATTTTAATGGTTTAGTTGTTGAATTAAGATAACAAAGTTGGTTAGAAATATGAAAACTAACAACCTTACGAAAACAATCAATTTTGGCATGATGAGTAGTTAACCAATCAATCCCTAAAATCACATCAAAAGCAAGTATCTTTAAAGAGATAAGGTCAACAGGTAAGGTAATGGTGCCAACTTGAATCAAACAAGATTTATAAACAGTGGATGTGATTAAAGTTTCTCCTAACGGAGTTTCCACGGATAGGTCAAAGTCTAATTTCTCCAAGTCAAGTTTAAACGTTGAGCACACGCAGAGAGATAAATGAATGGGTAGCCCTTAGTGTGTCAAGTAAGGTATAAACTTCGAAAGAATTTATAAATAGCTTACCCGTGATCACCTCGTTTGGGTTTCTCGATTTTGACCAATCACAACAAACGCTTTTCCCTAATCGTTGACTTTGACTTTTCGGGACGATCTTTTGAGTCACCGTCTCCCTTTGAACTAGGTTTCGCTACCGTCATAATCTCGAGCGATATGTCCTTCCTTTCCACAATTATAGCATACCTTGAACTGTTGGGGCGCTTTGACCGATATGTCCCTCTTTTCGCATTTGTAGAAGATATGACCGGTGATCGTTTCTCCTCCCTTAGAACCGATTCTTCGCAAGACCTTTCGTCTTCACATACGGTCGTTGTTAAATCTCCTCTTTTAAAATCTCCTCTAACTCGCTTTTCTATTTTCATGGCTATGATTACCACCGTAGTGGTTACCATTTTGTCCGTCTGTTTCTTTCTCCACCGGTTATCATTATTCATTGCTTGATCGCTATCTCTCGTACGATCCTCGTTATGGTCCTTGGTTGACCGTACTCGTTATCTCGCTTAATAATTGAGCCCTATTTACAACATCCGAATAGAGAAAAATTTATGAGAAATGAGATACCGACGACGCCTTAGGGTTTCAAACCTCTAAGAAACATCCGCGTCATCGCTCCTCATTCTCCACCAAATGAGGTGCAAACCTGGATAACTCTGCAAACTTTGCCTCGTCATCGAGACACCGCCATGTTGTTCTCGCTTCCGCCTAATAAACTCCACTTCCTTCATACGACGAACACTTTCGTGAAAGTATTTGTCATTAAATAGTTTCAAACGCTCTCCCAAGACATCTTGAAAAGCTACCGATGGGTACGCTTACGCTTCTTCTCACTCAAGAGTTTGCCTCGCCACGGAACATAAAGGTGGCGAATGGAACCTTCTGTTCCTCCGCATCCCAAGAATCGAATATCTTGGTAATTTGCTTGACCCATGTTTCGCCGCATGATCGGATCGCTTTCCTTAAATTCGTGGTGGTCCCAACTTTTGATCGCTTGGTTGTGACAACTTGCCGTGAATTGCTATCATTTCTCCTCAGATTTTGAACACGAGTCTCCTCGCTCGATTTTGCATGAATCGCAAAAAGCTAGTAAACATTCCCTCGTTCATCATCTCGCCAATGGTGTTGTTGTTCATAGGAGGAACATTGCCAACTGTTGTAACGTTCTCCTCGTTGGTGAGTACACGAGCGTCTCCACTGGTCTCATTTCCATTGTTAATATTCTCAATTCGACATTCTCAAATACTCGCCATAAAACAAGGGTTAATTAAGGAAATCAATATATCACATAATATCCCTATATATTGACCAACTAACAAATAAGCTTAGTAGGACACACTAGCGAAGGATTTATTCGCCTCTCCTCCTAGTTCTATTCCCCGATCTCCGCCAGAGATCATATCCCTAAGCTCGATACCAAATGTGACGCCCCCAAAATAGGTATACATCACCCATTCGAGTTGTCAATACATGGTACGTAAACAACTACAACTTTATTATTACAACAAAGAAAAAGCGTGAGTTTAAATACAAATATTATCTTCTGACAATATCTATACTCAAATAAATCCTCATTACATTTATTGATACATTAATTTACAAAATGGTGAGGACTACTAAACAACTCTCTCTAAAACCTTCATTCCATTTTCCAGGCTAAATGCATCGCTTATATTCTCGCCTCACGAGAAGAAAAATGGAACAAAAGGAAAAGGGTGAGCTCAACTAGCCCGATAAAGAATATTATGACTAAGATAATATACAACAAATTATCGTTAGTCTTCAACAGGAAAAATCTAATAGAATACAATAGACAACAAATTTTAAATCAATATTCGCAGCTGAAATAATAATTCATTAGAAGAGTTAAGTAGAGAATGCAAACTACTATCTTCTATGTATGAATTTAAAAGTTCATCGTCTATCTTTTATCCTCAGAACATCAATCAATATACATCTGAATCAAATATTCATCTTTGCTCTGAGCCAAAGATATTCATCGATTAATCATGTTCATCTAAACACTGCTCATCTTTGCACTACTGGGCCAAAGATATTCTTCAAAATCATTCATCTTTTGCACTACAAAGCCAAAGATATTCCATAATATCATCATTTAAGGCGGAAGATGATGAAAAATATTTTTAAAAGCGAATCCAAAGAAACAAAATGACAAGGATTAAGGATTAAGGATTAAGTACTTTGTTTTATTCACGTCCAAAAATACCTCAAAAATAATCGCGGTGGTGTAAAATTCAAGAATGATCAAAACATGGATACAATCAAAGCTAGTATCCGAATAGATATTTTGACGAAAAGAAAAATTTTCATTTTTCGATGAATAGTCTAGTGTTATTCGTGAATAAGTATCGATATCGTGAATAAAGGCTTGAGATATCGTGAATAAGTAACTCCACACCAAAAGTTCCAAATTTGATAAAAACTTCAGATCAATATTTCAACATAATGATATTGAAGAAATAATATCATTACGAAAAAAATAATATCCCTTACTCGAAGATCAAGATCTTACAAATTTAAACAGGATATAAAGGCTATGACTTGAACTTGCAGACCTTAGAATAGCAATACTCAAATTATACTCAAAATACTCACAATAATACGCGATAATATAGAGAGAAAACTTCATTTTACGGTGTGATTTTCAATTCTAACCTAAGCACCTATTTATAGGAAATTGCTTAGAACACCAAAAGTAGAAAATTTAATATAATATTAATATATAAAATTTTTCTACGACATTCTTATAAACTGAAATCAGCTCATTTCAACAACCAACCAAGCCCACCAAACATATCAAAACGTTTTTCTAATTTAAATTATTTTAAACTTCCAAAAATCAATTATTTGAGCTTGAACTTCAATAATTCATAATAAATAGCCCTTTTATCGTAAAATTCGAATCTAGCGAGTTTTTATAGGAAATTCAATTCTCTACAACTTTGCGGAAGAAAGGTTTTCCAAATTCCAAATGTAAATTGACCGAATACACAAACCTGAGACGATTTTACAAAGCTATAATCAAATTTCGATCAATAAATGGGGTCCAATTTACATGTTTAACATGTTTTAAATATTTATTGCAACAAAAATACTCTTCCTCCTCGTATACTCATATATCCCACATTCATTGTAAAAATATCACCATTATTATATTATTAAAATATAATAATACATTATCTTATCGAGAAAAGATAAAATTTCAATTTTCAACAATTGTCACATTAAAATTTTTCTCCATCTATATCCACATAAAATCAATATTTTCCTCATCATATGAATTAATAATTAATTATTCACAAATATTATTAGAATCACAATATTGACAACCAGTGCGGTTCCTGGAAGAGGGCTTTCCAATAAGAATTTTTCTTCTTGGCAGCGATTAGGTGACCAAACCTCTCCTTAGATGTAACTTTCTAGACATTGTCAATAATGTTATCTAATAATATTATTTAGATAATATGAATTATTGCTTCGATAATGAAAAATATTGTGTAATGACAATTATTAAACAACAATGAATATAAAATATCAACGCAAAGAATTATTGAATCAATAAAATAAAATATCTGAATAATAATTACCGTAACCATTATTGAGTAGTGCCTTCTTACGTAAGAATCAATAATTGGTGCAATACCGTGTCTTATTGTGTTTTAACCACAAGGTATTTTAACAAGATAACTTGATAATAACTACGCCAGTTATTTTTAAACAACTTATATTTGTCGTTTCTTCATCCAATCGCTTTTTAGTTATGGGACCCACATATGTCATCGCTGGTAAATTTAATATTCCCTCGACAAGATTTAATATTCCACGACCAAACGAATATTCCCCGACAACAATGAATATTTTATAACCATTTGCTTTATTTTGAAATATTTGCGTATTTTACCCCTAACTATCCACATTAATCAAATCAACCCTTACTATTTCAAAATAATAAGTAGAGAAATTAAATTTCATTAATAATAAGTTGGGGTCTTACATATTCCACTAATTTCATGGAGTATAGAAGTCAAAATTTTAATCAATTGAGTATAATACCGAATGGAATAACAAAAGATATCATCATGCATGCGGACTTAGATGTATTTGTTATTTCAATGTAATAATAATAATAGAGAACCGTGTCGGTGAAATTCACACCGACGGGATGTTCCAACAGAATAATAAATGCGGAATAATAAATGATGAAACCGGGTTCTACAGATAGCATAAATGAGATATTAAGCGAGAATAATAAAGCGGAATAATAAAAAATGGAACCAGTCCTATGTATAGCACAGAGCAGGATATTAAACGAGAATAATAAAGACGAATAATAATAGAAGAATGTCACCAAGTATAGGGTAGCCCACGTATACAAAAGTTATTCAAATGAGCAATAAAGAAATGGAATAATGAAGTTCTCTTCTTGAATACAAAAGAATAATATCCCTTACCTTAAAAAGAAAGTCTTGGATATATAAGTAGTGAAGTAGCGAATACTTCTTCTTTCTCTATAGTCTCTCTCTATAGTTTCCCTCTGCAGAGTTCGGTGAATTAAAAAAAAATAATGAAGGAATGAACTTCATTTATAGGAAAATAGAATGTATAAGAATTAATCCATGAACAGTTGATTGATTTACTTTAATCGACTTTTATATTTAAAGAAAATCTTTTAAATAAAATATAATATATTCTATTTATATAAAAGATTTTTACTATGCAAATACTATCTGAAACATTATGCATAATAAAATATAATATATTTTATTTATATAAAAAGATAGATAGAAGCTCATTCCTTCATTATTTTCTTACTTAATTCATTGAAACTCTAGAGAGAGAAATTATAGAGAGAAAGCTATAAAGAGAAAATTATAGAAAGAAGAAGAGTATTCTCGCTACTTCACTATTTCTATATTCATTTTTTTACTGAAGAGGGTGTTATTCTTTCTTCTCGAAGAGAACTTCATTATTCCATTCACTATTATTCTGTTGAATAACTCAGAAAAAATGATATACCCTATACATAACTTGTATATACGGCATATCCTATACTTGGTGAAATCCTTATGTTATTCCATTCTTATTTATTCTGTTGAATAACTCGTATACGCTGTGACCCTATACTTGGTGACATTCTTCATTATTCTCATTGGGACATCCTGTCATGTGTGTTTTACACCGGACTGGTTCCGCTTTTTATTATTCTTGCTGAACATCCTGTCTCATGTGTTTTACACCGACCGGTTCCGCTCTTTATCATTCTGTTGGAACATCCATGTCATGTGTTTTTACACCTGACACGGTTCCGTCTTTTATCATTCTGTTGGAATATCCTATCTGTGTGTTTTTACACCGGATCCAGTTCCATCTTTATTATTCTGTGGAACATCCCGCTTGTGAATTTCACCGACCGTTCCGTTATTATTATTCTCGCTTGGAATAACTCGCTCATGCTGCAAGCTCGCATGCATGGTGATTTCTTTTGTTATTCCATTCTTTATTATACCCGTATCGTTAAAACTTTGACTTCTATACTCCATGAAATTAGTAGAATATCCTTGATATTTGCGTTTCATCCAATCTTCTTTCATGGAAATATTCTTCCGATCATTCTTGAATTTTACTCTCACGAAAACAAGATCATGTCGACAATTTGGGCGTTAATAATTCATGGATTAAATAATTCTTGAACTTGTTTTATTGAATTATTATGTCATTGTCATCATCCTCATGTTATATTATGTTATCTTCTACTTACGTGTATAGATGAACTTAGTATGATTATGACCGAGGATCATTCGGTATAATCACGGCTTGTTATAACCGATGTGATAAAAGTCCTCGGTGGCACATCGTGAATGCAGTGATGGATAGTTTTTGGTATGATTATGACCGTGGGTGATTCGGTATAGTCATGACCATTGATAATTTGATGAAAATCCTTGGCGACCGTGGTACGGGGATGATTAGATGTGGTGGTTTATTATTAAGTGAGTCTCAAATGATAAAAATTAATGAAAACCTTTTAAAACCTAAAGATAGTAGACTTTATTCTCTACTTGACTCTTTTAATGGATTGCTTATTCCGCTGGTTAAACCGGTTGTCTATTGTATTTTATCGGTTTAACACCGCTGAAGGCTAGTGATAATTTATTTTGCATTATCTTAGTCATAATATTTCTTCTTTGGGCTAGTTGAGCTCACCTTTTCTTTCATTTTCTTCAGAAATGAGAACATAATTTGGACGAGTCGAGGAACGAAGTAATGGTCCAGAGGATAACATTAGTAGTCCTCACTATTCGTGAAATAGTGTGATAATAGTTGTAATGAGGACTCCTTTTGAGTTTGTATAATATCTAGTAGACAATATTTGTATTCAAACTCATAGTTTACGTATGTATTGCATTACCTACGCTTATATTAAGTAAGTTGTATTTGAATTTATGTACCATGTAAGTGGCGACTCAAGATGGGTGACGATATAAATAATTTTGGGGCGCCACAATTTTGTGACATTAAATGATTAATACATGTTTTGTGTGTCGGCGGACCCCATTTCTTGATGAAATTTGATTATAGCACCAGAAAATCGTCTGCTTTATGAATTTCGGTCAATTTCTGTTTGGAATTTGGAAAAACTTTCTTCTGCAAAGTTGTAGAGAATTGAATTTCCTATAAAGATTTGCAAGATTCGAATTTTCTGATAAAAGGGCTATTTATTATGAATTATTGAAGTTCCGAAGTTCCGAAATAATTGATTTTTGGGAGTTTTAATTAATTATTTTGAGAAAAACGTTTTTGGTGAGTTTGTAAACCTCATTTAACATGTGTGGCTGGTGTTTTTAACCAAAAGGTGGGCTAAGGAAAATTTGTATAATTATAATATTATTATATTCAATTTTCTGCTTTGGTGTTCTAAGCATTTTCCTATAAATAGGGTGCTTAGGTTATAATTAAAAATCACACCAGAAACTGAAGTTTTCTCTCTCTATATTATCGAGCGTATTCTTGTGAGTATTTTGAGTATTGCTATACGGTGCGAGTTCAAGTCATAGCCTATATCCTGTTTCAACTAAAGTCTTGTCTTTTCGAGGTAAGGGATGTTATTTTCTTCTCAAATGATATTATTTCTTCAATATCATTATCTTTGAAATATTAGTTGGAACTTTTATCAAATTTGGAACTTTTTCATGTCGGGGTTACTATTCATGAGTTACTATTCACGAGTACTATTCATGTAAGCGTGAAGATGTTTTTTTGTGGAATTTCTATCTTTTGGTGTCGGAGTTACTACTCACGATACTCAGACTATTCACGTATACGGCACTATTCACGAATAAAGCACTATTCACCGAAAAATGAAAATTTTTCTTTTCGTCTAAAATATCTATTCTGGATACTGGCTTTGATTGTATCCATGTTTTGATCATTCTTGAATTTTACACCCCTATGATTATTTTTGAGGTATTTTTGGACGTGGATAAAACAAAGTACGAATCCTTAATCCTTAATCCTTGTCATTTTGTTTCACCGGATTCGCTTTCTTTAAAAATATTTTTCATCATCTTCATCTTAAATGATGATATTATTGAATATCTTTGGCCAGTAGTGCAAAAGATGAATGATTTCTCAAGAATATCTTTGGTAGTAGTGCAAAGATGAATAGGTGTTTAGATGAACATGACAAATCGATGAATATCTTTGGCAAGATGGTGCAAAGATGAATATTTGATTCCAGGATGTATATCATTGATGTTACAGGATAAAATATCGACGATGAACTTTTAAATTCATATATAGAAGATAGTAGTTTGCATTCTCTACTTAACTCTTCTAATGAATTATTATTTCAAACGCGAATATTGATTTAAAATTTGTTGTCTATCAGATTCTATTAGATTTTTCCCTCGTGAAGACTAACGATAATTTGTTGTATATTATCTTAGTCATAATATTCTTTACCGCTAGTTGAGCTCACCCTTTTCCTTGTTGTTCCATTTTTCTTCTCGGAGAGGCGAGAATGTAGCGAGTAGTACTAGTCGGGTATGGAATGAAGGTTCTAGAAAGAGTCGTTTAGTAGTCCTCACCATTTTTGTAAAATAATGTATCAATAATTATGATGGGGATTTATTTGCGTGTGGATATTGTCTAGATGGCAATATCTGTATTTAAACTCACAGTTTATATGTTGTAATAATAAAGTTATAGTTATTTCTGTACCATGTATTTGGCGACTCAGAATGGGTTGGATGGAATGGACCTATTTTGGGGGCGTCACACCTGTAATATGAAACGACAATTGGTTCGACGCCTGTAATATAAAACGGCAAGTGGTTTGACGTCTGGTAAAGGTAATTACTATTGACGAAAGAGACTCTTAGATGATGACATATGGTGTAAGACCCCGAATTTTATGAAATAAAGGTATTCAATTTTTCTTATAATTACTATTCAGTAAATGGTTAAATTGATAAAAGTTTAAAGTTAAGGGTGATATGTGAATTTTTTTTTAAAATAAGCAAGTGGTTATAAAATATTCATTGTTGTCGGGGAATATTCGTTTGGTCGTGGAATATTTTTCGTCAGTGGAATATTAAATGCTGACGGCCATGATCTTTATGGGCCCATAACTTGAAAGCGATTGGATGAAGAAAACGACAAGTATAAGTTGTTTATAAATAATCGCAGAGTAGTTATTCTGATTAATCTTTGTTGGAATACACGTGGTTAAAACACGATAATACGGCGTTGTTGCACAAGAAGATGCTGATTGCATTGCAATTATTGATTCTTACGTGAGAAGGCACTACTCAATAATTGTTACAGATAATTCTTGCTTGAATATTTTATTTTATTGATTCTATAATTGTTGCGTTGATATTTTATATTATTGTTGTTTCAATAATTGTCAACGACAAGATATTTTTCATTATCGGATCAATAATTCATATTATTTGAATAATATTATTAGATAGCATTATTAGCAATGTCTAGAAAGTTACATCGAGGAGGTTTGGTCACCTAATTGCTACCGTAAGGAGAAATCCTTATTGGAAAGCCCCCTCTTTCCTGGGAACTGCCTGGTTGTCATTATTGTGATTCTGTAATATTATTTGTTAATAATTAATTATTGATTTATATGATAAGGAAATATTTATTTGATGTGGATATAAATGATGGATTTATTTATGTGGTTATAAATGAAAGAATTAATGTTGAGGTATTTTATCGATTTTTTGTTTGATTAGAGGTATTAAAAGATCAAATCGTTGTTCTTACAACTTTATTGTGTGAGTTTTAATTTTAATCGTAGACCGGATCGTTTTTGATTTTTGGATTTGTTATACATATATAAGTTGAGTATATGTTCACAAATTTTGAACCAGTTAAAATGAACGAATGATTTGTTATGAATTTTAAAAGGTGGTTTGATTCAAAAATTAGGTTTATAAATGATTTTGGTGGAAAATTCTAGAAATGGGTGGGCCCTACTTTTGGTTGTTGGGAAGATGGCTGATTTTTGGTGGTCGGAATAAGTAGCGAGTAAAGCCATCGTGTAAAGCAGTCAAGTCTGCTTCGGCGTGTTAACATTTTCCTATAAATAGAGGGCTAAGTTAGAATTGAAAATCATACCAGAATTCATAAGTTTTCTCTCTTTTTCTCTCTAGATTATCGAGTGTATTTTGAGAGTATTTAGATACTTGGTGAGTTGCTATTCATCAGTGCAAGTTTTCTTCAGCATTATACCCGATATCCAGTCAGAAGTGCTGCTCTTTTGAGGTAAAGGATAGTAAGAGATTTTAAAGGTAGTTATGGGTAAATGAATTAAATATGTTATGTGAAGTAAGAAAATTGAAAATAGTATTTTATGACTTGAGAATCCTATATAAGGTATATGCAGATTTTTGATGAGGGTTTTGGTTATTGGTGATGAAATCTTATGAGTTTGGCATTTTAGGATGATTAAATTCATTATTTAGTAAAGTATAAACAATTAAAATAAATTGTTTATAAGTTTAAGAAATATTATTCTTTCAATATCATTATACCGAAATATTGGTATGGATTTTATTGTGGAATTTCTACCTTTTTCATGTCAGAGTTACTATTCACGAGTTACTATTCATAAGTTACTATTCACGAGTTACTGTTCACGGGTACTATTCACGACAAAATTGGTTTCTTTTTCTGACCAAATTATAGTTGATTCATGAATATTACTCTTGAGATTAAAACTATATGTTGATAATATTATTTTTATTATCATATATAACATTTTTATAATCCTGGTGAAGAAATTTATCTTTGACTTGAGTGTAAAGATGGGTAGATTATTGGTATGATCATGACTATGGGTTCTCTTTTGGCCAAGAAGGTGCAAAGTTGAATCGTTGACCGGTATGATCGTGACCATTTGAATTTACAATTGAATATTTTTAGCTTAAGTGCAAAGGTGAATGGATCAACATGGTTATAATTATGGTTTATATAAATTCTAAAATGATTATGTATTTCTTTGAGATATTAATATATTTGGCATGTAGTGCAAAGATGAACTATTGATGAATATCTTTGGCCCGTAGTGCAAAGATGACCTATTGTTGAATATCTTTGGCCGTGAAAGCAAAAGATGACTTCGTTGTTGAATATCTTTGGCTTTGTAGTGCGAGGATGAAATGATAATGAATATCTTTGGCCCGTAGTGCAAAGATGAATTTATTAGTATGATTATGAACAGGAACTGTGATTTGGTATAACCATGATCTTTGATGTTTCAGGTAAAGACAGGTGATAAAAATTATCTTCGTCTTGGATGAGAAGAGAAATTTAGAACCACAATTATGATTATGAGTTATTCATATGATTGTGGACCAAAACTGTTGATTGATGTTACAAGGATAAAACATTGTTGGTGGACTTTTAATGTGGAGAATATAATATACTTTATGGTCTATTTAACTATTCTAATGGATTGCTCGTTCTGCTGCAACTATGGTTGAAATTTTTATCATCTACCATATGTTCTAAATCTCTGATTTATAATTGATGAAGGCTATTGATAATTTAATTATCTTTAGTAATGATATTCTTTACTGAGCTAGTTGTGCTCACCCTTTTGCTTAACAATTCTTTTCAGGTAATAAGAGTGTAGCTGGGTCGAACGAGGGTAACAAGGGAATCAAACGGTGGTCTCTAGCTGTGGAGTTCTCCCTAAACAGTATAGATAAGTGTGTCGTATTATATACGTCATTTGATATTTAATTTTGGTGAACCGAATAGGGTGAGGCGAACCCAACGTTGGAAGGGTGTTTTGCCACTATCATACAAGATGTCTAATGACATACAACCTCGTGTCATCATAAGACAGGGTTGTGCACATCCACTTACAGAGTATATCTACGAGCACTACCTATATAATCTTGGTGTTTGTTTGGAGTATAATTCTCAATTAGAGACAGTAGAGATAATTATATGTCAAGAGAAGACTCACCATTGGAAGGAAGATGATAGTAATCTTCACATTTTTCTTTGGGGTCTATTGGGTCAACCAAGGATAATTCTGTGGCCATATGATATCTATCATAACCTAGAAGCATGGCCTCCCATGTACGAAGGTTTCCTTGAGCACTTCCCAAAGATTCTAATTTTTAAAACAGTTTTTGACTATACCTTTATGTAAGGTGTCATTGTGACGTGCTGTCTAAGGTTGGGATAAGAGTCATTGTGAAACCCCAGATTTTATGAATAAAGAATTAATTTTCTCAAAATAAATTTTTTATATTATGGTGTGAATTTGAGATAATATTATAGTTGTGGGTAATATTTATAAATTTTGCAAAGTATGCAAGTTGTCATATTATATTCGATTGGTCAGGGAATATTCGTTTTAAACATGAAATATTCGTACGACGGCACAATCATTGGTGGACCCCACAAGGAAATTATTGTCGGATTGAGAAAACGACAAAAATACTTAATTGAAAATAACGGCGGAAGTTTTACCGTTGATACTGTTGAACTACTCAATTAGTAAAAGTAAAAGATGTCTGGCGTTATTGCGTAGTAGCTATACACAGTATTGATTATTGATATTTATGTGAGAAGTCACTCGCTTTTGTTCAATTATTGCTACAATAGTTGTTGCAGAGTATCTCACATTATTTAATTCAATTATTGTTGATTTAGAAGTTTTGTTTTATTCACGTAATAAAATAGAAACATCTTTTATATAAAACAAAATACTTTATTAAAGTTATTTTATAAATAGAATCTGTAGCTATTTATAAACAACTTATATTTGTCGCTTTTCTTCATCCAATCGCTTTTTAGTTATGGGGCCCACAAAAGATCGCTACTATCGCATTTAATATTCCCACAACGATCTGAATATTCCACGATTACACCAAACGAATATTCCCTCAAATAATAATGAATATTTTATCACCACTTGCTTATTTAAAATATTTGCGCATTTTACCCATAACTAACCACATTAATCAAATCCACCTTTTACTATTTCAAAATAATAAATAAAGGAAATTCCTTTTTATTTAAAAATTTGGGGGTCTTACAACAGGTGTCGAACCAATTTTCGTTTCACGTTACGGTAATCCAAACCACTTGGTGTTTCACATTACACGCGTCAAACCACTTGGTGTTTCACATTACTGAGATCAAACCACTTTTCTTTTCACATCACCATTCGTCAGTAAACTTGCCTTTTCACATTGCAAGTCTTAAGCTAGAAATCTTCTATAAATAGAGGTCTAGTTCTTCATTATTTTCACGAATTCATTCAAGCTATAGAGAGAGAAAGTATAGAGAATAAGAGAAAAAAGAAGAGTATTCACATTACACACTACTGCGATATTCAATCTCTACTAATGTAAGGGAAGTTATTTCTTTTGTATTCATGAAGACAACTTCATTATTCCATTATTTATGATTACATTTGGAATAACTCATATCACGCTGCTACCTGCATTTGGTGAAATTCTTACATTATTCCATTCTTTATTATTCGCCGAATATCACGTACGCAAGGCGTTCTGTGGGACTAGTTCCATTATTTGTTATTATGTTGGAATAACTTTGTTTATGCAATCTACGCATACATGGTGAAATTCTTACATTATTCCATTCTTTATTATTACTGTTGGAACATCTTGTCTATGCTTTACGCATGACTGGTTCCATTATTTATTATTCATTTGGAATAACTCGTTCATGCATGTGCGATTATCGCGTGCCTGGTGAATTCTACATTATTTCATTATTTATTATTACATTGGAATATCCCACATGCATGCGTTCACGCATGACCGTTCCATTCTTTATTATTCTCATTGAAATAACTTTGTCATGTGGATTCTGCGTGCATTGTAAATGATCCTTCAGTATTATATACGAATAGTATTTTCAATAAAGAGGTTTTACGCTAAGGGCGTTTTAAGTAATTTTTTTGACCCTCAAAAATTCTGGAAAAATTTGAAATGATAATTTGATGAGTTTTCTAGATTGTGTCCAAAAATGGCGATTTTTGGATGTATAGATTAAGAGTTATGGATTTTATGGGAAAAGACTATTTTAAAAGTAAACCCTTATAACGCCTTGTAGTTAACTCCAAAATTGGTGAAATTTTTATTGGGAGTACATGTATATAACAGGAGTATACCCTATAAATTTCGGAATTTTTGGACAAAAGTACAATTTATGATAAATGTCTAAATATTCGGCAGTTTTAGCCATATGAAAAATAGTAAATGAATTTTAAAAATTTTGAGAAAAATATATGTTCAAGATGGGACTATATTATGCTAAATCCCAGAAAAGAAATATTTTTGGGACTAATTTGGTATAGTTATGAGTAAATGAATTAAATATGTTATTTGGAGTAATAAAATTGGAAAATAGGATTTTATGGCTTGAGAATCCTATATAGGGTATATGCAGAATTTTTATGAGGGATTTGATCATTGATTATGAAATCTTATGAGTATGGCATTTTTGAATGATTAAATGCATTATTTGATAAAGTGTAAACAATTGAAATAAATTATTTATAAGTTTAAGAAATGATTAAAATATTGTTATATTATTAATGATATTAGATTATGAGATTATTAAGTGATTGATAACATTTGGTTATTATTGAATCTTTGGATAAATTGTATTATAAATATTTAATATTTATCCTTTATCTCATTTGATTAATTCTTATATCATTGTCATCATCCTCGTACTTATATTATGTTGAAAGTCATCTTTGGCCGTAGTGCATAGATGGACTTGGTATGATTATGACCAGGGATTATTCGGTATAATCATGACCGTAATGTTACAAATGATGTGGAAAAAGTCCTCATTGGCCGTAGTGTGCATTGATGGGCGCTTTTGGTATGATTATGGCTATGGATTCTCTTGACGAAGGTGCAAAGATGAATTATTTTATGGCATGATCATGGCCGTTTTATGAAAACACGATTATCTTTAGGCAGTAGTGCATGGATAATTCGGTGGTCGTGATATTAACGAATATCCTTGGCCGTAGTAGGGCGTGGATAATTCGATTGATATGGATTGATTATCGAGTGAGTCTCAACGATGAAATATAAATTCATGGATGTGATATTAACGAATATCCTTGGCCGTAGTAGTCGGGGGTGATTCGATGATATGGATTATTTATTAAAATTGAGTCTCGGCGATAAAATATTTATTATACACTTTTAATTAAGTAGAAGATAGTAGATATCATGCTCTACTTGACTCTTACTAAAATACTGATTGTATGTCTTTGGCGTGTAGTGCAAAGATGAATTGTTAATGAATATCTTTGGTAGTAGGGCAAAAGATGAATTTATTAGTATGATAATGATGCGGGAATTACGATTTGGTATAACCATGATTTTTGATGTTTCGGTGAAGATAGGTGATGAAAATTATCTTACGTCACGGTTTAGTAGAAGAATTTAGAACCACAATTATGATTATGAGTTATTCATATGATTGTGGGCGAGAACTGATGATTTATTTTACATGGATAAAACAATATTGGTGGACTTTTAACATAGAAGATAATAGACCTTATGGTCTATTTGACTCTTCTAATGAATTGCTCGTTCTGCTGCAACTATGGTTGAAAAGTTTTATCATCTACCATATGTTCTAAATCTCTGATTTATTATTAATGAAAGCTATTGATAATTTAATTATCTTTATTCATGATATTCTTTACTGGGCTAGTTGGGCTCACCCTTTGTACTTCACAATTCCTTTCAGGTAATAAGAGTGTTGTCGGGTCGAGTAGGGATAACAGGGGAATAGATTAGTGGTCTCTAGCTGTGAGGTCCTCCCTAAACAGTATAGAAAAGTGTGTTGTATTTTATACAACATTTAGTAGTTATATTTGGTGAATCAAATAGGGTGAGGTGAACCCAACTTTGGAAGGGTATTTTGCCACTATCATATTGTGAGACCCCAGATTTTATCAATAAAGATTTAAATTTTGTCGAAATAATTTTTTAATATTATGGTGTGAATTTAAGATAATATTATAGTTGTGGGTAGTATTTATAAATTTTGCAAAGTATCTGAAGTTGTTATAAAATATTAGTTTGGTGGGGAATATTCTTTTTATCGGGGAATATTAAATACGACGGCTCAATCATTAATTGGACCCCATAACGGAAGTATTGTCGAAGTTAGAAAACGACAAAATTATCTTTCTATAAAAATAACGGCGGAGGTGTTACTGTTAAAAAACTGTTGAACTACCCATAGTAAAAATGCGATGTCTGGCGTAGTTGTATAGTAGCACGATATTGAGTATTGATGCTTACGTGAGAAGTCACTCAATATATGCTCAATTATTGCTACTGATAATTCTTTGCATCATATCTCTTATATTATTGATTCAATTATTGTCACAAGATCATCATCATATAATATGTTATAGTATTAAATCAATAATTGAGGCGACAAGTTATAAATGATTAATAATTGTTGAAAGATTAAATATGTGTTGATTAAAAATAAAATGATTTATGGTAATATTTATTCAATTCTTGATGTATATAAAGAGTCCATTATGAGACATTTGTGGTAAGTTTGATTATTTTATGGGGGCCCATATATCATCATCTAAGAGTCTCTTCGTCGATAGTAATTACCTTTGTGAATAGTAATTATCTTCGTCAATAGTAATTACCTTTGTGAATAGTAATTATCTTCGCCGATAGTAATTACATTCGTCAATAGTAATTACCTTTGTGAATAGTAATTACCTTCGTCAATAGTAATTACCTTTACCAAAGTCGAACCACTTATCGTTTCACATTACTGAGCGTCCGAACCACTTGTCGTTTCACATTCTGATAGTCCGAACCACTTGTCGTTTCACATTCTGAGCGTCCGAACCACTTGTCATTTCACATTACTGGTGCCGAACCACTTGTCGTTTCACATTCTGAAGCGCGAAACCACTTTTCTTTTCACATCACCGATCGCAAGCCACTTGCTTTTTCACGTGGCGGTCTTAAGCTAGAAATCTTCTATAAATAGAGGCCTAGTGCTTCATTATTTTCACGAATTCAACGAAACTCTGAGAGAGAAACTATAGAGAGAAGAAGAAAAGTATTCTTTACTTCACCTTGCCAATATTCAGTTCTTCTAAGGTAAGGGATATTATTTGTTGTACCGTAATAATGGGTGTTATTCTTTCTTCTTGAAGAGAACTTCATTATTCCATTCTATATTATTACATTGGAATAACTTTGTAAAAGTGGCATACCCTATACATGACTTGTATCGCGACATACCCTATACTTGGTGAAATCCATTTTGTTATTCCATTGCTTATTATTACATTGGAATAACTTTTGTATACGTGGTTTACCCTATACTTGGTGACATTCTTCTATTATTACATTGGAACATCACATGCATGTGTTTTACACCGACTGGTTCCGTCTTTATTATTCTCCGCTGAACATCCATGCGTGTGTTTTACACCCGGACTGGGTTCCGTCTTTATCATTACATTGGAATATCCTATCATGTGTTTTACACCGGATCTGGTTCCATCTTTATTATTACTGTTAGAACATCCCGTCGGTTGTGAATTTCACGACTTTGGTTCCGTTATTATCATTCTGTTGGAATAACTTTGTCATCACAAGTATTTAATGCATGGTGATTTCTTTTGTTATTCCATTCTTTATTATACCCAAATAGTTAAAACTTTGACTTCTATACTCCATGAAATTAGTAGAATATCCTTGATATTTGCGTTTCATCCAAAGATCTTTTCATGGAAATATTCTTGATCATTCTTGAATTTTACTCTACAAACAAGATCATTTTGACAATTTGGGCGTTAATAATTCTGGATAAAATAATTCTTGAACTTGTTTTATTGAATTATTATGTCATTGTCATCATCCTCATGTTATATTATGTTATCTTGACTTACGTGTATAGATGAACTTAGTATGATTATGACCGAGGATCATTCGGTATAATCATGGCTTGTTATAAATGATGTGATAAAAGTCCTCGGTGGCTGTAATGCGGTGATGGATAGTTTTGGTATGATTATGACCGGGGGTGATTCGGTATAGTCACGACCATTGATAATTTGATGAATATCCTTGGTCAGTAGTGCGAGGGGTGATTCGATGATGTGTATTATTTATTAAAAGTGAGTCTCGGTATAACGATGATAAAAACCTTTTAAAACCTAAAAGATAGTAGACTTTATTCTCTACTTGACTCTTTTTTAATGGATTCTTTATTCCAATGCAGATTAAACTTGTTGTGCATTGTATTTTATCGGTTTAACATTGTTGAAGGCTAATGATAAATTATTACGCATTATCTTAGTCAAAATATTTCTTCTTTGGGCTAGTTAAGCTCACCCTTTTTCTTTCACTTTGTTCTCTTGAAATGAGAACATAAATTTGAGACGAGTCGGAAGCGGAGTAATGGTCCGGAGGATAGCATTAGTAGTCCTCACTATTACGTGAAATAGTGTGATAATAGTTGTAATGAGGACTCCTTTTGAGTTTGTATAATATCTAGTAGACAATATTTGTATTCAAACTCACGGTTTATATAAATTGTATACGGCGATTATATTAGTAAGTTGTATTTGAATTTATGTACCATGTAAGTGGCGACCCAAGATGGGTGATGTAAGACCAGAAATTTTTTTAAATAAAAGGAATTTCCTTTATTTATTATTTTGAAATAGTAAGGGTTGATTTGATTAATGTGGATAGTTAAGGGTTAAATCATGCAAATATTTCAAAATAAGCAAGTGGTTATAAAATATTCATTTTGTGGGGAATATTCGTTTGGTCGTGGAATATTAATCGCTTGTCGAATATTCTACGACGGTAGCAGACCATGTGAGGCCATAACGGAAAGCGATTGGATGAGGAAAACGACAAAGTTTGGGTGGTTATAAATAATGGCGTGGTTATTCTGAATTAAGACATTTGGAATACCCGGTTGGTTAAAATCTGATGTCTGGCATGGTTGCACAATAGCACAACGGTATTACATGCATGTATTGTTGAATTATTGATCCTTACGTAAGAAGGCCTTTTCAATAATTATTACGATGAGTTCTTGTTCAATAGTTTATTTTATTGATTCAATAATTTCTGCGTTGGTATTTTATATTATTCTTTGTTTGATAATTGTCCTTTACGATATTTCCCATTATCGGATCAATAATTCATATTATTTGAATAATATTATTAGATAACATTATTGGCAATGTCTAGAAAGTTACATCTAAGGAGAGGTTTGGTCACCTAATTGCGGCGCCCGATGAAGGAGAGATCCTTATTGAAAGCCCCTCTTTCTGAGGAACGACTGGTTGTTGTCATAAATGTGATTACGTAATATTATTTGTGAATAATTAATTGTTGATTCATATGATAAGGAAATATTTATTTTATATGAATATAAATGATGGATTTATTTATGTGGTTATTAATGAAGGAATTAATGTTGAGGTGTTTTATCGGTATTTTATCGGATTGGAGGTGTTAAAAATCAAATCGGGGTTTTGAGATATATTGCGGGGTTATAATTTTAATCCGACCGTTGGATTGTGGTAATTTTTGGGTATGTTATACATACATAAGTTGAGTATATGTCCACAAATTTTGAACCGTTAAAAATTCACGAATGATTTGTTATGAATTTTAAGAGGTGTCTATTCGATTAAAATCGAGGTTATAATTGATTTTGGTGGAAAATTCTAGAATTGAGTGGGCCCCACTTGTGGTTGGTGAAAAAATGTGCTGAATTTTATTTCAAATGTGGTGGGTGGCAATAGTAGCGGGTAAAGCCATCGGTAGCAGGTCGAAATGCCGCTTGGTTGGCAAACATTTTCCTATAAATAGAGGCTAAGTTAGAATTGAAAATCACACGAAACAAAGTTTTCTCTTTCTCTCTATATTATTGAAATATTTTGTGAGTATTTAGATACTTTGAGAGTTCTTTGTTCAAGACAAGTTTCATTCAAAGATCACTTGAGCCTTTCCTTCCGGAAATCTTGATTCTTTGAGGTAAGGGATGTTATTTTCTTCTCGAATGATATTATTTCTTGATATCATTATCTTTGAAATATTGGTTGGAACTTTTTATCAAATTTGGAACTTTTTCATATCGGGTTACTATTCATGAGTTCTTATTCACGAGTTACTATTCATGAGTTCTTATTCACGATTCTTATTCACGAGTACTATTATTCATGAAGCGTGAAGATGTTTTTTTTATGGAATTTCTATCTTTTGGTGTCGAGATTCTTATTCACGTATACGGCACTATTCACGAATCTGACCTTATTCACCGAAAAATGAAAATTTTTCTTTTAAATCTAAAATATCTATTACGGATACTAGTTTTGATTGTATCCATGTTTTGATCATTCTTGAATTTTACACCACTATGATTATTTTTGAGGTATTGTTGGACATGGATAAAACAAAATACTGAATCCTTAATCCTTAATCCTTGTCATTTTGTTTCAATTGGATTCGTTTCTTTAAAATATTTTTCATCATCCTCGGTCTTAAATGATGATATTATTGAATATCTTTGGCTTTAGTAGTGCAAAATGAATGATTTCTGAAGAATATCTTTGGCTTTGTAGTGCAAAATGGAAGCGGTGTTTAAATGAACATGGCCGATCGATGAAATATCTTTGGCCTTTAGTGCAAAGATGAGCAGTGTTGAGATGAACATGACCGATTGATGAATATCTTTGGCCTTTAGTGCAAAGATGAGCAGTGTTGAGATGAACATGACCGATTGATGAATATCTTTGGCACGTAGTGCAAAGATGAATATTTGATTTGAGATGAATATTGATTGATGTTACGGGGATAAAATATTGATGATGGTTTATTAAATTCATAGATTATAGTAGATTTCATTCTCTACGTAACTCTTACATGAATTATTATTTCCATTGCGAATATTGATCTGAAACTTGTTGTCATTGTATTCTATCGATTTTTCCTGTTGGAGACTTACGATAATTTGTTGTATATTATCTTAGTCATAATATTCTTTCTTGGGCTAGTTGAGCTCACCCTTTTCCTTGTTGTTCCATTTTTCTTCTCGGGAGGCGAGAATGTAGCAGTCTTAGTCGGGGTATGGAATGAAGGTTAGAGAGAGTTGTTTAGTAGTCCTCACCATTTTTGTAAAATAATGTATCAATAAATGTGATGAGGATTTATTTGAATATAGATATTGTCTAGAAGATAATATTTGTATTTAAACTCACAGTATATATTGTCGTATTTCACACGACATTTGTATTATTGAAGTTGTAGTTTGCTTCTTGTACCATGTATTTGGCGACTCAGAATGGGTTGGATGGAATGGACCTATTTTGGGGTCCTCACAGGTGACGTATACCTAATTTTGGGGGCGTCACAGTTGGTATCAGAGCTTAGGGATATGATCCACAGCTAAGATGCGAGATAAGAACTAGAAGGGGAGAGCAGAAATTCCTTGTTAGTATGACCTACCTAAATTTATTTGGTATTTAATTGGTCGGTCAGAGTATAGGGATAATATTTGATATATTAATTAACCCTTTTGCTTCACAATTCCTTTCAGGTAATAAGAGTGTAGCTAGGTTTAGCGGGGGTAACAGTGGAATAGAACGGTGGTTATCATTTAGTAGTTATATTTGGTGAATCAACTAGGGTGAAGCGAACCCAACGTTGGAAGAGTGTTTTGCCACTATCATACAAGATGTCTAATGACATACAACCTCGTGTCATCATAAGATGTGGGTTGTGCTTCATCCACTTCTTTGAGTTTATTCTGAGCACTACCTATATGATCTTGGTTTTTGTTTGAAGTATAATTCTCAATTTGAAACGAGTGGAGATAATGATAAATCGAGAGAAGACTCACCATTGGGAAGAATATGATAGTAATCTTCTCATTTTCTTTAGGAATCTATTGGGTAAACCAAGGATAATTACGTGGCCATATGATATCTATCATAACCTAGAAGCATGGCCTCCCATATATGAAGGTTTCCTTGAGCACTTCCCAAAGATTCTAATTTCTAAAACAGTTTTTGACTATACATTTATATAAGGTGTCATTGTGACGTCTTATCCAAAGTTGGGATGAAAGTCACAGTTGGTATCAATGTAACGTCTTATCCAAGTCTTGGATAAGAGTAGTAGTTTTGAATGATATTTCTATCATTAATAAATTTCTTGACGTATTTTGAAAATTTCCTAGCCTACCCTAGGCGTGAAATCGAATTTTGTATTGACCCGAAGATGAAAACCCATTTCTTAAAACCCTCAAATATTTCTTGAACTAAAATGAGCAGTTTACGTGGTTTATGATGAAAGTCATAATAAAAGCATAGAATGATGAAAATCATGGGTATATGAAGTATTAGTAAGTTTTAAGATGAGTTATGTTGGTTAGTATGTGAAAACATGAAAGTTTCTTAGAAATCACAAAGAGTTGAAAATCAAATTTTGGTGAAAAACGTAAAATTCAATTGACCATATCTCCTATTATATTTTGAATTTTTGAGTGTGGTCAAGTCCTAGAGTTAGATCTATGAGTTACCTAACTAATCCAAGTGGAATTACTGGAAAAGGTGTTGTAGATTTTGTGTGGACTGATTTTAGCAAAGGAGTGCAAAGCTGCAAAAAAAGAAAAAATTTCTTTTACGATTTTAGGCGGGTTGTTTCTTGGTCACTTAAATTATGAGAAAAATTCTGGCCTTTTGGGACATGAAGGTATATGGTATAAAGTACCTCATGTCCACAAATGAGCTCATTCTGACTTAAAATGAGCAAGTTATGACTATTTTAATATTTAGGTTTTTCCGATTTAAAAATGCTATAACCGAGGAGTTCTATAACTCAGATGACCATGAAATTTAAACTGGAAGCTCATGTTAACATGGGTAAGGTCCTGTCAAGATTTGAGAATTTTTGGAGTTAAACTTGAGGTAGCTTATTTCTTAAGGAATTAATTAGAAATTAATTTTTGAAAAATAGTAAATGAATTTTAAAAATTCCGGGAAAAATATATTTTCATTATGGGACTATATTATGCTAAATCCCAGAAAATAAATATTTTTGGGACTGATTTGGTATTTTTCATGAAAATGGTTTAGTTACGAACATATGAGTTAAATATGTTATGTGAAGTAACAAAGTTGAAAATATGATTTTATGGCTAGAGAATCCTATATAGAGTATATGCATATTTTTGAGGATTTGATAATTGGTGATGATATCTTATGAGTATGGCATTTTGAATGATTAAATGCATTATATGGTAAAAGCGTAAACAATTGAGATAAATTGTTTATAAATTTAAGAAGTGATTAAAATATTGTTATAATGTTAATGATATTAGATTATAAGATTATTAAGTGATTGATAACATGGGGATATTCTTGAATCCATAATAAATTATATTATAAATGTTTAATATTTATCCTTTATCTCATTTGATTGATTCTTTATATCATTATCCTCATTTTATATTATGTTGAAAGTCATACATGGCACAGAAGTGCATAGATAGACTTGGTATGATTATAACCGAGGATTGTTAGGTATAATCATAACCGTAATTGAAAACACGATTATCTTTGGTAGTAGTGCATGGATAATTTGTGGTCGTGATCTTAATGAATACTGCGATTATCTTTGGTAGTAGTCATGGATAATTTGTGGTCGTGATACTAATGAATACCACGATTATCTTTGGTAGTAGTGCATGGATAATTTGTGGTCGTGATCTTAATGAATACACGATTATCTTTGGTAGTAGTCGTGGATAATTTGTGGTCGTGATCTTAATGAATACACGATTATCTTTGGTAGTAGTCATGGATAATTTGTGGTCGTGATCTTAATGAATATACAATTATCTTTGGTAGTAGTGTGCATGGATAATTTGTGGTCGTAATACTAATGAATACACGATTATCTTTGTACGTAGGTGCATGGATAATTATGGTCGTGATCTTAAAGAATATCCTTGGCACGTAGTGCGGGGATGATTCGATGATATGGATTAATTATTGAAATGAGTCTCGTGATGAAATATTAATTAATGGATGTGGTAAAAGTCATCTTTGGTAGTAGTGCATTGATAGACTTGGTATGATTATGACCAAGGATTATTCGGTATAATCATGGCCGTAAATGAAAATACGAATATCCTTGGCGATTGGTGCATGGATAATTCGTGGTCGTGATACTTATTAAGTCGCGTCTCAAAGATTTATTGGTTTTATGATTGTATATCTTTGGCACATAGTGCAAAGATGAATTGTTAATGAATATCTTTGGTAGGATTGCAAAGATGAATTTAATGTTTTCAACGATAAAGGTATTCAAGGTATCCTCACCTCTTTATCATACCAGTGTACATACCCTAATTTGAGGAAATTCCATAAGGAAGGGAGATTGTGAGACCCAGTTTTATCAATAAAGATTTAAATTTTGTCAAAATAATTTTTAATATTATGGTGTGAATTTAAGATAATATTATAGTTGTGGGTAGTATTTATAAATTTTGCAAAGTATGCAAGTTGTTATAAAATATTACGTTTGGTGGGGAATATTCTTTTTGTCGAGGAATATTAAATGCGGCGGCTTTCAATCATTAATTGGACCCCATGGCGGAAGTATTGTAAGTAGTTAGAAAACGACAAAATTATCTTTCTATAAAAATAACAATGAGAGGTGTTACCATTAAAAAGCTGTTGAACTACCCATTAGTAAAAGTGCGATGTCTGGCGTAGTTGTATAGTAGCACACGATATTGAGTATTGATGCTTTACGTGAGAAGTCACTCTCGGTATGCTCGATTATTACTACGATAATTCTTTGCATCATATCTCTTATATTATTGATTCAATTATTGTCACGATTATATCATACGTATAATATGTTATAGTATTAAATCAATAATTGAGACGACAAGTTATAAATGATTAATAATTGTTGAAAGATTAAATATGTGTTGATTAAAAATAAAATAATTTGTGGTAATATTTATTCAATCCTTGATGTATATAAAGAGTCATTATGAGACATTTGTGGTAAGTTTGATTATTTTATGGGGGCCCGTATATAAATCATCTAAGAGTCTCTTAAATCGATAGTAATTACCTTTGTGAATAGTAATTATCTTCGTCGATAGTAATTACCTTTGTGAATAGTAATTATCTTCGCCAATAGTAATTACCTTCGTCGATAGTAATTACCTTTGTGAATAGTAATTACCTTTACGAGCGTCGAACCACTTATCGTTTCACATTCTGAAAGTCCGAACCACTTGTCGTTTCACATTCTGGCGTCGAACCACTTGTCGTTTCACATTACAAAGCGTCGAACCACTTGTCGTTTCACATTCTGAGCGTCGAAACCACTTTTCTTTTCACATCACGGTCGTCAAGCCACTTGCCTTTTCACGTGGCGGTCTTAAGCTAGAAATCTTCTATAAATAGAGGCCTAGTGCTTCATTATTTTTTCACGAATTCACCGAAACTCTGTAGAGAGAAACTATAGAGAGAAAGAAGAAAAAAAGTATTCTCGCTACTTCACCTTGCCGATATTCGGTTCTTCTAAGGTAAGGGATATTATTTGTTGTATACGTAATGGGTGTTATTCTTTCTTCTTGAAGAGAACTTCATTATTCCATTCTATATTATTACATTGGAATAACTTTTGTAAAAGTGGCATACCCTATACATGACTTGTATCATGACGATACCCTATACTTGGTGAAATCCATTTTATTATTCCATTGCTTATTATTACATTGGAATAACTTTTGTATACGTGGTTTACCCTATACTTGGTGACATTCTTCTATTATTACATTGGAACATCACATGCATGTGTTTTACACCGGACCTGGTTCCGTCTTTATTATTCTGTTGGAACATCCTGTCTGTGTGTTTTACACCGGACCTGGTTCCGTCTTTATCATTCTGTTGGAATATCCTATCTGTGTGTTTTACACCGGATCTGGTTCCATCTTTATTATTCTGTTGGAACATCCTGTCGGTGTGAATTTCACCGACACAGTTCCGTTATTATCATTCTGTTGGAATAACTTTGTACATGTGAAGTCTTTACGTGCGTGGTGATTTCTTTTGTTATTCCATTCTTTATTATACCTAGTTGGTTAAAACTTTGACTTCTATACTCCATGAAATTAGTAGAATATCCTTGATATTTGCGTTTCATCCAGTATCTTTTCATGGAAATATTCTTCTGATCATTCTTGAATTTTACTCTAAAAGCAATATCATTTTGACAATTTGGGCGTTAATAATTCTGGATAAAATAATTCTTGAACTTGTTTTATTGAATTATTATGTCATTGTCATCATCCTCATGTTATATTATGTTATCTTGAACTTACGTGTATAGATGAACTTAGTATGATTATGACCGATGGGGATCATTCGGTATAATCATGGCTTGTTATAAATGATGTGATAAAAGTCCTCGGTGGCACGTAATGCGATGATGGATAGTTTTGGTATGATTATGACCGGGGGGTGATTCGGTATAGTCACGACCATTGATAATTTGATGAATATCCTTGGCAGTAGTGCAGGGGTGATTCGATGATGTGTATTATTTATTAAAACTGAGTCTCAGCTATAACAGTGATGAAAAACCTTTTAAAACCTAAAAGATAGTAGACTTTATTCTCTACTTGACTCTTTTAATGGATTGCTTATTCCAATGCAGTTAAACTTGTTGTTACATTGTATTTTATCGGTTTAACAACTTGTTGAAGGCTAATGATAAATTATTACGCATTATCTTAGTCATAATATTTCTTCTTGGGCTAGTTGAGCTCACCCTTTCTTTCCTTTATTCTCTTGTGAAATGAGAACATAAATTTGAGACGAGTCGGAAAGCGGAGTAATGGTCTAGAGGATAGCATTAGTAGTCCTCACTATTACGTGAAATAGTGTGATAATAGTTGTAATGAGGACTCCTTTTGAGTTTGTATAATATCTAGTAGACAATATTTGTATTCAAACTCACGGTTTATGTCGTATTGTACACGCAGTTTATATTAGTAAGTTGTATTTGAATTTATGTACCATGTAAGTGGCGACCCAAGATGGGTGACGTATACCTAATTTTGGGGGCGTCATACATATAAGATGTCTAATGACATACAACCTCGTGTTCTCATAAGACATGGTTGTGCACATCCACTTGCTGAATATATCTACGAGCACTACCTGTATGATCTTGGAGTTTTTTTGAAACATAATTTTCACTTGGAGACAACGGAGATATTTATATGTCAAGAGAAGACTCAGCATTGGGAAATAGATGATAGTAATCTTCTCATTTTTTTGGGGGTCTATTGGGTCAACCAAGGATAATTCTGTGGCCATATGATATCTATTATAACCTAGACGCATGGCCTCCCATGTACGAAGGTTTCCTTGAGCACTTCCCAAAGATTTTAATTTCTAAAACAGTTTTTGACTATATTTTTATGTAAAGTACCATTATAAGGTTGTTGTGGTCGAGGTACCATGAGAGTTACATACATTTGTATTAAAACTCACAGTTAACTGAGGTCGTATTCTATACGACAGTTCAACAGTTGTATAAATGAAGTTGTATTTGAATTTTGTACCATGTATCTGGCGACTCAGAATGGGTGATGTATACCTAATTTTGGGGGGGTCACAACTACTCTTAATTGAATTCGGGTGGACATGACAGCTTTAAATACAGCAATAAGCAAGGGTTTGAAATAGAATATAATAACATACTACACAAACAAACAATTTGTATTATCCATATTATTTTTATAGTGGATTTCTCATTTCTCTCCGTGGTTTTTTCCTAATTGGGTTTCCACGTAAATTCTTGTGTTAAGATTTTTATATTTTTGTATGCTTATCTGAGTGTATTTTCGTGTGTTTGACTTCACAACAACACAATATATATTTTGGTGAGTTCTTTCTTCGTCGGTCTGAAGTTTCCTTCAAATCATACAGATATCCATCGATCGGTGTTGTTGCTCTTTTGAGGTAAGGGATAGTAAAGAATTTTAAAGGTTGTTATGTTTTTCATGTTTCGTAACTTTTCAGACCTTCAAAAATTCTAGAAAATTTTGAAATGATAATTTGCTGAGTTTTATTGATTGTGTCTAAAAGTGGCGATTTTTGGATGTATTGATTAAGAGTTATGTATTTTATGAGAAAAGACTATTTTAAAATTAAACTCTTATAACTCCTTGTGGTTAACTCCAAATTGGTAAAATTTTTATTAGGAGTATATCTATATAACATCAGTATACTGTGAATTTCGGAATTTTTGGAGAAAAGTACAATTTATGATAAATGTCTAAATATTCGGCGGTTTTGGCTATATAAAAAATAGTAAATGAATTTTAAAAATTCCGAGAAAAATATATGTTCAATATGGGACTATATTACGCTAAATCCCATAAAAAATATTTTTTGGGCCGATTTGGTATTTTTCATGAAAATAGTTACAGTTATGAGTAAATGAATTAAATATGTTATGTGAAGTAAGAAAATTGGAAAATATGATTTTATGGCTTGAGAATCATATATATGAGTTATATCTGATTTTTGATGAAGGTTTTGGTTATTGGTGATGAAATCTTAAGAGTTTGACATTTTATAATGATTAAATGCATTGATTAGTAAAGTGTAAATAAATTAAATAAATTGTTTATAAGTTTAAGAAATTATTAAATATTGTTGTAATATTAATAATATTAAGATTTTGATATTATTAAGTGATTTATAACATTTGGATTAAAGTGTTATAAATATTGATATGGATTTTATTGTGAAACTTTACCTTTTTTGTATGAGAGTTCTTATTCACGTATCGACCTTATTCATTCACGAAATACGATATTATTCACCTAAAAATAAAATTTTTCTTTTTGTCCAAGATGTTTATTATAGTTACTATCTTTGATTGAATCTATGTTTTGATAATATTGTTTTTATTATAATATATAACATTTTTATAATCACGGTGAAGAAATTTATCTTTGACTTGAGTGTAAAGATGGGTAGATTATTAGTATGATCATGACTATGGGTTCTCTTTTGGCGATGGTCTGCAAAGTTGAATCGTTGACTGGTATGATCATGACCATTGAATTTACAATTGAATATTTTTAGCTTTAGTACAAAGGTGAATGGATCAACATGGTTATAATTATGGTTTATATAAATTTTGAAATGATTATGTATTTATTTGAGATATTAATATCTTTGTCCTGTAGTGCAAAGATGAACTATTGATGAATATCTTTGGCTCGTAGTGCAAAGATAACCTATTGTTGAATATCTTTAGATGACCTGTTGTTGAATATCTTTGGCCTGTAGTGCAAGGATGAAATGATAATGAATATCTTTGGCATGTAGTGCAAGGATGAAATGACGATGAATATCTTTGGCCCGTAGTGCAAAGATGAATTTATTAGTATGATTATGAACAAGAATTGTGATTTGATATAACCATGATCTTTGATGTTTCAGGTAAAGACAGGTGATGAAAATTATCTTCGTCTTGGATGAGAAGAGAAATTTAGAACCACAATTATGATTATGAGTTATTCATATGATTGTGGACCAGAACTGTTGATTGATGTTACAGAGATAAAACATTGTTGGTGGACTTTTAACATGGAGAAGATAATAGACTTTATGGTTTATTTGACTTTTCTAATGGATTGCTCGTTCCGCTGCAACTATAGTTGAAAAGTTTTATCATCTACCGTATGTTCTAAATCTCTGATTTATTACTGATGAAGGCTATTGATAATTTAATTATCTTTAGTCATGATATTCTTTACTGAGCTAGTTGTACTCACCCTTTTGCTTCACAATTCCTTTTCAGGTAATAATAGTGTAGCTGGGTCGAGCAAGGGTAATGGGGAAATAGAACGGTGGTCTCTAGCTGTGAAGGTTCTCCCTAAGCAGTATAGAAAGGTGTTGTATACATCATTTAGTAGTTATATTTGGTGAATCAAATAGGGTGAGGTGAACCCAACGTTGGAAGGGTGTTTTGCTACTATCATACGAGATGTCTAATGACATACAACCTCGTGTCATCATAAGACAGGGTTGTGCTCATCCACTTGCTAAGTATATTTACGAGCACTACCTATATAATCTTGGTGTTTGTTTGAAGTATAATTCACGATTAGAGACAGTAGATATAATGATATGTCAAGGGAAGACTCGCCATTGGAAAGAATATGGTAGTAATTTTCTTGTTTTTCTTCGGGGTCTATTAGGTCAACCAAGGATAATTCTGTGGACATATGATATCTATCATAACCTGGAAGCATGGCCTCCCATGTACGAAGGTTTCCTTGAGCACTTCCCAAATATTTTAAGTTCTAAAACTGTTTTTGACTATACCTTTATGTAAGATGTCATGGTGACGTGCTACACAAGTTGGTGTCAAGAGTCACAGTTGATATATATATTTGTATCAAAACTCACAACACATGAGTTGTTGTATTTTGCACGACAATTGTTGTAATAAAGTTATAGTCATTTTTTGTACCATGTATTTGGCGACTTAGAATGGGTTGGATGGAATGGACCTATTTTGGGGTTGTCACAGTATCTCACGTTATTTGATTAAATTATTGTCGATATTTTATATATTATTAAATCAATAATTGAGACAATACAGTTATTCATATTATTATTTATAATATTGACGATGTCTAGACAGTTCTGTCGAGGAGAGGTTTCATCACCTAATTGCGCGTCAATAGGGAGAAATCTTTATTGGAAAGCCTCCTCTTTCTTAGAGAATGATCTGGTTGTTAAATATTGCGAATAATAATAATGATTAATAAATGTTGTTAAAAATATTGAGAGAATTTTTTTATGAAGTATTTGTTATAAATTTTGCCTATTATTTGGGCCCCCATTTAGCCAGAGCCGGTCCTGGATTTTGTAATGCCCAGGGCAAAATATTTCAAGTGTGCCCCTTTATACAAAATAAATAAAATAAATAAATAAATTATCAACTAATTAATTTTATTAGAATTATAAGAATTTACAAAAGATAAGTAAGAACACTTTGGGGGCTCGCTAAAAAATTTGTTTGGGGAAAATCTAATGGGACAAAACCCCAAACGAAGAAAAAAGAGTACCCCGAATTGTAAACATTGCATTAAAAACGAATAACAAGAATCTCAGCCAAGTTTTCTGTTGAATTAAATAATAAATAAAAAAAAGTTAACAAAAATATATATTATAATTTACAAAATTTATATATCTAGATTCTGTGACGCCTCCAAAATTAGGTATACATCACCCATCTTGAGTCGCCAGATACATGGTATAGAATTCAAATACAACTTAATAATACAATTGTATGGTATACAATACTGAAAAAACATAAAGCTGTGAGTTTGAATACAAATATTGTCTACTTAGAGTATAAAACTCAAAAGGTGTGAGACCCCAGATTTTATTAATAAAGATTTAAATTTGGTCGAAATAATTTTTTTATATTATGGTGTGAATTTGAGATAATATTATAGTTGTGGGTAGTATTTATAAATTTTGCAAAGTATGCAAGTGGTTATATTATATTCGATTGGTGGGGAATATTCGGTTTAGCGAGGGAATATTAAATACAACTACTCAATCATTGGTGGACCCTAATAATGTAATTATTGTCGGATTGAAAAACGACAAAAAAATATTTTATTTAAATAACGGCGGAAGTTTTACCGTTGATCTTGTTGAACTACTCGGTAGTAAAAAATACGATGTCGTGTGGTTGCATAATGTAGCACACGCGTATTGATTATTGATGCTTATGTGAGAAGTCACTCGGTTTGATTCCATTATTGTCGATTAATAATATGAATTATTATAGCGATAATGACGTTTTGTTTTATTCAGTATTATTAACGTAATAAAAGCGAAACATCTTTTATATAAAATAGAATACTTTATTAAAGTTATTCATAAATAGAATATATTATATTTTATTATGCATAGTGTTGCGTATAGTGTTTTTGCGATAGTGTTTTTGCATAGTATTGCATAGTGTTTGCATAGTAAAATGTTTTATATAAATAGAATATATTATATTTTATTTAAAAGATTTTTCTTTAAATATGGATAGTCGATTAAAGTAAATCAATCTGGATAGTTCATGGATTAGTTACTATGCATTCCATTTTCCTATAAATGAAGCTCATTCCTTTTATATTTTCTTACGAATTCATTGAAACTCTAGAGAGAGAAATTATAGAGAGAAACTATAGAGAGAAAATTATAGAAAGAAGAAGAGTATTACTGCTTTCTTCACTACTTCTATATTCGGTTCTTTTACGGTGAGGTGTTATTCTTTCTTCTTGAAGAGAACTTCATTATTCCATTCATTATCATTCCGTTGGAATAACTTTGTAAAAGTGGCATACCTATACATAACCTCGTATCTGCAGCGTACCCTATATACTTGGTGAAATCCTTATGTTATTCCATTGCTTATTATTACATTGGAATAACTTTGTATACGCTGATTTACCTATACTTGGTGACATTCTTCTATTATTACATTGGAACATCCATGCATGTGTTTTTTACCGGACTGGTTCCGCTTTTATTATTCTGTTGGAACATCACATACATGTGTTTTTACACCGGACTGGTTCCGTCTTTATCATTCTGTTGGAATATCCTATCATGTGTTTTACACCGGATCAGGTTCCATCTTTATTATTACATTGGAACATCCTCCGCTTGTGAATTTCACACGACTGGTTCCGTTATTGTTATTCTCGTTGAATAACTTTGTCTACATCTGAATCTGCATGCATGGTGATTTCTTTTGTTATTCCATTCTTTATTATACCCGGTTGGTTAAAACTTTGACTTCTATACTCCATGAAATTAGTAGAATATCCTTGATATTTGCGTTTCATCCAAATCTTTTCATGGAAATATTCTTCCGATCATTCTTGAATTTTACTCTCTGAAACAATGATCATGTTGACAATTTGGGCGTTAATAATTCATGGATTAAATAATTCTTGAACTTGTTTTATTGAATTATTTTGTCATTGTCATCATCCTCATGTTATATTATGTTATCTTTGGCTTACGTGCATAGATGAACTTAGTATGATTATGACCGAGGATCATTCGGTATAATCATGACTTGATATAAATGATGTGACAAAAGTCCTCGGTGGCTTTGTAATGCGATGATGGATAGTTTTGGTATGATTATGACCGGGGGTGATTCGGTATAGTCATGACCATTGATAATTTGATGAAAATCCTTGGCCAAGTAGTACGGGGATGATTAGATGTGGTGGTTTATTATTAAAATTTGAGTCTCGGTGATAAAATTGATGAAAACCTTTTAAAACCTAAAAGATAGTAGACTTTATTCTCTACTTGACTCTTTTAATGGATTGCTTATTCCACTGCAGATTAAACTGTTTGTCTATTGTATTTTATCGGTTTAACATCTGTATTTGAAGGCTAATGATAATTTATTCGCATTATCTTAGTCATAATATTTCTTCTTGGGCTAGTTGAGCTCACCCTTTCTTTCACCGTTCTCTTCTCGTGAAATGAGAACATATTTGGAGACGAGTCGGGGAACGAAGTAATGGTCCGAGAGGATAACATTAATAGTCCTCACTATTCGTGAAATAGTGTGATAATAGTTGTAATGAGGACTCCTTTTGAGTTTGTATAATATCTAGTAGACAATATTTGTATTCAAACTCATAGTTTATGTCGTATTATTACCACAGCAGTTATATTAGTAAGTTGTATTTGAATTTATGTACCATGTAAGTGGCGACTCAAGATGGGTGACGATACCTAATTTTGGGGGCGTCACGGTTGATATCGAGCTTAGGGATATGATCCTGGCTAAGATGTGAGAATAGTACTAGGAGGGGAGAGGCGAGAATTCCTTCGCTAGTATGACCTACCTAAATTTATTTGGTATTTAATTGGTGGGGTCGAGTATATAGGGATAATATGTGATATGTTAATTAACCCTTATTTTATGGCGGTGTTTGAAAATGGCATCCGAGAATGTTGAGAATAGCAATGGAGCACAAGAGATTGTTGATTCTCCACATATCAATAATCGGGACAATGTGCAACGGGATGGCGATAATCCTCCTGTAAACAACAACAACGATCAATTGATGAATGACGATGCGTTTAAAGGTTTTAGAATTCATGCAACATCGGTAAAGCGACTCTGCTCAAAACGTGGGTGGAAACACGGAAAACTCTCGGGCGGTCACCGCTTAAACAATTCAAGGAGTTGGGACCACCGGAGTTTAAGGGAGAGCCAAAACCACTTCGGCGGAAGCATGGATAAAGCAGATTACCAAGATATTTGATGTCTTGGGATGCTCCGAGAGCAAAAGGTTCCTTTTCTTGCCTTTATGTTGCGCGGAGAGGCGATTCTTCGTGGAAATCGGTAAAGCGTACTCAACCCTTCTTTGTCTTGAAGATATCTTGGGAGAAGTTCCAGAGTCGTTTCAACGACAAATACTTTCCGAAAGTATTAGCCACATGAAGGAGGTGGAGTTTATCAAGTTGGAACAAAACAATATGACCAGGTAATCAATATATACGAGGCAAAGTTTGCGGAGTTATCACGGTTTGTCCCCACTTGGTAGATAATGAAGAGAGAATGGCGCGAATGTTTTTAAGAGGTTTGAAGCGGAGATACGTCAACATCTTATTTCTCATAAACCGTGTTTTTATTCAGATGTTGTAAATAGGGCTCGATTAGTGGAGCGCGATAACGAGTCAACGTAACTAAAAGAGAGCGGTAAGCAAAAAATTATAATACCAAATGTAGTAGTCATCGAAGCGGTGACAACAAGCGTGGAGGGAATCAACAGGCCGGATATGGTAACCACTTGGTGGTAATCGGGGCCAAAATAATAAGAATGGACATTTCAAGAAAAGGAGATTCAACAATGATGGAAAGACGTCGGACCAAAGACTTTTGTTGTTAAGGAAGGAGAAGGACCACCTATCATATGCTTCAAATGCGGAGGAGAGGACACATCGGTCCGAATCTGCCATGCCATCCAAAGCATGTTATAATTATGGAAGAAAGGCCACTTAGCTCGATTTTGTCGTTTCATCAAGACGAATTCAACTAGGATGGAGGCACCAAAGGTCATCCCGCACAAACCAGAGCCGTAGTTTAAGAGAGCGTTTTTTTCTTCTCGTGACGAGGAACACGAATAAAATTATCACGGGTAAGTTAATCGTAAGCTCTTGCGAAGTCTATACCTTATTAGATACCGGTTCTACCCATTCTTTTATCTCTCTTGCTTGCGTTCAACCTTTAAATTTGACTCTGAAGAAATTAGACTTTGATTTATCTATTGAAACTTCGTTGGGAGAAACCTTCGTTACCTCCATCGCTTATTAATCTTGTTGTTTCAAATAAACACTTTCACGTTACCTGTCGATCTTATCTCTTGAAAATACTTGCCTTTGAGGTAATTTTTGAAAACGATTGATTAACTACTCATTATTCTTTTTGTAAGGTTGTTAGCTTTCATATTCCTAACCAACCATTATCTGAAATTCAAAGTAACCAAATCCTAAAGTTAATCATTTGTTATATCAAGTCATAAGTAAAACCTGCCCGATCCTTTCGTTGTTGACTTCCTTGTGTGGAATGCACCGCCGCTTTACATTCTCAGAGGCGACGTCGTGGATTGAAGATGGCAAGTTAATAGGTATCATTGTGAGGTGTTATCCGGGTTAAGGGATAGAAGTCACATTGGTATTAATGTGACGTCTTATCCAAGTCTTGGACGAGAATGTGATTTGAATGATATTTCTATCATTAATAAATTTCTTGGCGTATTCTTGAAGACTTCTAGCCTACCCTAGGCGTGAAATCGAATTTTGTATTGACCCCGAAGACAAAAAACCCATTTCTTAAACCCTCAAATATTTCTTCAACTAAAAGGATCATTTTACGTGGATTATGATGAAAGTCATAATAAAAGTATAGAACTAATAAAAATCATGGGTATATGAAGTATTAGTAAGTTTTATGATGAGTTATGTTGGTTAGTATGTAAAAACATGAAAGTTTCTTAGAAATCACAAAGAGTTGAAAATCAGATTTTAGTGAAAAACGTAACATGAAATTCAATTGACCATATCTCCTATTATATTTTGAATTTTTAAATGTGGTCAAGTCCTAGAGTTAGATCTATGAGTTACCTAACTAATCCAAGTGGAATTACTGGAAAAGGTGTTGTAGATTTTTGTGTGGACTGATTTTAGCAAAGGAGTGCAAAAGCTGCAAAAACCAAAAAAGCTTACGCCATGATTTTAGAGAGGCTGTTTCGGCCACTTAAATTATGAGAAAAATTCTGGACTTTTGGGACATGAAAGTATATGGTATAAAGTATCTCCTGTTCAAAAATGAGCTCATTCTGACTTAAAATGAGCAAGTTATGACTATTTCAATATTTAGGTTTTTCCGATTTAAAAACGCTTATAACCGGAGTTCTATAACTCAGATGACCATGAAATTTAAACTAGAAGCTCACGTTAACATGTGTAAGATCCTGCCAAGATTTGGGAATTTTTGGAGTTAAACTTGAGGTAGCTAATTTCTTAAGGAATTAATTAGAAATTGATTTTTGAAAAATAGTAAATGAATTTTAAAAATTCGAGAAAATATATTTTCATTATGGGACTATATTATGCTAAATCCCAGAAAAGAAATATTTTTGGGACTAATTTGGTATTTTCATGAAAATAATTTAGTTATGAACATATGAGTTAAATATGTTATGTGAGTATAAAAAGTTGAAAATAGGATTTTATGGCTAGAGAATCCTATATAGAGTATATGCATATTTTTTTTAGAGATTTGATAATTGGTGATGATATCTTATGAGTGTGACATTTTTGAATGATTAAATGCATTATATGGTAAAGCGTAAAAAATTAAGATAAATTGTTTATAAATTTAAGAAGTGATTAAAATATTGTTATAATATTAATGATATTAGATTATGAGATTATTAAGTGATTGAAAACATGGGGATATTCTTGAATCTGGATAAATTATATTATAAATGTTTAATATTTATCCTTTATCTTATTTGATTGATTCTTTATATCATTATCCTCATATTTATATTTTTTTTAAAGTCATCTACATGGCACTGTAGAAAGATAGATGGACTTGGTATGATTATGACCGAGATTGTTCGGTATAATCATAATCAGAATTGAAAACACAATTATCTTTGGTAGTAGTGCATGGATAATTTGTGGTCGTGATACTAATGAATATCCTTGCTTTTGTAGTGCGGGGGATGATTCGACGATGTGGATTAATTATTGAAATGAGTCTCAATGAATGAAATATTAATTCATGGATGTGTTCAAAGTCATCATGGCTTACGTGCATAGATGGACTTGGTATGATTATGACCAGGATCATTCGGTATAATCATAATCAGTAATTGAAAACACAATTATCTTTAATAGTAGTGCATGGATAATTTGTGGTCGTGATCTTAATGAATATCCTCGGCACGTAGTGCGGGGATGATTCGATGATGTGGATTAATTATTGAAATGAGTCTCGTGAATGAAATATTAATTCATGGATGTGTTCAAAGTCATCCGTGGCTTACGTGCATAGATGGACTTGGTATGATTATGACCGTGGATCATTCGGTATAATCATAACCAGTAATTGAAAACACAATTATCTTTAAGCCGTAGTGCGTGGATAATTTGTGGTCGTGATCTTAATGAATACACGATTATCTTTGGTAGTAGTCATGGATAATTTGTGGTCGTGATACTTAATGAATATCCTTGGCCTGTAGTGCGCGGGGATGATTCGATGATATGGATTAATTATTGAATTTGAGTCTCGTGATGAATGAAATATTAATTCATTGATGTGGTAAAAGTCATCTTTGGTAGTAGTGCATTGATAGACTTGGTATGATTATGACCACGGATTATTCGATTATAATCATGGCCAGTAATTGAAAACACGAATATCCTTAGCCAAGAAGTGCATGGATAATTCATGGTTGTGATACTATTAAAAAATTTGAGTCTCAAAGATTATTGGTTTTACTGATTGTATATCTTTGGCACATAGTGCAAAGATGAATTGTTAATGAATATCTTTGGTAGGATTGCAAAAATGAATTTAATGTTTTCAATGATAAAGGTATTCAAGGTATTCTCATCTCTTTATCATACCAGTGCGTTACCACTAATTTCGAGGGCTTAAATTCCATAAGGAGGGAGATTGTGAGACCCCTCAGTTTTTTATTAATAAAGATTTAAATTTGGTGAAATAATTTTTTATATTATGGTGTGAATTTGAGATAATATTATAGTTGTGGGTAGTATTTATAAATTTTGCAAAGTATGCAAGTGGTTATATTATATTCGATTGGTGGGGAATATTCGGTTTAGCGAGGGAATATTCGTACAACTACTCAATCATTGGTGGACCTATTAATGTAATTATTGTCGGATTGAAAAACGACAAAAATATTTTATTTAAATAACGGCGGAAGTTTTACTGTTGATCTTGTTGAACTACTCTGGTAGTAAAAGTACAAAGAATATACGTGTGTGGTTGCGTAGTAGCCTACGGTATTGATTATTGATGCTTATGTGAGAAGTCACTCGGTTTGATTCCATTATTGTCGATTAATAATATGAATTATTATAGCGATAATGACGTTTTGTTTTATTCAGTATTATTAACGTAATAAAATGCGAAACATCTTTTATATAAAATAGAATACTTTATTAAAGTTATTCTATAAATAGAATATATTATATTTTATTATGCATAGTGTTGCATAGTGTTTTTGCATAGTATTTTGCATAGTATTGCATAGTGTTTGCGTAGTAAAATGTTTTTATATAAATAGAATATATTATATTTTATTTAAAAGATTTTCTTTAAATATGGATGTCGATTAAAGTAAATCAATACTGGACCGCTCATGGATTAATTCTTATACATTCCATTTTCCTATAAATAGAAGCTCATTCCTTCATTATTTTCTTTACGAATTCATTGAAACTACAGAGAGAAATTATAGAGAGAAACTATAGAGAAAATTATAGAAAGAAGAAAGAGTATTACGCTACTTCACTACTTCTATATTCGATTCTTTACTGTAAGGGTGTTATTCTTTCTTCTTGAAGAGAACTTACATTATTCCATTCATTATCATTCTGTTGGAATAACTTTGTAAAAAGTGGCATACCCTATACATAACTTTTGTATCTGTGGCATACCTATACTTGGTGAAATCCTTATGTTATTCCATTGCTTATTATTACATTGGAATAACTTTTGTATCACGCTTGTTTACCCTATACTTGGTGACATTCTTACATTATTACATTGGAACATCCTGCCTCGTGTGTTTTACACACGACTGGTTCCGCTTTTATTATTCTGTTGGAACATCACATGCATGTGTTTTTTACCGGACTGGTTCCGTCTTTATCATTACATTGGAATATCCTATCTCGTGTGTTTTACACCGGATGCAGTTCCATCTTTATTATTCTGTTGGAACATCCTCAGCGGTTGTGAATTTCACGACTGACCGTTTCGTTATTGTTATTACATTGGAATAACTTTTATACATCTGCAATCTGCGTGCATGGTGATTTCTTTTGTTATTCCATTCTTTATTATACCCAGGTTGGTTAAAACTTTGACTTCTATACTCCATGAAATTAGTAGAATATCCTTGATATTTGCGTTTCATCCAATGATCTTTTCATGGAAATATTCTTACGATCATTCTTGAATTTTACTCTCTAAACAAAGATGTCGTGTTGACAATTTGGGCGTTAATAATTCATGGATTAAATAATTCTTGAACTTGTTTTATTGAATTATTTTGTCATTGTCATCATCCTCATGTTATATTATGTTATCTTTGGCTTACGTGCATAGATGAACTTAGTATGATTATGACGAGGATCATTCGGTATAATCATGACTTGATATAAATGATGTGACAAAAGTCCTCGGTGGCTGTAATGCACGATGATGGATAGTTTTTGGTATGATTATGACCGGGGTGATTCGGTATAATCGTGACCATTGATAATTTGATGAAAATCCTTGGCCACTGAGTATACGGGATGATTAGATGTGGTGGTTTATTATTAAAATTTGAGTCTCGTGATAAAATTGATGAAAACCTTTTAAAACCTAAAAGATAGTAGACTTTATTCTCTCTTGACTCTTTTAATGGATTGCTTATTCATTGCAGATTAAACTGTTTGTCATTGTATTTTATCGGTTTAACAACATTGAAGGCTAATGATAATTTATTCTGCATTATCTTAGTCATAATATTTCTTCTTGGGCTAGTTGAGCTCACCTTTTCTTTTCACCGTTTCTTGAGAAATGAGAACATAGTCGGGAGACGAGTCGGGGAGCGAAGTAATGGTCCGAGGGATAGCATTAATAGTCCTCACTATTCGTGAAATAGTGTGATAATAGTTGTAATGAGGACTCCTTTTGAGTTTGTATAATATCTAGTAGACAATATTTGTATTCAAACTCATAGTTTATGTCGTATTGTACTTTACAGCTTATATTAGTAAGTTGTATTTGAATTTATGTACCATGTAAGTGGCGACTCAAGATGGGTGACGTATACCTAATTTTGGGGGCGTTACAAAAGGAGTCCTCATTACAATTATTATCACACTATATCACGTAATAGTAAGGACTACTAATGCACCATCTAGGACCATCACTCCGCTCCCCACTCGTCTCGGCTATATTCTCATTTCCTGAATAAAACAAAGGAAAGAAAGGGTGAGCTCAACTAGCCCAAGAAGAAATATTATAGCTAAGATAATGCGTAATAAATTATCATTAGCCTTAAAAAAAGTTAAACGATACAATATAACAAATATCAAGTTTAATCTGCAGCGAACAAAGAATCCATTAAAAGAGTCAAGAGAATAAAATCTACTATCTTTTATGATTTAAAAGGTTTTTTTATTACTTTTATCGCTGGGACTCAGCTTAATAAATAATCCACATCATTGAATCATCCCTGCACTACGACCAATGATATTCTTTAGTACCACGACCACAATTATCCATGCACTACGGGCCAATAATATTTGTGTATTCATTAATGGTCATGATCATGCCAACAACTGTCCATCAATGCACTACGGACCAATGAGGACTTTTACCACATCATTTATAATATTACGGTCATGATTACACCGAATAAGTCCTGGTCATAATCATACCAAGTCCATCTATGCACTACAGGCCACAGATGACTTTCAATAAAATATAAACATAAGGATGATGACAATGATATAAGAATTCAATAAAAAAAGTTCAAGAATTAATTTATCCAGGAACCAATAACGTCCAAACTGTCAACATGATACTGCTTTGTAGAGTAAAATTCAAGAATGCTCAGAATAATATTTTCATGAAAAGATACTGGATGAAGCGCAAATATCAAGGATATTCCACTAATTTCATGGAGTGTAGAAGTCAAAGTTTTAACCAACTGAGTATAATAAAGAATGGAATAACAAAAAGAAATCACCATGCATGCGATAGACCACATTACAGTGCGGGTTATTCCAATGTAATAATAAATAACGAAATCAGTCCTCCCAGAAACGCATGCATGTGATATTCCAAATGTAATAAGAAAGAATGAAACCAGTCCCATGAAACGCATGTGCATGAATATTCCAACAGAATAATAATAAAGACTGGAATCGTGTCCGTAAAACGCATGCATATATATATATTCCAACATAATAATAAAGACCGTAATAATGTAAGAATTTTACCAAGTATATGGTAGCCCGCATATACAAAAGTTATTCAACGTATAATAAATAATGGAATAATGTAAGTTCTCTTCATGAATACAAAAGAAATAACACCCTTACATTAGTAGGAGATTGAATCTTTGCGGTAGTGTAATAACGAATCTCTCTTCTTCTTTCTCTTATTCTCTATACTTTCTCTTTCTATAGCTTGAATAAATTAAGTGAAAAATAATGAAGAACTAGGCCTCTATTTATAGAAGATTTCTAAACTTAGCACTTGCGATGTGTGAAAAGGCAAAGGCGATTGACGGTAGTGATGATGTGAAAAGAAAAGTGGTTTGACGTTTGTAATGTGAAACACCAAGAGGTTTGGCGCTGCTGATGTGAAACGACAATTGGTTAGACAACAGAATAAATGTGAAACGACAATTGGTTCGGACACCAGAATGTGAAACGACAATTGGTTCGACGCTTTGTAATATGAAACGAAGTGGTTTGACGTCTGGTATAGGTAATTACTATTATGGCGAAAAGACTCTTAGATGATGACATATACGGCCCCCATAGAATAACCAAATTTACTACAAACGCCTCATAATAGACTCTTTATAAACATCAAGGATTAAATAAATATTACCACAAATCATTTTATTTTTAATCAACACATATTTAATCTTTCAACAATTATTAATCATTAATATTATAACTTGTCGTCTCAATTATTGATTTAATAATATAACATATTATACAAATGATAATCTTGTGACAATAATTGAATCAATAATATAAGAGATATGATGCGTGAGAATTATTGTAGCAATAATTGAGTATAACTGTGTGACTTCTCACGTAAGCATCAATAATCAATACCGTGCTACTTATGCAACCACGCCAGACATCGCATTTTTTACTTCTTGGGTAGTTCAACAGGTTTTAACGGTAACACCTCCTCCGTTATTTTTATAGAAAGATAATTTTGTCGTTTTCTCGATCAAATGAATAATTACATTTACATGGGGTTCACTGATGATTGTATCAAATGCATCGGATATTCCCGAAAAAAGAATATTCTCCAACCAATCGAATATTATACAACAACTTGCATACTTTGCAAAATTTATAAATATTACCCACAACTATAACATTATATCAAATCTACACCATAATATTTAAAAAATATTTCGAGAAATTTAAATCTTTATTCATAAAATTTGGGGTCTCACATATTCTATATGTATCTTTTAAAAAAATTACATTCAAAGAAAGGCACTGGTCTAGCTGGTGAATGATTTATTTTCCAACTTTTTTGGAGAAGAGGAGAATCATCGGAAAAAATATTGTTTGCGTTGCGTTATGAACTGTGAAGGTCGAAGGATTTTTCCTTCCTTTTATGGCTAAGAGTCTATTTTGATTCTCCGTATTTATTGATTTGTTTTATATTATATATATATATTTTTTATACACATATATACATAATTTTTTTTTAAAAATGGGCCCTCCTCATTTTTGGGGCCTAAAGCGATTACTCTGCAGACTGCCCAAGACCTACGTGATTTACCCATTTTCAAATCTATATAATAAAAGCAGAATTTTGAATCTTTCGTTTGATAATGACATGAAGATGTTCAGATTCATTCTAACTTAATTTTTTCAACTTAATCTAAAGACTCATATTTCTTCCCGCCCAAATCTAAAGGCTCATACTATTTGAGCCGTGTAGGGGTGAATTTGATTTGGGCGGAAAGAAATATGAGCCTTTAGATTAAGTTGGAAGAATCAAGTTAGAATGAATCTGAACCGTCTTTGTGCTTTGTCAAATGAAAGATTCAAAATAAGTTCTGTTTTATTATATAGAATATAGATGGAGGAAGTATATTATATTTTGGAAATTGATATTTTCACATAAAATTTGATATTTTTACGTAATCTTTCTCATATTTAAAAATATCATTTTAACAAGTGAAAATATTAATTTTCTATATTTTTTGTATTTTCACTAACTAATTAAAAACACTTGTGATTGACACTAGCACGAGTACGTGGGAGTTGGTGATTGACACTATCAGTTGATTTTTTTATATAAAAAAATATTATTATATATTAAATTAACTACAACCTGTATACCACGCAAAAAGTAAAATTGCAACCTCCATTTATCAATGTACTTTTGTTACAATTAAAATTCGAGGGATAAATAAGGTGTTGGTCATTTATCTTTGAGGTCCTAGGTTTTTATTGTGGTTCTCAATTTTTTTTTGTCTACAATCGAATAATTGTACTTTCAAAACTTATAAAATGGTCACTCCAGTTCGATTTTCTACATCCAAAAACTGGACGAATCTTGACTGTCTTGAAGTTGACTCTATTTTTTCTTGGCGACGACGACCGTTATTTTTGGCTTTGATGTGGAGGTTAAAATTTTCTTAAAGAAAATGTTATTCATGAAGTCTCAAACTCTGCACTCTTCACATTAAAACCTTATATTCCAACAAAAACCATTGTGCCAACTATTAACCATGCTTAAATTTATGTAATACTAATATTTAAACTAAGTAAGATCGTTTACAGGAATTGTAATAATAATAATAATTGTAATAATCAGAATAATAATAATTATTATTGTAATAATATCGATGACCAAAAAGAGATAATACATCGTAGTATTTCAATAATAATAATAATAATAAAGAACTTAAATATGATTTACTTATCCTAAAGCTCACATTTTTTTATAATAAAAAAACGCAATTTTTTTTGTAATAATAAAAAAAACGCTTTTTTTTTAATAAAAAAACAACTAACAACGCAAAAAAAAAAAAAAAACAAAGATACAAAATAATACAAAAAAAAAAACGCAAAAAAAATGCAGTTAATAAAAAAACTGCAGTTTTTTTATTTTTTAATAATAAAATGCAGTTTTTTATTTTTATTAAAAAAATTGCATTTTTATAAATAAAAAAAAACTGCATAAACTGCATAAATATTATTATTATTATTATTATTACAGTTATTACAGCTTTTTTTTTAATAAAAAAAAAACAAAAACAACGCAAAAAAAAAACAACCAACAACGCAAAAAAAAAAAGAATGCAGTTTTTTTATCTTCCTGCTTGCATGCTCTCTGTAACTCTACTTTGTCGCATCTTTTTTACTAATAAAATGCAGTTTTTTTTTTGTAACAATAAAATGCTGTTTTTTTTATTTTTATTAAAAAAAAACTGCGTTTTTTATATAAAAAAAAACTGCATAAACAAAAAATAATGCTATTATTAAAATAATGCCGCCTGAACTGTGCTCACTTAGATGATCGGATCTAAAAACGTCTATTTAAAATTAAAATAATGCTATTATTATGTAAAAAAAATTCACGGGATAATTGCATTTTTTTAACTGCATTTTTATTTATTAACTGAATATTTTTTTTTGTGTTTTTTTTGTGTGCGCTTTTTTTTTTTTTTTTTTTTTTAGTTGTTTTTGTTTTGTTTTTATTAAAAAAAACTGTGTTTTTTTTTATTATTACAAAAAATTGCGTTTTTTTATTACTGATAATAATAATTATTATTACAGTTATTACAATTATTATTATTATTATTATAATTCCTAAAATGATACTTTCTTGGTTTAAATATTAGTATTACATAAATTTAAGTATGGTAGATAGTTGACACAATGATTTTAAAGGTTATACCGGATCTCTATTTAAAGGTTATTCTTCTATTCAGTTTATTTGAAAATTGCATGATTTAGGTTTTAAAAAGTTGGGGAATTTTTGTCAATTTAATGTTGGTTACGTGTTTAATAAAAAAATCGCCGTTTATCATCGAACGATGAATGGAGAAGCAGAAGAAGTCTGAATGATTCAATTGAATATACATATACATACATACATACATACTTACCATACGCATACCCACCAATTAATCACAAGTATCGTTTCTCCGTGGCACAAATCTATTGGGCCTGTGCCCTACTATTGTTTATCTTCAACATCTGATTGATTTTAATTGGAAGGTATACAATACTTCCCATTATAGAGAGTCTCTTTCCCCTAATATAATATTAGTGTTTTGTTTGAACCAAAATTAGTTAATTCGTATTATTATTATTATTATTATTTATTATTATTTATCTTTAGAAATTAGTATTGATCTCTATTAGGGTTCCTTGATTTGGAATTCATCGGGTCCGCGTTGTGAGTGATTCAAGGTAAAGACGGATTAGGGTTGGAGTTTATCCAGAAAACGTGTTTGTTCAAATATCCACTAATTTGGGTATTCTGATTATTTTTCTATTTGAAATTTTGAAACACCACAGTTGGATTGTATTGGAATCAGGCTCAGTGAACAATCAAGGTCCATAATTGGTGGCCGTTTTCGCGGGATTTTGGGATTGTTTCCTATTTGGGGAATTAAGATTGCGTATCTTTTCCTTTCCTTTCTTATCAATGATTCTCTTTAGGGAATTGAATATGACAGTGGCCAAATGAAATTTTCACAATGAGTGAGGCAAGAGGATTGTCTGTCCATGGATGCTGCGGACAAGTCATTCTCTGATCTTGTAGGCATATTGAAATCTTTGATCCCTTGGCGGTCCGAGTCTGCTAATGTGTCGAGGGACTTTTGGATGCCCGATCATAGCTGCAGGGTATGCTACGACTGTGACTCCCAATTCACGCTGTTCAACCGAAGGCACCACTGTCGACTCTGTGGCCGGGTTTTTTGTGGCGGGTGTACTACAAATTGGGTTCCTGCATCATCTTGTGAGCCGAGAACTACCCGGGAAGGGTGGGATAAGATTAGGGTCTGTAATTACTGCTTCAAGCAATGGGAGCAAGGCTTAGCTGCTACTTCTAATAATGTGATCCAGGTCACCAACCTGGATATTATCTCTTCACCATCAGCGACCAGTTTCATCAGCACTAAATCTAGTTGCACTGCTGACAGTAGCAGCACTACTCTTGCGTCCATTCAACAGTCGATTGGCACTTACCAACAAAATCCTTATCCTTCTGGAATCAGCCCACGCCAATCAGCAGAAATGGAAACAACTTCTGAAAGGGAAGGTGTAGAAGCATCAAGGAGGAGCAGTGATCATGGTACAAACGTGATGGAACCGTCTCTCAAGCCATTTGCATATTGCATGAACAGGTTTTGCTCCATTTTTGTCTCATAAGTTACTTCATGCTTCTATTTTTTTGCGTTTAAAACCTTGTAATGAGTAGTTTGGTATTCAGACTTCCGCCCATAGGCATTTAACAGTTACATATCACATATGACATCTTTCTGTTCTCTATACTGTTTGGTACTTGATCATATTGGGCCACAATGCACCGGCTGTAGTTGATTCGTGGAACTCATGATGAACTGATGACGAGTTATAGTTGTTCATCAATACATCAGTAGAGTTTTTTAGATGGCTGAATGAGTAGTAGTCTAATCCTGATGCTTTATGCTTTATGCTTTATGCCTGCCTACTCAAGGGCTCAATAGGGTCCTGTACAGGCTTAGGCTTGTGCTTGTTTTTGTTGATGGTTGGTTTTATTAATACTGCCATTACTTGCTTGAATTATTTGGCTGTGGGCCAGAGGATTGGCATTTTTGGTGGCATTTAAAAATCCCATGATTCCAATATTCTCCAACTTTTTCTGAAATCCTCACCAGACACGCCACTAAAATCTTTATAGAAGTACTGTCAAAATTGTAGAACGAATTACTTAGTGCCTTCTTATTCTTATAGAAAAAATCTAGGGAAAATTCGAAGTAAACATGACTCTTCTCACTGTACAAGCTTACCAGATTGATAGTGTCCTAATTGAACTTGATTGAACAATTTAGTCGTTAAGTCATGGACTTAAAGCTTAAACTAGTTGAAAGATTATTATGTGTAACAAGCCTATTCGAAGACACCCTAAGGGTGTCTTACAAGTTTAACTTACCTATACTGGTGTCTTATTAATTGCATGAGAAGACACCCTAAGGGTGTGTTGAGAACAGGGGTGGAGTAATCAATAATTGGAGCAATTGACCCTCCATTTCTATTAGAATTTAAAATTTAATACTGTTTTCCATTTTTAAAGTGAAAGAGGTTGTCCGAGTACATTATTAGAATTGATGTTTGACCCCCTTAATTATGAAAAATTAATAATAATATAACTCTGCCCCTTTACCATTTGTGCATGTATTTAGGTAAGATATGTAATGCACATACTGATACTCTGTCAGGCAGTTCTCAAACTAGACCATGCGACAAGGCAAAACATTTATTTTAATCTTATTCACTTTTTGTCAAGCATTTATACAGTCTATCAGACTCTATCTTACTTGTACACATTCAAAACAACACTTGCTCATAATGACATACTCTTGATCCTAAGAAGGGCTCTAGAATTGGATATTTTTAATATATGTTATTGCCTTGTCTTTAGGTTAGCCTTAGTAACTATTGGGCTTCCTCCGTTTATGTTTCTGAAGGTGTGTAAGGGATACACATACTCGGAAACTAGTTACACAGCCTTGATCAGTTTTATTTGATGTAATATATGGTAGGAAGTACTTGTTGAGCATGTAAAAAGGGTTTAAGCTATCTATTTAATGCCTTTATCTGTGTACGTGGGCGTGGTTTGTAGTTACTCGTTACTTGTAAAGTCCTTGGTTACTCTTGAGAATTGACTCACTTCATCTTTCTAATTTTCTTAACTGATGTGATGTATCAGTAGAAAAGTTTTTAATCCATTTTCTTTCAATTCCCCCTTTCATTTTTGTTCTTGCTTTTGATTTTTGTCATCATGGGTATTTTTGTTGTATTAATCTCATCATAGTAGGAGCATAACAATCAAAGACAGCTTTGTATGTTATTTCATGACTGATACTGTACATGTGGCTGCCAAAATTCTTATGTATTTTACAAATGTTGATGTACAGTATCTCTTTCCTGTATTGAAAGACTGTAATGCAGTTACTGCATATTTCACCAATTTTGTTGACTAACAATCAATTAGTTGTTTATTGCATTTGTGTTTGGCATCAGGAGTGATGACGATGATGATGATTTTGGAGTTTATCAGCTAGGTCCTAAAACAGGGAATTTTTCGGACGTTAGTGGATATTATGGTCAAGATCAGTTTGGTGAGATTGACAATGACTATAGATCACATAAAGTTCATCCGGATGGAGAAGCTACTGAAACAAAAAGAATGAGCAGCTCTTCATTTCACAATAGTTTCAATTCCCAGGATTCTACAGGAGTGCAACAGCTTGTTAAAAAAGGCGAAAATGATAATGGTGAATGCAAAGCAGCTTCCTCTTTATATCCTTCTGAAAATGTTGAATATGAACCAGTGGATTTTGAGAATAATGGAGTTCTGTGGCTACCCCCAGAACCAGAAGATGAAGAAGATGAGAGAGAAGCTTTTTTGTTTGATGATGATGATGATGGGGATGCTGCAGGAGAGTGGGGATATTTACGTGCTTCAAGCAGTTTTGGAAGTGGTGAGTATCGGAATAGGGACAGATCAAATGAGGAGCACAAAAAGGCCATGAAAAATGTGGTTGATGGGCACTTTAGGGCTTTAGTAGCTCAGTTATTACAGGTTGAGAATCTTCCCATGGGTGAGGAAGATGAAAAGGAGAATTGGCTTGAGATTATTACGTCTCTATCCTGGGAGGCTGCCTCAATATTAAAGCCAGACATGAGCAAAGGTGGGGGAATGGATCCAGGAGGGTATGTAAAGATCAAGTGTTTAGCTTCTGGGCGTCGCTGTGAGAGGTAAAGGTGGCAATACATTATATTATTATTCATTTTTTACAATAAGGTTATTCAGACTATTGTATGTCTTTTTCTTTCACTCAACTTGCTGATCTTGTTCTTTCAGTAATTAACCACAACTTTGATGGCTGCAACATATTTGGTACAAGGTCGGCTAGTTCTTTTGGATTGTAGACCAGTTGCATGATTGAAATATTGTATTGATTTCTGTTCTTTTGGATGGATGTTTGTGGTTTTCAAGGATCAAAGGTTTTAAATAAACCATGAAATATTTAATTAATAAAAAAATTCAAAAAATTGAAATTCAAAAAATTGATGAACCTGGTATTTTTAGTTCAATATGGTTAAAAAGAAATGTTGCTACGTAGATGCTTTCACTAATGGATTTTGTATTGTATTGTATGGGGTGGATTTATGGTATTACAAATCTTTTAGTCAAGGGGCTGTAAGTCTAACAGTTGTAATAATACCCCCCCTCCCCAAACAAAAAAAAGGGCCCCTCCAGTATCAGCAAATCTTTTAGGCTCTTACATGTAGTTGATACAATAACTTCTGTTATTGTTTCCCTTGAAAAAGGAATATTATTTAATAATCTTAAATAATATTTTCTGTAGCGGAAGAATCACTTTCATTATGTCTTGTTAATTTCAGTATAATACCTGTCCCATATTCTTATATGACGTTGTATGTTGGTGTTCTCTGTGGATTGTGTTTTGGAACTTGAATTTTTCACTTGTTTTCCATAGTCCCTTTTAAAAAAAAATTCTTATGGAGTTTTTGTTGCCTTTGTAGTATGGTTGTGAAAGGTGTTGTTTGTAAGAAAAATGTGGCTCATCGACGCATGACTTCAAAAATTGAGAAACCTCGATTTTTTATCCTCGGTGGGGCTCTAGAGTATCAGCGGGTTTCTAACCTTTTGTCTAGTTTTGACACTCTGCTGCAGCAGGTTGATATCACTAACTTTTCTTTGTTTAATTATATTCTTAGTTGGAACATTTTTCCCTACATGTGTTCTTAGTTGCAACATAACCTTTAACTTCTTGATGTGCACGTGAGTTTCATTCATCAGTTTTTTGTTCTTGTGGGTGTATCTCTCTAGGAAATGGATCATCTAAAGATGGCTGTTGCAAAGATAGATGCACACAATCCTGATGTCCTTTTGGTGGAGAAATCAGTTTCACGATATGCACAAGAGTACCTTCTTGAAAAAGACATATCACTTGTTCTTAATATCAAAAGACCACTTTTGGAACGTATAGCTCGCTGCACAGGAGGTCAGATAGTCCCTTCAATCGATCATCTCTCATCACAGAAATTGGGGTACTGTGACATGTTCCATGTCGATAAGTTTCTAGAAGAACATGGTACAGCCGGGCAGAGTGGGAAAAAGTTGGTGAAGACATTGATGTATTTTGAAGGATGTCCGAAGCCATTAGGTTGCACTGTAAGTTTCTAACTACCAACCAGAGTAAGAAAAGTGAATTTCAACTAGTTCAATTCTTACAATTTAATGTGTGTATTTGTATACACACCACATGATTTTTAGGTTAGTCGCACTTCTGATTCTTTGCAGATAATTGAGTCTGCATAGCTTTTCAATAGTATTATGTGTGAATTTGTCTAACAAGACCAGCTTTGATCAACATAAATGGTTCTTGCTTCCTTTTTCTTTTAGAGGTGGGAGGTGCGTGGGTGGAGATAGTGGAGTTTTAACCGTCTCATCTGCTTGTTGACCATAATTCATTAAAACTGCATATAAATAATCTTCTTTATTTTGTTGACCTTGGGCTTTGGTTGAGCATACTTTAAATGGTGTTTTTTACCTTTTGTTTTAGATATTACTCAGAGGTGCCAATGGGGATGAGTTGAAGAAAGTCAAACATGTGGTTCAGTATGGAGTATTTGCAGCCTATCACTTGGCCTTGGAAACATCTTTTCTTGCCGATGAAGGGGCCTCTTTGCCTGAACTTCCTTTGAACTCTCCATTAACTGTCGCACTCCCAGATAAACCATCAAATATTGACAGGTCCATCTCCACCATACCTGGCTTCTCTGTCCCTGCTACTGACAAAACTCAGTGTCCTAATTCCAATGGTGATCCACGGAGGTCAAATAGCGTCCCAACCTCATATCAGGTCTCTAGGATCACTAATGCTTCCATCCATAAAACAGAAACAACATTCTTGCCAATTATGCCTAATGCTCCAAGCTCTGAATATACAGAGTTCACTTCCAGTATTGCCAAATCTGTTGCTTCTTTCCCATCCATTTCTTCTTGTGCTCATGCTGTTACAGATTATACTGGCAGTGAGTCCTCCCCTTCTCATGCTAATGTGGAGAAGAAAATAATGGTTCTTAAGGAGTCTTCTGAGACAATACCTTCTGTAGCCAAAGATGACCAAGACGTCACAGGGAATTGTTGCCCTGCTAATAGTTTTGGGCCACCACAAGCAGTAAAACAAGGTGATGTGCTCGACAATTCACGAAATGAAAGCAGTGGTATAGTTGCAAATCAAAATATTTCAAATTCATCATCTTTTCAACGAGATGTTGGAAATGTTCTCGAGGAACCATGTTCTTCAAAGGAAGAGTTTCCACCCTCACCTTCAGACCATCAAAGCATTTTGGTTTCCTTATCATCTCGATGCGTGTGGAAGGGTACTGTCTGTGAAAGGTCCCATCTATTTCGAATCAAGTACTACGGTAACTTTGATAAACCATTGGGCCGTTTTCTCCGAGACAATTTGTTTGATCAGGTTCTCTCTCTTTTTCTTCTCTGTTTTTATGTTGTGTGCATGCATGTGTTTATGTGAATTCTATTATATGTTGTTTCTCGTATAGGAAACCTTAATCGCCATAAATTGGAATTAAGGAAATCTTACTTGTTTGTCAGAGTTACAGATGTCGTTCATGTGAGATGCCATCAGAAGCACATGTTCACTGTTATACTCATAGACAAGGTACTCTCACCATTTCTGTGAAGAAATTGCCAGAATTTCTCTTACCAGGTGAGAGGGAAGGAAAAATTTGGATGTGGCACCGATGCCTGAGGTGTCCAAGGAATAATGGTTTCCCGCCGGCTACTCGAAGAATAGTGATGTCTGATGCTGCTTGGGGCTTGTCCTTTGGGAAGTTCTTGGAGCTAAGTTTTTCAAACCATGCAGCTGCTAGCAGGGTAGCGAGCTGTGGCCATTCTCTACATCGAGACTGTCTTCGCTTCTATGGGTACGTGTCTTGCTCATTTTTTGGATGTAATGTGAACATGTTCTTGAGAATATAAAATCTTGTTCTCTCTAAATATAGGATCATTAAGTAAACTTGGAATCCATGAATGCAGCTTATTTTTTCTCGTTCTTTTCATGACTAGTCATTACGAATTACTCCTATTTCATATGCACTGTTAATTAAAGATCCATATGTATTACATATTATTTGCACATTAAATCAACATAACCCTCTCGCTTCTTTTCTCTTCAACTGTATAGTGTCTCAATGTAGAATACAATTATTCAAACAATCATATAAAATATTGACAGTTATTAATTAGTTAATTGAATTATTATTTAATGCTTAATTTGAGGATTTCCAAGCTTAAACCCTATTTTTTTTTTCAATAATCAAAATGCTAATTATTTTGAATATTACTCCATATAAATATTACCTCCATCCTAAAATGAAGATTCTTTTTATTTTTGAAATTTACACATTAAGGTTTGCCACTGTAACTTATTTTTACCAGACATGTTTTCTCAACTACAAATTTTCAGCTGTAATTATAATATTAAAAAAGGTTGTCAAAAAATTTATGTGGGAATATGTTTTAAAGTAATTTTAATATGTCTATACAAGATTAATTAGGGCTCTCACTTAGGAACCATGGTGGTATAAATTTATAACTTTTTTTTTTTTAATTATGTGTGTTGATATTTTGTTTTTTTTGATATTTTGTTTGGATAATCTAGTATTGAGCCCTCACTAAAACAAAATCACGAGTCAGACACTGTGGGCATTGAAATTTTGGAATTACCTATTACGTTTGTTTATGCTATTCATTTCTCCATGCCTATATGAACTTGTGGACGTCTCTCACAGTTGTTATTTTTGCATATGCAGATTTGGGACGATGGTTGCTTGCTTTCGTTATGCATCAATTGATGTTCACTCAGTTTATCTTCCCCCTTCCAAACTTGACTTTAAGTATGAGAATCAGGAGTGGATACAAAGAGAACTTGACAAGGTGAAATGATCACATTTTTGGTTTCTTAATGTGTCAGTTCTAATCTCACTAAGACTATGTAACTTAAGTATTTACTTTAAACAGGTGGTTGATCGGGCGGAGCTTTTATTTTCAGAGGTACTCAATGCTCTCCGCCAGTTTGTGGAGAAAAGGTCTGGCACAGGTTCACTCAATGGCAGCTTGAAAACTCTTGAATCAAGACGCCAGTTAGTAGATTTAGAAGGGATGCTGCACAAGGAGAAGTCTGAATTTGAGGTGAGGCTTTTGGATGTACATATTCTGTTTTCTTGGTCTGGCCTGCTTACACATGTTGCTGTCTGTATGCTGTACATTATACAGCAGTAGTGCATTTAACTAGACATTGTTATTAAATGCACAAATGTTTACTAATAATGGTTGAACCTAATAATATCCAATCCGCCAATATATTAAACAGATGAAATTTGGCTTCCCATCATCATGAACTTTTGATTGAACAACTATATGTTTCTGACCTTGTGTTTATGTACTTTTGCTGCTTTTCCTTCTCCTTTGTGTGAATAGTTATTGTTACTCCATTTTAGACGAACCATAAACCAAAAAGTTCTTGGATATGGTACCCAACTGATGGTTCGCTAAAATTATCCATAAGTAGGTTTCATATTTTTTTTTACAGTAATGTGTATAAATATTAAAAAGCATCAAAAGGGGATGTCATCCTTGTAAGCACAGAGTATCCAAAACATATTGACAAAAGCCCCAGCGACTCCTTCAAACAAGGGCCACAGCCTAGACAACAAAATCATCTCATGCTCAAGCTGTAATGCGAAACTCGACCACAAAAATCCTATCAAACTCAAAATTTCTTTCTGCCAAAAAAGATAGGAGACTAAGAAATAAAGAACCGAGCATCACCCTAGCTACACCAAAAAGCAAAAAATACTACTGCCAACATATATCTAGCGTACTTGCAATTCAAGAGTGAATGATCTGCCGACTCCCAATCCCTTTACCACATATAACACCTAATAATCACATTTTTACCTCAGTGCCACAACTACTCCCTAGTCGAAGATGTTTCCCAATGCAGCCTTCCACGAGGAAAATAAGAATGAAAAGCAACCTTCCTCGGAACCCCCTCACACCAAATGAATACTGGGAAAATTACCACCCTGGCCCCTTATTACCATATCAAACAAACTCATTGAAAACTTCCCACTACGTGCGGGATACCAAGAATCTAAGTATCAGGTTTATTGTGAAATGTGTAGTAGATTTTTCCTATCATGTGTGCTTTGATGGATCTCTTATTCTTGACATTATTGCAGGAATCAGTTCTGAAAATTACAAACAAGGATGCCAAGAGGGGTCAACCTGTCATGGATATTTTTGAGATTAATCGTCTACGAAGACAATTACTCTTTCAATCTTATATGTGGGATCACCGCCTGATTTACGCGGCCAGTTTAGATATCAACAGCCTCCAGCACGATCTTAGTGCACTCAATCAAGAGCATGTGGTGAAACCCCTATGTGCTACTGAGAAGCTGGTTGATATGAATATTCCTGATACTCCATGCAAAGGTTGTTCAGTTAATTGTGAGTCAAACCTTGTGGACTCAAAATTCAATCAAAGTCAAAATCAGGAAGGAGAAGTTGTAACCCATGTTCATGAGCAAAAAGTAGAAAATCAAAGAAGTGACACAGGTCTAGATTCAAAGCATAGAATAGAAAACCAAACCAGTTTTGCATCTGGAACAAATATCTTTGACGAATCTGTTCCATTGGAATCCAATTTAACTGATTGCAGAGCCCTGTCAGATGTGCAGGTCCCTATTATTCCAAGTCTATCGGATACTCTTGATGCAGCATGGACAGGTGAAAATCACACTGGATTTGGAACACCAAGGAATAATGCGTGTGCTCTTCCTCAGTTAGCGGTGACAGATTCTTCAACCTCCACTGCATCAATGCCAGAAAAGTTCGATTTGGAAGACCAAGTGGATGATCAGAGTGGATCTAGGGTATCCAGATCACCTCCTGTGTTGTCCACCAAAGGCTCTGATAATATGGAAGAATCCATCAGTTGGTTGGGAATGCCATTTGTAACCTTCTATCGTTCATTGAACAAGAACTTTCTTGGGATTACTCAGAAACTAGATACACTTAATGTGTATAATCCGGTGTACATCTCGTCGTTTCGGGAGTCAGAACTCCAAGGTGGGGCTAGGTTGCTTCTTCCTGTGGGTGTTAATGATATTGTTGTCCCGGTGTACGATGATGAACCAACCAGCATCATATCTTACGCTCTACTTTCGCCCGAGTATACTGACCAACTGTCTGATGAATTTGAAAGACCAAAAGATAGCACAGATTTTACTTTTCCAGTGCAGTCTTTTGATTTGGGTAGTTTCCAGTCATTCCATTCCATTGATGAAATGGCACTGGAATCTTCCAAAAGTCTTGGATCTACAGATGATAGTTTTTTACCTTTGTCTGGGTCTCGCAGCTCTCTGGTTTTGGACCCGTTGTCATACACGAAGGCCTTGCATGCTAGAGTTTCTTTTGCAGATGATGGGCCTCTTGGTAAGGTAAAATATACAGTGACTTGTTATTACGCAAAACGCTTCGAAGCCTTGAGAAGAATATGTTGCCCTTCTGAAATTGATTACATAAGGTCTTTAAGTCGTTGTAAGAAGTGGGGAGCTCAAGGAGGCAAGAGCAATGTCTTCTTTGCAAAAACTTTAGATGATCGATTCATAATCAAGCAGGTTACTAAGACAGAGTTGGAATCATTTATAAAGTTCGCTCCAGCATATTTCAAGTATCTATCTGAATCAATTGGCACAGGAAGCCCGACATGCCTGGCAAAGATTCTAGGGATTTATCAGGTATCTTACAAGTGATAAAAATGCTAATTAAGCTAGCTGAGCATATTAACTTGAACTGAGCAAATTACACTCTAGAAGCTGTTATTCTTTGTTTCGAATTACTGCCTCTAACTGGACAAAGGCCAGGTTTATACACTTGCAATTCAAATTTGGTAAAAGGGAGATGACAGTAAAATTTCTTATGCTCCCTACGTTGATATTCACACAACAGAACACATGCTTGGACACATACATTTATTCTTATGATTGCGGAGGATAAAGTGAATTTGCATAATCTTGTCCAATGTCCATATGTGCGTGTGTATATGTGCGCATCTATAACTTTTTTCAATATTAGTACATTAATAATTTGTGGTTTGAAAAATATTATGTACCGAGTTTAGAGTTGCTTGTTACTACAATCTGACTTGAACAGGATCTGTTCCATAACCAAATATCTCTGTGCCATTTCGTAAGGAGTAGTTAAAAGTAATTAGCGAATTATGATATTGGTTCAATTTAGGTACCATTGGCTGTTTAGGATTCATCCCGCACCAATGTGGTGGGGAATGATTCAGCATATTGGTGACAACAATTATATAGGACTTATAATACATTATCTTTTCAATCAATGTGAGATTGGTAAAAATGTCCAGCTTCAATTTATCCTTCCCTGATCCATAAGAGATCTTGATCTATACTGTTTTAGGGTCTAAACGGCATGCCAACGAATTTTAAGCAGCTAATTCTGGGTTACAGTTGCATAACCAGTACAATTCTTTATACTTTGTTTTATCTAAAAATACAATAAAAAATTCCATACTTTGTCATTGATCACGTTTGCAGCTATATAGTTGTCCTTGGTCCCTGTAATCATATATATATCGGCTAATTTGTGTTTACATCCTTGGCTTGTTTATTATCTCCCCTTTTTGTTGATGTGTTGCCTATCTAAAAAGGTTACATCAAAGCATCTCAAAGGAGGAAAGGAGTCAAAAATGGATGTTCTGGTTATGGAGAATCTTCTGTTTAGAAGAAACTTGACACGGCTGTATGATCTTAAAGGATCTTCCAGGTCGCGGTACAATCCAGATTCTAGTGGAAGTAATAAAGTTTTACTGGATCAGAACCTAATTGAAGCAATGCCAACTTCTCCCATATTTGTTGGAAACAAGGCAAAGCGATTGTTAGAAAGAGCTGTCTGGAATGATACTGCTTTTCTTGCTGTAAGTTTTACAATTTTCTGTAGCATTTTTTATGAATTTAGTGAGAGCAACATTCTTACTTGTTTTGATGCTGCACGATAAGAATTTTTGCGTGTATACTTTTCATCTTATCCGATAACTTTCAATAAGAAATTCAACCAAACCTAATATTATTATGCTGAAAATAGTGCTCTCCGTACAGATAGGTTCAGTGAGCATTTTAGTAAGCAGCAGCATTTAATTTTTTTGTTAATCAATGACATCTTCTGTGCAAAAAGTGGAATAAATATGAATTTTCCCCCCCCTTTAAATCACATCTGTTTTGACCAGGTTTCACTATTGTTATTGACATTAATTTCATGCTCGCTTTAATACATTGTTTTATTTTTATGCTAACAGTTGATAGATGTAATGGATTATTCTTTACTTGTTGGAGTGGATGAAGAGAAGCACGAGCTTGTACTTGGGATTATTGACTTTATGAGGCAGTATACATGGGACAAGCACTTGGAAACATGGGTGAAGGCTTCCGGGATCCTTGGTGGGCCCAAGAATGCATCTCCAACTGTAATTTCACCCAAACAATACAAGAAGAGGTTCAGGAAAGCCATGACTACGTATTTTCTGATGGTCCCAGATCAATGGTCACCTCCGACGATCATACCAAGTAAGTCCCAGGCTGATCTTTGCGAAGAGCACACTCGAGGTGCGACATCTGCAGAGTGAAGGGGGTATATATATAATTATGCTTGTACATTCAAATACGTTTGGGAGTTGTTCATATTTATATTTATTTTTTGGGGTTACCCCTTCATTCCTCCTCTATTCTTTTGGATAGGAGCTCCATTTGTTCTTTTGTAGGCGTGAAAATTTATCCGGGGGTCTAAATATTAAATACCTCCTCCCCAGTGACTTTTTGTCTATTATGGTTTGTCTTGTCTTGTACCTTTAGCATCTCGATGTGTATATGGTTTACATTGGTGCAATAACAATTTTTTTGGTATATAATTGATCTGATCTGATAATTTGAACTATAGTCGATTCCTCCCCGTCTCTACAATCATCAGGAGGATACTGACTGCGCAATTTTTAAGTTTATGAACTTGTGTGGATCATCAGGAGTATTATTTTGTGAATTATTTGCACCTGATTATTTATTCATTATCGTCTGTTAAAGTGAGTGCTGGAGCAACAGTTAAAATAATAATAATAATAATACTCCCATGAAATAGATTGTTCTATGCCTCTTATTATAATTGCGTGCGTTAGTTCGTTCCTTTTGTTTTTCTTCTACAGTGGTGTAAATGCACGTGTGTTTGTTGTATACAAGTGGATGAAGTTAGTGCACTAGCAAATCCAGCAGCCAGCTACTTGGAAGCATATCAATGACTCTGCATGTGTAGTGGACCGGCCGACCGGGGAGAATTTATATGCAAAAATATACTAGAAAGAAATGTGAAAAGATATACGTGCATAGTACCTACCTACCAACCCTTTATTTTGGAGAGTGGTTAGTATGAAATTAATTTTGGTCAATTGACCAATGCAAGGAGAGAGATCCTCCCGTCTGTATCAAGATCAGATATTAATCGATTAACTTATCGTAAACATGATATTATCGGATCTTTGTATTGCAAGTTATTCTTGACAGGTGCTGCTGCATGTTGGCGGTGAAGGCGAGGACCCTCGTTGTATCCTACACATGTTATGTTCCCATTATCATCTATGTAGCAAACAATACCCTTTGAAGGATCTTCGAAAACCTATGTACATTATATGTTTATTATAGTTAAAACAAAACAAAAATAGAAGCAGCATTAATTAATTAATATAAATTAAAACATAGTAGGAGAACACACTTTGTTGTTCAAGGATGATTTTGTGGGTGTCTCTCATGCTAAACGGGTACTTCAATACTGGGCTATGTTTTTTAATTATGATACGAGGAGGAGGAGGAGCTGAAGGTGAACATCTAAGAGCCATATATGGGTCTGATGTTGGACATAGAGGGAAGTTATGAGTGTTACGTTCATGTATAACTTCTATACCAAGGTTAACACGGTTAATGATATCAGTTCAAGTATTAATTATACGGTCTTGACTATCAACTACAAATTGGTTGAAATTGAAACCATTTAGGTTGAAAGGTTATATGTATATACACAGCTGTGTATTACAAAGTCGGGATATGGCGACGGTTTTTTGGTTATGGCAATGGTTCACCCGTCGCCGTATCACAGAATAGCTATTGTGATGGGTGAAATCGTCATGCGAAGTTATTTTTGTTAGCCAAATTAATCGAATTGCACCCCATTGGATTTTTTATTTTTTTTAATATATGATAAATAGATTTTTTTGAGGGTCAGAAGAGTCGATTTGCACCCACTGAAATTTGGTATTACTTTACTGAAATTGGGTATTACACTTTCTCGTTTCAAAGCAATTTGCACCCACTGAAATTTGCACCCACTCTTTTTAAACTGAAATTATTAATCAAATTTTAACCACATATGACTCATATCCTCTCAATATATGTATCTCTCTCTATAATATTTTAAACTAAATAATAATCTAATTTATATTACTTTTAAAAATAAATAATGATTTACTTACTTATGAACAATTGTGATTAAAAAAGTCTATTATGAGTTAATATAGTGTATATATACCATATATTATTACTCATTATATTTTTATTATAATATAGTATATATATATATTCGAAAGTATAAAGTATTAAAAAAATTGGCTCGGGCCGAAACCCCCGCCAAATTATTTATAACTTGATAATAATTTCGCTTCCATCGATATCTTTTTCTACCTTCATGCATCGATCAGTCATTATAACCCAAAAAATCGTGGATTGTTCTCATAATATATAGTCGTGCCAATCCTTGACAAAGGTTATAACCAGCACCGTAAAGAGGACTTGTCAAGGATAAGCAAAGCTCAATAGTTGCATCTGGCGCCATGCCAATCTCATACAGAGTACGGTGGCATTGTGCTGTACTGTTGTTCCCTTGCTAGCGACGTATAACAGAGGAGCGGGTGTTTGTGTCAGGTTAAAATTCAAAAGATGAGATCAAATTTGGAAGAGAAGTTAATGAAGAGGATGGGAATTGTTGATAGAAAATTAAGCAAAGGAACTGAGAGCAGCAGCTCAGCTCAGCTCAGCTCCAACACAGTGAGCAAATTCAGAGGTCCACACAAGAAGCAGCAAGGAAGAAAACGACGGTGATGAACTCGTGTGGTTGTTTCCACCGTTCGAACCATCATCATCATCATCATCAGTAAAAGGGGAAAGGAAAAAAAAACTCTTGCTTTGTGCAAGTTAATTAACCAAGAATACGGACTCGATCGTTAATATCTGTCAACTCATTTTGTTCCCACTGCCCATCTAGAAATCAAATTGAATGAGTTGATGACATAAAGCAAGCAGCCAGCCTCTTCATGTTTTAATTAATACCGAAAGGAAAGGACAGGAGGGTTCCTATGTCTATTTCTAGATGCTAAAATCCAATTCCAGGACACCTCCTCCTTCAATATTCATGTGCTCAAGTTCAAAACTTAAAAACATTTCTTTTAATAAATATTTTTTTTTTAATTGTTTGAAATTTGGATTGGTTGTGTTTATTAATGTTACAAAAAACAAAATGTTTTCACTTAATATATGAAATTGTTCAATCATACAAAGTGTTAGCATGAAATGACAAAAACAATTGCTAATAATGTATAACAAAAGTAAGCAGTTATTGCTATCTACAGGTCAGAGGGAGTAGGAGTGTTGCTCCAATTGTCAAGGGTGAAGTCCTGATGGACAGCAATGATGAAGGGGTTGTTGTCGTCCTCCTTCTCCTGAATGATGACCATGAAATCTGGACAATCATCATCTGGGATGTCTCTGTTCATACCCTTCGTATGGATTAGGATGCGTATGTTTGATAGATGTCTAACAATCTCTTGTTTGCGCCTTTGATTCCTTTCTTCCACCTCCGGATCTGGAATCAGGACTTCCTTTCCTTTGTCCGGTATCAGCTTAGGAAACAACATAGCTACCACATGGGCAGGAACCTTTCATAAAGGCCGCACATGATTGTCACCTGTAGGTTTAGGCAAACGCCTTGTGGATGAAGGAATCGGTGTGTGCTTGTGAAGGTTACTGGAACTGGTCCCAGGAAAATAGCCTAGTCCGGTTCTCTATCTGACTGGGAACTTGAATTGGGCATTTGATTCCTTGGTGATCCTTTCCTAACCCTGTCTAGGTTGAAAACTCAAGTATATCATCTCTTGACTTGTCGATATTACCTCGACAAAAACTCAGGGTTTCAGAGGTGGCGCCCCAATGGGTTGATAGTGAGTGTTTCCTAACCCTTGTTTAGGTTGAAAACTCATCACTTGACTTGCCGACATTACCTCGGCAGAAACTCTGGGTTTCAAAGATGACGTCCCAATGAGTTGATAGTGAGTGTTGCACTCAATTTATAGATTGAAACTGATGAGTGGCGAATTAAGGCTCTTTCTTGAAGACATGTTTGTTCTAAGGACGATAACATGGCCCATTGTGGTGGATTGTTGTTTTTGATGTTGATTGGGCAAGCGTTGGAGTGGATGAAGAAAGGGTTAGAAATTATGGAAAACTAGTGCTTGGAGACATATTTGAACCGGAAGATGGATTTAAGAGGATGATAGGTCTTTAAATCTTGATAACAAATTAAGTAAATATGTAGAATTCTCTTCATAGGGTTAAAATGATTTTAAATTATCTTATTTTTATCTTGAACAAAATATATATTTTCAAAACTCTAATTAAATTTATTTTTCGACCTTGATAAATCTAATATCAAGTGTTAAAAAAATTAATTCATATAGATTTTCTAAGGCAACGAAATTCTTATTTATTTTTCAAAATGATTTTATAAATTTTTTATTGGACAAAAAGAATAATTCTAAAATTATATAATTTATATATACATATATATATATATATATATATAGGGACAAGATCCAGTCCGGACGTCCGGACGGATCTAATGTCCGGACTTTTTTTTCTTTTTTTTTTTACTTTTTTTTTTAAAACAACTAAAAAAAAAAAATTTATGGAATTAATTTTTTATATATCTGATATTTTTGAGTGTGATTTGGAGTGCGTATATGAAAACATGTATATATATGTCTGTCTGATATATCATCATTTTAGTATAGTGTATTTAAATCACACCCAAAATATTATATTACGTAAAATTTCTGATTCATAAAATATTAAATATTTTTTTTAGTTGTTTTAAAAAAAAACAAAAAAATAAATAAAATTTGGTCCGTTTTTGTATATATATATATGTTACTACATAATATATGTGAATATATGCATGTTTGTTAGTGTTTGTGTCGTGTATGCAAGTAGGAGGCATGTGCCTAACCAAATGAAAAATTGTCTGCATGTGTGTGTTAACTCAAATGTTGGTTAACATTTATTATGGGCCAATATCTTTTACAATCCATTCCTTTTGCTGGCCATCTGTGCACTCCATATTGATCTGAACCACTCACTTTCTTTCAATCAGATCTGGACCATTGATTTCAAAATCAGTTTACCAAATTATCTTTTTGCCCTAAATTTCAAAATAAATAGGAAGACTTTTCATTAATTTTTCTTTACCAAATTATAAATAAGAAAAACTTATTCTCCTTGCCTACATAATTTTTCAATCAGACTTTTCGCCAGGTATTAATTGTATTCCTTAATCCGTGTGCATTAACATTAAACGACAATCTTTTAGAAAAAGAGAGAGTATCTTCTTTAGACTTTCTTTTCCAAAAATCTCGTCAATTCTTTTTCACTTCTTTCTATATAATTGGGGGTGGGGGTGGGGGTGGGGGTGGGGGTGCTCTAATGACCGGTACTAACGACCGATACCTTAAAAAAAAAAATTTAACCACAATATAAATAAAAAATAATAGAACAAGTTTGAACAAAAAACTGTAAAAAAAATATATTTTTTATTGAAAAAAACAATGTATTATTTTTTATTTATTATTTTTATAATTATAGTTAAAAAAAAATAAATTAAAGGTGCCGGTCGTTAGTACCGGTCATTAGCCCCCCACCACCCACAAAACCCCTTTCTATACTTGACAAAATTAAGTCCCAAAACTCAACAGTCAGATCACCACAAATTAGTTCAGGTTCGGGCTTGGTCTTGGTCTTGGGCCCGATATTTCCAGTTTTTGGTCCAAGTTGCGACAATTATACCCAGAATCCTGGTTCGAGTTACCGAGTCGTCTCCAATCGCCACTCACCATTGCTATTTGCTGGCTTGCTCCACAAGAAGGACAAACATATAAACAAAACATCTGTTCACTGTGAAGAGAGCTTTTTCTCCTCATACAAATTCAATACAGTTGCATCTCCCTCAAGTCTTAGCTAACTTTATTCACCGGTAAGTAAAAGTTCTCCTACTAATCGATTGAAATCATTTTATTTCTTTATAACTGTTTTGATTCCACGAATTGAACTCCGAAATTCAATTAGTTTAACCATGTTTATCTTCGTCTTGGGCTTTTTCCTGCAGATTTTTAAGTTCTCATTAGATCGAAGATGTTTCTCACCAGGTGAGTGCATTTTGACTACAAATCTAGGGTTTTTCTTTCTCTATCCTCGAGATCGTCTACTTGTCTATTGCATTAGTACTTACTACTGATTTTCTCTCTCTGAAATTATTGGTTAAAGGACCGAGTACGACAGAGGTGTGAATACCTTCTCTCCCGAAGGCCGATTGTTTCAGGTTGAATATGCTATTGAGGCTATCAAGGTAATAATATATGCACCTTTGCTATTTGTATGTTGATTGTTATTCGCTTGATTTAGTTACTGGATTGGTAGAAATCCTTTTGCAAGTGATTTTTTTTTTATGTGGGGCTTGACTACTGTTGCAGTTAGGTTCAACTGCAATTGGATTGAAGACTAAGGAAGGGGTTGTTCTTGCTGTTGAAAAGCGTATCACCTCACCACTCTTGGTATGCACTTCCCTCTTTCCATTTTCTGTTTTCTCTCCTTAAAAAGTTAAAATCAATCGGTAATAACTTGAAATACAAATTTAGACGGTTTAACATAAGTAACTCAAGTTTGGAAGGTCGTTTATATAAATTTTTGCCCAACCCCTTGAATGATGGTTGTAATTTAAAACACTTATGGGATTCACAAATATAAATGGAATTCGAAAGGGAGGGAAAATTCACTATTGATCAAACTTTAATGGAAATGAGTTCAATTTTGAAGTAATTTACAACTTCACTAGAAATGGCTCCATCACATCAGGATTACCATTAACTGTGAACATGCAGTGATGATGTAACTAATGTTCTGCAAAGAATAATTATAGAGAAATCTTCAGGTCTCTGGATAAAACGTGGTCTATCTGTAGACACACTTTACCTCCATTTCAAATAGTAGAAAAGGTGAAGTAATTTAAATCTCCAAAACCTTCATTAAGGGAAGAAATTGTTCACTTCATGTCCAATACAGTGCTGACACACAGGCGGGAGGGTGATCTCTATGCCAGTACTGTTGTTTTACTTTATTCTGAAAATATACTACTTTCTGCTGCTGACAAATTTATTCTATGTTGTCTTAAATAGTCCTTTTTTTAACCTTGGAAATCTGACACGTGGTCACAACATATTCATCATTAATCTTCCATTTTCTAAATCTCATTCAGGAGCCTAGCAGTGTGGAAAAAATTATGGAAATTGATGAGCACATTGGTTGTGCGATGAGTGGATTGATTGCTGATGCCCGTACACTAGTGGAACATGCACGAGTTGAAACTCAGGTATCACTCTTATCATTTCTGTTTCATGTTAAGTTATAATGTCTTGTATCACTCATCATTTCTGCTTCATGTTGAGTTATAATGTTGTGTAGCTCAATTGCTAAATGTTCAATTTCCTTGTGTTAGAATCATAGGTTCTCATATGGTGAGCCAATGACTGTTGAGTCCACTACACAAGCACTCTGTGATTTGGCATTACGATTTGGTGAAGGGGATGAAGAATCTATGGTTAGCTTCTTTTCATTATGATATTATTGTTTCCTCGCTGTTCCTCCTTCAAGTCTTTTGGCTAGCCATTCAATTTCCTGCATTCATTTGTGTATTAATATGAATGCTCTAAAAGTTTTTTTTGAGCTTCACGTCTTGCCATGTGTCAAGATTAAGCTTATTTCATTTGTTAGGCTGGAAGATTATTTGCAACTCACTTTCATATTTCCCCCTTGTTTTTCCTTAATAGTCAAAGATCCTAGACTATCCATTGGTTGCATGGCATACATATACTTGTAACACCATCTTTTACACTAAGGTGAACCAAGTTACATACTCAGAGCTATAGGTTATCTCACTGCTTTTTTGAAGTTGACGAATGACGGTGCGTGCAAGCATTATGAATATTTATGTTTCTCTACACACATGCACAACATTTGATGGAGCAAAGTTTTTAGATACTGTTTTCCCACAAATATAAAATTTTCTTGGTGTCCTTCTAATCACCTTTCTTTACCTTTAATGAACTGAATAAGTCGTGCCTGTAGAATTACTTTATATGAATATAAGATGTTGCACATGGTCGTGTTCATTTTTTTAATGGATATCCTTAGTTCTGGTTTCTAGATGAGCCATTTGATGTGTTTTTTTAATGTTTAAGATCTTTGCTTCTGCAGTCTCGACCATTTGGGGTATCCCTACTCATTGCTGGTCATGACGAGAACGGTCCGAGCTTGTAAGTTCCCTTGTATCTTTACTTTTCTGAGAATTAGATTCTAATATTTGTCAGAAACTGGTTTTGAGGTGAACTGTTGATTGCTGATTCAAGATATATGTTGCCTCTCCACGCCTCCTTCCTTTCTTTTTTTGGTGCAACTCCTCTTTCCTTTCAGTTTCATTTTCATGTTAACTTATCTATAGCTTTACTAGGCTTCTTGTGTAAATGGGCCAGCTTATTGGTGCTCAAATCATAATCTTTGTTTTGTTTTAATAGTATGTTTTATTAGAAATAAGTGCGAGTTAAATCTAAAGTAGATGTAAAACAGAAAGTCTGACATGTGTCCGTGGCTTGTAGTAAACCTTTTAGTCAACTTGTCACATGATGTTATCGTCAGTTTACTTATTTCAGCCTTGACATTATGGGGGTTAACTTGTAATATGTACAGATACTATACAGATCCTTCAGGCACATTTTGGCAATGTAATGGGAAAGCTATTGGTTCAGGCTCTGAAGGTGCTGACAGCTCTTTACAGGAGCAATATAACAAGGTCTCTGTATGTTTTCATTGGAAGAGTTATACAACACAATTTTGATTTTTTTCTCTTTTTTCCTGGAGCATGTTTTGAAACTTTTAAATATAAGATAGGTATTTTGATGTCCATGGCACTATGACAATAAGATTCACTCTTAATTTTGTTGTACCTAAGTAAATTTCTATTTATATAAAGATTGCAATTTTATTATTGCGATTTGGAAATGTTTCTCCGGATGAAATTTTTTAACGTATTTATTATCCATTATTTTTGGTATATATACTAAACAGTTGTGATTTCTGTTTGTCTTTCTCATTTTCAGGACTTAACCCTCAAAGAAGCTGAAACAATAGCTCTTTCCATATTGAAGCAAGTTATGGAAGAAAAGGTAAGCTTTTCATATGGACTGTTAATTTCCCGAGATCCTTCGTTCATAAGAGCTGCGATCCCCTGAGAGTTCACAAGTGATGGATGTCTGATTATACACGAAGTTTGGCATTTATTGTCATCTTATATACAGAGAGGGTGGATGCATAGATTAGTATCATTGAAGGATTACCTATTTAGTGATGATAATCAGATATTTCACAAAAAAAGTATTGAACTTCAAATAAGTTTTGGTTATTGACCTGCTCTATAAGTAAAAATGTATTCAGGAACCAATAATCTACACAACCAAATGTTGGCCAAGTTTTTTTGAAGTTTGTAAGATACGTCAACTAAAAGATGATGTCAATTAGAAGCCAGTACATTTTTACTTGGCAAGAGTTTCATAAGGTCACAACAAGTTATTAATTGTGACTGTAAGTGTGCATTTATGTTTTGCTATGCATATAGGCTATAAAAATGATGGGTAGAATTGAAAGTATTTGTACTTGGTTTGTTATTTAATGGACTATGTTTAGTCATATCTTAAGGGCCAATTGATGATATGGGGGTAGGATTGGAAGTATTTGTACTTGGTCTGTTATTTAATACGATGGACTATGTTTTGTCATATCTAAAGGCCAATTGATGATGGAAAAGGTGGTATTATATAATCTCCCTTTTGAGGTACCAAATGACCTCACAAATAGCCCAGAGACTGAATAACGGACTAATTGCGGGATCAAATAGTCTGTAGTGGTAATAAATTAATACACATAGTCCTATTCCACCGATCATTTTTGCAATAAGGCGTATCCATAGTTTAGTTATGTTTTCTTGAAATGTATTATGATCAAAACATGTCTTGATTTCAGGTGACACCTAATAACGTGGATATTGCAAAGGTAGCTCCAACTTACCATTTGTACACCCCTGCTGAGGTGGAGGCTGTCATCAGTCGCCTATAAAAAAGAACTTCCATCTTCCATCGAAAAGTTCTGGTCTTGATGTGGCTTTTGATTATATTACAATTTCTGATATACTTTTTGTACTGATCTTCTGGGATTGTAATATCTTTCTATTGCATTTGGAGTTTCAACCAGATTACTGGTTTTAAAATGCCCAAACCAGCCATGCTACTTGAACAGATTGAATGATTTTCATTACCTAATGGAACCGTAGACCTTAAACTTGAATCTATTAAGGCTGCTGGTGCTTTCTTAGTTTCTTTTCTTCTCTTTCCATGTTATTCCTTGGCAAATTTTATAATCTTACAGTGCTGCTTTCTGGATGGCGTATACTAATCCGTTTTGAAATTGTTGCTCAAGTATATTCCTTTCTGTGGCACAAAGATGCATACGGCTTTACATTTATACTTTAGGCTCTCAAGCCTCTATAATAATTAAGACGGGGCTGATTATACTGTAATCTGTTCTTGAACAAGTGAATTAGGTATGGGTGCGGAGATTGTGCCCTGATATGCATCTTGGCTTGACCTGTTTGCCCCTGGGCATTTTGGTTTTGAAGGGAAATGTACAAGTTGCACCAGTTTCTTAGTACGGCCAGAATCGTGAGCTAAAAACATACTTCTCTTTGTTCAAAAATTGGATCCTTTATTAGTTCGTAAAGTTCTTAATTTGTTACTATTTTTTTACTGTTATTTTCAATATCAATCCATCGAGGTTATATTTGAAAACATTTAGAAGTTACCAGCGAGACTATTTGGTAACACAATAAAAGTGTGCGAGATATTTTTGGTGTAAAAGCACTTGCGAGAGAAGTTAAAATTAGCGCTTTTAAGAGTATTTGAAACCATTTTCTTTCTCCTCCAATTTCTAGGAGTGAATGACACGCACGCACTTACTTCCCACTAATCAATAATCATTCCATTCATTTGTATTAATTAAGCAAGTGATTAATACAATTTTAATAATAGATTTATTTAATGTTTGACAAAGGAGGTAAGGTACCCTTTATAAAAACACTTGCAAATTTATTCATATGAAAATAAAATCCATCCCAAAAAAGAGGTGTATATCAACTATTTTGTATTTGGACATGATAATAAAAAGTAAATGTATTCGGTGAGGAATGCACAACCTAATAAATACTTGTAGCTTTTGCCATCTGCAAGCTACCCAAAGAATTTTAAACAAAAACTGTTAGAAAATTAAGATTAGGAGGGAAAAGATGGCAGGGTCTCAAAGATTCGATTCAAAAAACACATTGGTTGCCGGTATCCATTCACTGCCCTGTATGAAATTTTGAACCGTAAACTTTGAGGCCTGTTGTGCTGTGATGTTGCTCCTGTATCCACCCCATTTAACCCGTTTCTCCACACCTGCTCCTGGCCCAGTGTTCTGGTATTCGGCATAGAATATGGTGGTGGGAGGATCCACATTGCTGATCCACTCAATCCACCCCAACGGATTCAAAAAAGGACCAATGCTGGACTGCATAATTATTGTGGTAGAGAAGTCTTTCCATGGCCTGCCAAGGTATGTTGGGACTGAGAGTTTGTCCAATGCGGAAATGGTACACTTGTGGATAGAAATGCCAGTGTTCTGATTAGGGTCTTTCTTTCCCTGAGCTGTGATGGTGACAAATTGGTTGGGCAGGGGCTGTCTAGGCTGGATGTTGCAGCTCTGGTAGACGACTGCCGCATTTCCAAAGATGAAGTCGATGGTGCCGGTGATGTCGCACTCACGGTAGAACTGACGGTTGGAGTGAGAATAAAGGGTGTCCTGGAAGGCACTGAAAGAGCACCTGTAGAATACCGAGAAGTCGGACCCTGACCGGAAAGCCACAGCCTGGTGCTTTTCTGGCCCAGCTGTGTTCCTAAATGTCATGTCTTTTGCAATGAAGCCCTTACCAACAGCAGCTGGAAATGACGTGATATGTGCAGGACAAAAGATTAGAGATATAACCAATTAAGATTAGATTTATATGTGTGAACTAATTAATCACATGTCAAGTCAAATCAAATGTTAACACTTGGGTTAGAATATTGTCAAAATTGAATATTGGCCAGCAAAGCAATGAGAGAGAGCTTATTTCCAACATGGTGGGGGGTGGATGATGGAACCATAAACCTCACCTCACTGACTATATATAATAACTGAAACTGCAGCACATGGCGAGGAGCGTTTATCAATTTGTGGCTCACTAAAGCGTCCAAATTGATGTTCAATTACTATACAACAATTGTATTATACTCTTATTTATTTATTAATAATAATAATAATAATAATAATACTGTGATCCATATATAATTGTGCCATCACTCCATGTCTCCACGTACAATTACTAATCTAATATTGGTTTTTTGGTACCTAACCTACCATATACTCGTATTATTATATACTATAATAAATTTACGATTTTTGGATGTTCAAAATTTCACCATTCTTGGCTGGGAAATTAAATATATAGAGGAGAAGAACAACACACACATATAGCAGTAAATTAAATACCCAACTATATATGTTGTACTCTTTACAATTAACTAACAGTCCTTCTTGCTCTCTCTTTACAATTCATACTAGAAACTAACATGCACTACTGTATTTTATCACTAAGATGTGTACGTACTCCTATTTCAGTTGATCTCAAGACAATTAATGTATTCTATTCTACCCAAGAAGATTATGACACACATTTATTTAAGACCAATAATATAAAAACTCACATTATAAACATATATCCATCTATCATCTAGATACCTACCTACCTTTAAATTCATCTTTTTCCCAAATATTCTAAATTTTGCACAATAAAATATTACAAATATGGTTAAAAAAAAAAGAAGAAGAAGAGAGATCGAGATGAATTAAAATTACCGAAAGTGGCGGTGGAGAAAGTGGGCGTTCCATCAATGAAGTTCAAGCTGCCGGAAACAATGGTCTTATCTTTGCCGTCCCCATAAATCATCACATTCCACATGGATTTGTCTAGTATATTATTCTCCACATACTCCCCTTCCTTCACATATATCACGAATCTAGTCTTACTCTTCTTCGGGACCTTCCCCACCGCCTCCCTTATCGTCTTAAAATTCCCACTCCCATCCTTAGCCACCGTCACATCCGCCCTCGGCTTGCTCTCCTGCAGCAACCTCCTGTCACCTGATCCGACCCATTCCGGAAACCCATCCCCACCTCTCAATATCCCCAACAGCTTTCGGTGAATCGGGACGTCAAAATTCGCAAGTATCCCAAGGACCTTGGCAACAATGCTCAAACTATTACTCGCGTACTGAGTCGAATTCTTCATATGATTCTTGGTCTCCCCCAATAAGGCCGTGGCATTCAATTCGTCAAGAGCGTCTAAGCACGTTTCCTGATCCGTGATGGCGGTGCTGAGCCACGTCTTGAGGTCGTCTAGTTTTGCCGGGGATAGATTAATCTTCTGTCCTTGGTCTGCTGCTGCCATGGAGGAGAGAGAATCGTTGAGTTTATCGACAGCATCGTCGAACACAACTTGGCAAACATCCAGCGCGAATTTAACTCGAGCGTCGTTGGTTTTCTTCATTAATATTTCGGGCAATGAAGAGAGATCGTGGAGGGAATTAATGAGGACGCGCAGAGAGAGCTTGAAGAGGTCTTCCGGATCGGAGGCGGTGTTGGATGGTGATTCGAGGGTGGAGATGCTGGAGTAGCATGAATCTGGGAAGGGAGTCTGGGTGCAGACTGCTTTGAGTGCGGCGGCGGGAGATGTGGTGGGAGTTGAGGAGGGGTTGGTGTTGTTTTTCTTGTGGACGAGGATGCCGACGACTGCGCCGATGATAATGGCGAGGAGGAGGAGGACGGAGAGTAGGAGGATGAAGAGACGCTTGCGCGTTTGTTTACGGAATGCTTGTTCCTCAACAGGGTCGACTTTGCCGTATCCCTTGAAGGATTTGATCGTATCCATCAAAATTCAGTGCAGCTTTGAGCTTTGTGATTGATTATTGTTTTGAGTGTCTGTCTGTCTGTCCGGTGGTAGTGGGGTGTGTGTGTATATATATATACTACAAGTAAAAGTTTATTACTTTTATTTATTTAGTATTAGTAAAATATATGATTGTTGTGGAGGAATGGTCATGATAGAATCCGGATAGCATAAAATTTATTTTTTTAGCAAGTTTGTCAATTGATTAATAGAATGTTAACACACATAGAGTCTTATTGTCAGCACTCTATTGGTTAATTGACTAACTTATCCAAAAATAAACTTGATGCTTCTAATTGTATGTGTTCCTTCCTGGATGCATCTTTTCTAAGTATCCCGTTAACTTGAAGTAAATTTCATAATAAGTTTATTTTATATTTAATACAGACATTATTAACATGAAGTGAGTTGACGCTGATCACTTAGTAGCCGTTGTAGGAGGAAGAGGTCGAAGCCGACTGCAATCCAATTAAATGAAACTACTGCCGTGCCGACGACTAGAACTAGAAGTAAAATACTAGTAGTAATATTTATAAAAAATAAATGATGCGGCCGTCCAATGTGTTCCAGCTGTATTTGTTGTTGTTACACATGGCATGGCAAATGAATCTAATTAGTAGTTTTCACGCGCCAAACACCACTACCACACAGGGCAGGGCAGGGCAGGGCAGGTATAAAAAAGTCAACGGCAAGATGATGATGTCTAAATAAAAACATAAAATAAATAGGGACTACTACTTGACAAACAATAATAATAATAATAATTTCCTACCAACAACATCCCATGCAATGGGCTCAAAAATACAAATTGAACCATTTTGTGGGACAAATATACCCATTCCATACACTTCATTTCCTGTATAAAAGCAATCATTTAACTGAGCAATTGAAATCCGACACACACACACACTCCCTCCCTCCTAACTCGAAGATCATCCATTTGAATTTTTAATATATCTTAATAAATTAGATAACTGATTTTTCAAAACTCAATAATGCAATATTCATAAAGGACATACAGTTATTAATTGTTTAAATTTATATTAAAAGATGATAAAAAGATAAATAATATTTTATGAAACAATTTTATACTGTTACAAAATGAATGAAACAAACATTGGTCGTAATAATACTCTTCTTCTTCTTCTTCTTCTACTAATATCAAATATGAATGTCTAAATTATCAACACTAAAATAATAACTTTCCAATATTTTTGTCTACCAAAAACCGATTAGTAGTACTCCATATCAATGTTTACCGACCGAGCACGGAGCAACAACACAACGTATTTTATTTTATTAATTTACTTAAATTAGGTCATTGTTTATTATTCCAAGTCTATTTTATTATTTTTGATCTTACTGATTAAATATGTTTTAAAATAGTTACTCCATCCATTCCTTAATATAGGTCGTTTTAGATATGTGCACAAAAATTAAGAAAATAATTAAAAAACATTAACTATATTATCAATTGTCTATAATAGCCTTCACCTCACTTATCTCATAAATATGGATTAAAAAATTAAGTGGAGTAATAAGGGTCAATTTGGAAAAAAATAGTAATTAATTCTCCTATATAACTACAAACGATAAATAATTAGGATTAACAAAAAAAAGTATAAAACGACCTACATATAAGAATGGAGGGAGTACTTAATAAAACTATTAATTTTTTAATACATCTATTAAATATTGAGAATTTCTTCAGTAAATTATTTTATTACCAGGGCATTTATGTAAATGATAAATATTGTGAAAAAATAATATTAAATTCATACCAACAACTATTATTGTCAATAATCACATGGAGTAACTTGTATGAAACCGTGATTCAGATCGCCCCCAATTAAGACCTTAAATTGAGGATCAATCAATTTGGATGATGGATGGATGGATGGATGGATGGATGGATCAATTCATACAGTGTGAACGCACTGCTGAAAGCTGAGGAGGCACCACCGGGATTTGCGCCTCTCATCGTACCATGTCTCATTTAATAATAAATGAACGAGTAATTCTAAGGGGACATTTTTGTGTGGACATTCTAGCGACATTTTTTTTTTTTGGTTTTTTTTTTTGTAGTACCTCTTAAAAAATGTATATTATTTATTTCAACTGAAATTTTTATAAAAAATAGTGTTTTAGGTATAAATTGAATACATACAAGAAATAGGGTTGTACAGACTGTAAAGACCTTATTTTTTGTATGTATCCAAATTATACTTAAAACACTGATTTTTACAAAAATTTCAGTTGAAATAAATATTATACATTTTTTAAGAGGTACTAAAAAAAAAAAACCCAAAAAAAAAAAAAAAGTCGCTAAAATGTCCCCAAAAAAATGTCTCCCTAAAATTTCTGTAAATGGACTAGTTCTAGTAGATGGAATTTTGAATGCTTCCTTCTCACCCTATGCTTCCTTACAAAATAAATATTCTTTGCAAATCTTATGAATTTTAAACATTTATTTTTTCTTTCATATTAATAGTAATTTTTTAATTATATATTGAGTCTTTAGTTTTATATTGATGGTATAAATTATTGTGATAAATTTAAAATATGATATAATATTACACTATTAAGAAAATGTGTAATCTTTTTAACAATTTAATAATATCTCTGCATTTCATTAATATGCCATAAATAGAGTTATTAGACATTACTACTTCCTTATATTATATATTATATATTGTTTTCTTTTCAAAACATAAGCATTAAAAATCAACCCTTTACACATAAGTAACTAGTAATTGAACCCATTCGATGCACGTGTATTCAAATTAAACAATTTCACTTGACAGTTAATAACCATCAAGATAAACCCATAAAAAAATCCAAAGTCATTCTAATTACTCATTTTCAGGGAGTGTTTGATAAAAATTGAATGAATCTGAATTTGAATGAGCTGAATTTGAATCTGAATAAGTTGAATCTAAATGAAAAATGATTTTTGATAATTGACTTGTCTCAAACATCTGGATGACAAAACTTTATTATTTTACCCCTCTGAAAAAATTTAAAATTGTTGTAAATTTATTTAGTATTACTTAATATAATAGTTAATATTTTTAAAAAAAAATTTACTTCATTCAGCTGCTCATTCAGTCATTCAACTCGTCCATCTTATCGATTCAGCCATTCAGACCAAAACAAACGAACTAACCGATTCAACCATTCAGATTGAGCTCCATTCAGCTCTAAACAAAAAACCCCTTCATTTTGATATTTTTTTCTCATCCTGTTGGTTGAAAGGTGTGAATGTATATCATCACCCAGACTTAATTCCACAATTTCATTATTAAAAGTTCTCTTTGAAGGTGTTTTATTTGGGGAGATACCATCTGTCTCATTAAAATATGAATCCCGATACATTCAAAAAAAAAGATGAATGATCATATAAGAATAAAAGCTTTTTATAATAATAATAAAAAAATTTGTCAAATATATCCAACACCCTCTATTAGAATTTCTTTGAACCTTCTTAGTAAAGAACTCTTGATTGATGCATGGATTCTACCACATTGTTATGAAGAGAGGAGCAAAAATTATTAACTAAATATGATTATTTTAACAAATAAAGGGAACTAAATATTGATTTACCCTTAGTATATGAAAAATTATAAAGAATGGTACATTTTCATCGAGTAATATCATTTCAATCGTATTAATATGTTCAGGATTCACAAAATTTGGGATGGTCCACATGCGGATTATTCGGACTCAACCTCCAATCATGTCTATCTGGAGTTATAGAAGAAATGAAATCCACTCTTCGAGCCATTGAGAGTAAAAGACACTGCAAAACTAAAGAATTACAATAGAAGAATGGAAAAAAATATAAGATGGTAATTAGACTGGATCCAATCATCTTTTATATATATATATATATATATATATAACTCATAAACAAATACCGAAGAATTTTTGAAAACTCCTCCGAATTAAAGATAGAAGACGAGTAGAATAGATCATTTCATTTTTCAAGTTGATTCAAAATCTACAAAATTATCTAACAAAATACCCCTTTGTATTCTCGACAATAAATACTATGCATGAAGAAAAGATGAAAAGATTTATGAATGAGACTGATCGGGTTAGGTCATCTTCAAAAATGAAGTGTAAAAGGCGAATGTGAAATGATTTTGGCTAAGTTAGGGCGGCGAGGAGTTAATAGCGTGTAAGACAAATCATCAAATAACCAATTTGAGATGAATTCATTGGGAAAAGAGAATATGGTTATAAATGATATTGACGATGGAGTAAATAATAGTACTCCCTCCGTTCCTTAATATAGGTCATTTTAGACATGTGCACAAGAATTAAGGAAATGATTGAAAAGCATTAACTATGGTATCAATTGTCTATAATACCCTTCACCTCACTTATCTCATAAATATGGATCAAAAGATTAGGTGGAGTAATAAGGGGCAATTTGAAAAAAATAGTAATCAATTCTCATAGATAACCACAAACGACAAATTATTAGGAATAAAAAAAGAGTCTAAAACGACCTACATATAGGAATGGAGGGAGTATTAAATAAGGGAAGTGAGATATTTTCTTATTAAATAGGCAATGATATAAAAGAAAGGGTTAAGTTCAGATCACCACATGGGGTTTGGGCGCTTTCCCACTTAACCACCTGTAGTCAGTAAAGCTACATTTAAACTCCCGACTTTTTGAGTTGAAGTGAAAACGTCACATTTTCCATCCAACTTAACTGTGCATGTATGTCACATGCCTAAAGCTATGAAAAGGGGCTGTAATAGTAAAAACAAGGGTAAATGTATAAAATAGGTCTTCTTCTTTCTCGTTCTTTGTTAAAGAGCGAGATCTACCCACAAATCAAATCACTACTCTCTCTAAAAACAAACAATCAAATCACTCTCCGATTTTCTCATACTCATCTTTCTCTTTCATCCACCCCTATTTTTACCTTTCTCTCGTCCTAATTCGATGATAGATTAGGCAAAACAAAATGGGTAAGTACGCGAGGAAATCAAAGACGCATGACGGGAGGTGGCACTTATGGAAGTCTCACATCATCAGTCCCTCTTTATGCAGGGGTTCGTGCCGTCTAAAAAACCCAGCTTTGCAACGTCTCGGCAAAGCTTGAAGGTAGAAGATGGTTGAGGATCGGTTCTATAAATTCTTGGTCAAATCGCTTGAAGGTAAAAGATGGTGGTCAATTGGAGAAGGAGAAGGCGGCGGGGGTGGATAAAGAGGATGATGAGATTCAAGAGAGGAACCAGAATGAGAATCCTGATGTGAGAATTGAAGCTTCTTTTGGAGAAAATGTGTTGGAATTTGAAGGTAGAGAAAGGTGAGTTTATAGGTTTTTGTCTTAATTGGTTAATTAGGTATTTTTTTGCCGCCAGAGCATCCGAACTCGAAACGGAGATGTGTAGATTACGTCTATGTATGGATTACCAACATAGAACCTTCCAATTGTCTATGTACTTTGTTGTTTGATATCTCTTTAAGGTTTTGAACATTGATTGTTCCATTGTTGAAATTGGCTATGATTATATGTTTAGTTATGGAATTGATGTTGTTCTGTGAGAGATTATAAATGGGTATAGTCATTATTCGTTTGAGTTTGTTCCAATTGGGGTTAGTTTATTTTTTATCTTTGCTTTTTGGAATATGGGTTCTGTATTATATCTTTTATGGGTTTTGTTGAGATTGAGCAAAGTACACAAAAAATGTTATTTGTTAAGTTTCCAAATAAACCCACGTCAATATAGCATATGGATGTTTTCAAAAAAAATTCTTCTTATGAGCTGGAAATGGTTTTTTTCGAAATAATCTATGATGTAGATGTTTTAGAAACTTAAAGTAATAGTTGGGGAGACTGAGAAGAGAATGATTGAAACGAGTGTGTGAAAATTATTTTTACCTAGTTGGATCAAGTGAGTGAAGATTTGAATGGAGTTCTGTCTAAGGAGAGGTTTGGTCACCTAATTGCGGCGCAAGAAGGAGAAATTCTTATTGAAAGCCCCTCTTCCTGGAACCGCACAGTTGTCAATATTGTGATTCTCAGTATATTATTTGTGAATAATTAATTATTGATTCATATGATGAGAAAAATATTGATTTTATGTGGATATAGATGGAGAAAATTTTAATGTGACAATTGTTGAAAATTGAAATTTTATCTTTTTCTCGATAAAATAATTTATTTAAATATATTATTATATTTTAATAATATAATAATGGTGATATTTTTTACAACGAATGTGGGATATATGAGTATCTGAGGAGGAAGAGTATTTTTGTTGCAATAAATGTTTAAAACATGTTAAACATGTCATTGGACCCCATTTATCGATTGAAATTTGATTATAACTTTTGTAAAATCGCTTGGTTTGTGGATTTCGATCAATTTTTGTTTGGAATTTGGAAAAACTTTCTTCCGCAAAGTTGTAGAGAATTGAATTTCCTATAAAAAATTGCGAGTTTCGAATTTTCTGACAAAAGGGATATTTATTGTGAATTATTGAAGTTCTAGAGTTCCGAAATAATTGATTTTTGGAAGTTTTAATTGTTTAAAATAACAAAACGTTTTGTGGTTGGTTGGTAGGCACATGTTTGAAAAATATCTTTGAAATCGAATGTGGGATATATGAGTATACTGAGGAGAGAAGAGTATTTTTGTTGCAATAAATATTTAAAACATGTTAAATATGCCGGTGGACCCCATTTATTGGTCGAAATTTGATTATAACTCAGAAAATTAATAGCCCGTTTGTGGATTTCTATCAATTTTGTTTGAATTTGAAAAACTTTCTTACGCAAAGTTGTGGAGAATTGAATTTCTATAAAAAATCCTTAGTTTGAATTTTCGAATAAAAGGGCTATTTATTGTGAATTATTGAAGTTACGAGTTCAAATAATTGATTTTTGGAAGTTTTAATTGTTTAAAATAACAAAAAACGTTTTTTTGGTTGGTTGGTAGGTATACGTGTGTTGAAAATATATATCTTTAATCGAATTTCCAAGTTTACGATAATTTATATAAATTTATTAATATTTTATTAAATTTTACGCTTTGGTGTTCTAAGTAATTTCCTATAAATAGGGTGCTTAAGTTAGAATTGAAAATCACACCGAAACTCAAGTTTTCTCTCTATATTATCGAAATTTATTCTTGTGAGTATTTTGAGTATACTTTGAGTATTCTTTATACTGATTGCAAGTTCAGTCATACTTTATATCCTGTTTCAAATTTAAATCTTGATCTTTTCGAGGTAAGGGATATTATTTTTTTCGTAATGATATTATTTCTTCAATATCATTATGTTGAAATATTGATCTGAAGTTTTTATCAAATTTGGAACTTTTGGTGTCGAATTCTTATTCACGTGATATGGCAAGACTATTCACGATATCGATCTTATTCACGAATCTGGCACTATTTATCAAAAAATGAAAAATTTTCTTTTCATCTCAAAATATCTATTGTGGATACTAGCTTTGATTGTATCCATGTTTTGATCATTCGTGAATTTTACACCACTATGATTATTTTTGAGGTATTTTTGGACGTGGATAAAACAAAGTACGAATCCTTAATCCTTAATCCTTGTCATTTTGTTTCACCGGATTCGTTTCTTTAAAAATATTTTCATCATCCTCGATCTTAAATGATGATATTATTGAATATCTTTGGCACAGTAATGCAAGATGAATAATTTCTGATGAATATCTTTGGCTCGTGGTCTGAAGATGAATGTGTTTAGATGAACATGACCAACTGATGAATATCTTTGGCCTGTAGTGCAAAGATGAATATTTGATTCCAGATGTATATTGATTGATATTACAGGGATAAAAGATAGGCGATGAACTTTTAAATTCATACATAGAAGATAGTAGTTTGCATTCTCTACTTAACTCTTCTAATGAATTATTATTTCAGTTGCGAATATTGATTTAAAAACTTGTTGTCTATTGTATTCTATTAGATTTTTCCCTGTTGAAGACTAATGATAATTTGTTTTATATTATCTTAGTCATAATATTCTTTACTGGGCTAGTTGAGCTCACCCTTTTCCTTTTTGTTCCATTTTTCTTCTCGTGGAGGCGAGAATATAAGAAGTACGAAGTCTGAGTATGGAATGAAGGTTCTAGAGAGAGTTGTTTAGTAGTCCTCACCATTTTGTAAAATAATGTATCAATAAATGTGATGAAGATTTATTTGAGTATAGATATTGTCTAGAAGATAATATTTGTATTCAAACTCACGCTTTTACTGTTGTAATAATAAAGTTGTAGTTGTTTTACTACCATATCGACAACTTTCGAGTGGGTGATGTATACCCTTTTTGGGGCGTCACGGTTGGTATCGAGCTTAGGATATGATCTCTGGCGGAGATCTGGAATAGAACTAGGAGGAGGAGAGACGAGTAAATCCTTCGCTAGTGTGTCCTACCTAAGCTTATTTGTTAGTTGGTCAAGATATAGGGATATTATGTGATATATTGATTTCTTTAATTAAACCTTATTTTATGACGGATTTTGAGAATGTCGACCGAGAATATTAACAATGGAAATGAGACCGTGGAGACGCCTGTACTCACCAACGAGGAGAACGCGTCAACAGTGCGGCAATGTTCCTCCCATGAACAACACCAATCGAAAGCGATGATGAACGAGGGATGTTTAGAAGATTTTGCAGCTTCATGCAAAATCGCATTTAGGAGACTCGTGTTCAAAATACAGGAGGAAATGATAACAATTCAGGAAGAGCATTTGTTGTGATCGGTCAAAATGCGAGGAACCCAAACGAGGTGATCACGGGTAAAGCTATTTATAAATTCTTGCGAAGTTTATACCTTACTTGATCTGGGTGCTACTCATTCATTTATCTCTCTGCTTGTGCTCAACGCTTAAACTTGACTCGGAGAAATTAGACTTTGACCTATCTGTGGAAACTCAGTTAGGAGAAACTTTCATCACATCCATCGCTTATAAATCTTGTTTGATTCAAGTTGGCACCATCACCTTACCCCTTGACCTTTATCTCTTTAAAGATACTTGCTTTTGATGAGATTTTAGGGATTGATTGGTTAACTACACATCATGCCAAAATTGATTGTTTTCGTAAGGTTGTTAGCTTTCATATTCCTAAACAACTTTGTTATGCAATTCAAGCAACTAAACCATTAAAATCAATCAACGCCATATCTAATCATAAAGCTATTCGTTTATTGAAAAATGGATGTCAAGTTTCTTAGCCCATGTTATGGATTTGAATAAAGACACGTCAAATTTGAATAATATTGTGACGCCCCCAAAATAGGTCCATTCCATCCAACCCATTCTCGAATTCATCAAATACACGGTGCGTAAATAACTACAACTTTATTATTACAATATATAAACTGTGAGTTTAAATACAGATATTGCCATCTAGACAATATAAACACGCAAATAAATCCCCATCATAATTATTGATACATTATTTTACAAAAATGGTGAGGACTACTAAACAACTCTCTCTGAACCTTCATTCCATACCCGACTAAGTACTTTCGCTACATTCTCGCCTCCACGAGAAGAAAAAATAGAACAAAAAAGGAAAAGGGTGAGCTCAACTAGCCCAAGAAAGAATATTACGACTAAGATAATATACAACAAATTATCGTTAGTCTTCAACAGGGAAAAATCTAATAGAATACAATAGACAACAAATTTTAAATCAATATTCGCAATGGAATAATAAATCATTAGAAGAAAGCAAGAGAAATGCAAACTACTATCTTCTATGTATGAATTTAAAAGTTCATCGTCGATATTTTATCCCCAGTAACATCAATCAATATATATCTGAAATCAAATATTCATCTTTGCACTACAGTGAAAGATATTCATCAGTTAATTCATGTTCATCTAAACACTGCTCATCTTCGCACTTCACGGGCCAAAGATATTCATCAAGAAATCATTCATCTTCTGCACTACAGCCAAAAGATATTCAATAATATCATCATTTAGACCGAGGATGATGAAAAATATTTCAAAGAAAAACGAATCCAAAGAAACACAAAAGAACAATATTAAGGATTCGATTTTAAACAATCCAAGTTCAAAATACTTCATAAGTAATTAGAGTGGAGTAAAATTCAAGAATGATCAAAACACTTGGATACAATCAAAGCTAGATCCATAATAGATATTTTGAAAAAAAAGAAAATTTCATTTTCTAAGAATAGTCGTGATTCGTGAATAAGGTCGATATCGCAAAATAAATAAGATACGTGAATAGTAACTCACACCAAAAGATAGAAATTTCACAAAAACATCTTCACGCTTCGTGAATAGTACTCATGAATAAGAACTCGTGAATAAGAACTCATGAATAGTAACTCGTGAATAAGAACTCGTGAATAGTAACCCCGACATGAAAAAGTTCCAAATTTGATAAAAAGTTTCAACCAATATTTCGGCATAATGATATTGAGGAAATAATATCATTTGAGAAGAAAATAACATCCCTTACCTCGAAAGACAGATTTAGTTGAAACACAGGATATAAAGCTATGACTTGAACTTTGCACCGTATAACAATACTCAAAGTATACTCAAAATACTCACAAGAATACGCCGATAATATAGAGAGAAAACTTGATTTCAATTGTGATTTTCAATTCTAACCCAAGACCTTATTTATAGAAAATGCTTGAACACCAAAGCGAAAATTGAATATAATAATATTATTTATAAACAAAATTCCTTAGCCCACCTTTGAAATCTGATTTCAGCCATAGCACATGTTAAATGAGGTTCACAAACTCACCAAAAACGTTTTTCTCAAAATAATTAATTAAAACTCCCAAAAATCAATTATTTCGGAGCTTCAGAACTTCAATAATTCATAATAAATAGCCCTTTCATCAGAAAATTCGAATCTTATGTGTTTTTATAGGAAATTCAATTCTCTACAACTTTGCAGAAGAAAGTTTTTCCAAATTCCAAATAGAAATTGACCGAAATCCACAAACGATCGATTTTACAGGTATAATAATCAAATTTCAAATAATAAATGGGGTCCACCGAGCATGTTTAACATGTTTTAAACATTTATTGCAACAAAAATACTCTTCCTCCTCAGTATACTCATATATCCCACATTCGTTGTAAAAATATCACCATTATTATATTATTAAAATATAATAATATATTTAAATGAATTATTTTATCGAAAAAGATAAAATTTCAATTTTCAACAATTGTCACATTAAAATTTTTCTCCATCTATATTCACATAAAATCAATATTTTTCATCATATGAATCAATAATTAATTATTCACAAATAATATTACGTAATCACAATATCGACAACCAGCAGCTTCTCGGAAAGAGGGGCTTTCAATAAGAATTTCTTCTTCTTGGCCATGATTAGGTGACCAAACCTCTCCTTAGAGTAACTTTCTAGACATTACCAATAATGTTATCTAATAATATTATTCAGATAATATGAATTATTGCTTCGATAATGAAAATATATTGTAATGACAATTATTGAACAATGACGAATATAAAATATCAACGCAAAGAATTATTAACTCAATAAAATAATCTTTGAGCGATAATTCATGGCAACCATTATTGAGTAAAGCCTTCTACGTAAGAATCAATAATTGGTGCAATACTGGTGCTATTCTTGTGTTTTAACCACCGAGTATTTTAACAAGATAATTGTAACAACTACGCCAATTATTTTTAAACCACTTATATTTGTCGTTTTCTTCATCCAATCGCTTTCCGTTATGGGGCCCACACAAGATCAAGGCTACATCGCATTTAATATTCCCCGACAAAGACGAATATTCCACGACCAAACGAATATTCACGGACAATGATGAATATTTTATAACCACTTAACTTATTTTGAAGTATTTATGTATTTTACCCCTAACTATCCACATTAATCAAATCAACCTTACTATTTTAAAATAATAAATAGAAAATTAAATTTCATTAATAATAAGTTGGGGTCTTACAAATATTCCCGTTGTTATTGACTTTCTGACGATTTCACGAAGAACTTCCTGTTACCCCGGAACATGAAGTTGAATTCTTTATTGATCTTGAACTCGGTACAAAGCCCATTTCTAAAACCCCATATCGAATGGCTTCTATTGAACTTCGAGAGTTAAAGGTCCAACTACGAGGAATTGTTGGACATCGGTTTCATTCGTCTAAGACATCTCCTTGGGGTGCTCCTGCTTTATTTGTAAAGAAGAAAGAAGCGGAGTATGCGACTTTATTTGATTGACTATCGAATTGAACCATGTCACCATCAAGAATAGGTATCCTCACCTCGTATTGATGACTTGTTTGACCAATTCTGAGGGGCACAATTCTTTTCAAAAATCGATCTTCGCTTACGGATATCATCACCAAGATTAGAATCGAGGATATTCCAAAGACCGCTTTTAGAACTTGGTATCGGCATTATGAATTCTTAGTCATGTCTTTGATCGACTAATGCTCTATGACTTTCATGGATATGATGAACCAGTATTCAAGGAATATTTGGATCGGCCTTCGTTGTTGTCTTTATTGATGACATCCTTATATATTCCAAAAGTCGTGAAGATCATGAGCACCATTTGAAGCCGGTACTTCAAAGGCTTCGTGAAAACAAACTATATGCCAAATTGAAGAAATGCAAGTTCGCTCGAGGAAGTAGCATTCCTTGGGCACGTGGTGTCGAAACATGGAGTATCTGTTGATCCGTGAAGATTGAAGCAATACAAAGTTGGGAGCAACCAAGTCGGTGGATCAAGACGTAGCTTTTTGGGCTTAATTTGGTTATTATCGGAGATTCGTGGAAGGGTTTTCTCGAATCGCTACTCCATTAACTAAGCTAACTCGGAAGGATACAAAATTCGTTTGGAACGAAGAATCGCGAGAAGAGTTTCCAAGAGCTTAAGAGGAGACTTATTTCTAAGACCTATTCTAACAATACCATCCGGTTCGGATGGATTTATTATCTCAAATGATGCTTCCGTGCAAAGGGTTAGGATGTGTTCTCATGCAACGTGGGAAAGTCATAGCCTATGCCTCATGACAACTTAAAGAGTATGAGAGGAATTATCCTACTCATGATCTAGAGTTAGCGTGAATCATTTTCGCTATAAAGATATGGAGGCACTATCTATATGGGGAGAAAGTGGATATATATTCACCATAAAAGCCTTAAATATTTCTTCACTCAAAAAGAACTCAACATCGCGGCGATGGACGTTGGCTCGAGCTATTGAAAGACTACGACCACACTATTCAATACCATCCCGAAAAAGCGAACGTGGTAGGCGACGCGTTGAGTAGAAAGATCATATCGCGGAATGAGTGCGATGATGTCAAGTATACGACAGAGCCAACTTTAGAAAAAGTTAAGGTTGCTCAAGCCAATCGACTCCTGAAATGATGCGTATGAAGAAGAAAGTACAAGAAGGAGCTATTCCTAGGCGAGAATTGATGAAGAAGGAATACTTGAGTCCACTCTGAGACTTTGTGTCCCTAACGACTCGATTTGAAGTTCAAGATTATGATGGAGGCACACAATACACCATTTGCAATCCATCTCGGAAGTACCAAAATGTATCGTGATCTTCGACATACATTTTGGTGGAACAATATGAAGAGAGAGATTGTAAAGTTTATCTCGATGTGTTTAACTTGCTTAACGTGTAAAGGCGGAGCATCTAGTACCTAAGGGTCCGTTGCAACCACACATGAGATTCTCGAAATGGAAGTGGAACACATTACCATGGATTTCAAGCATGGGTCTTCCTACGATTTCTCAAGGCATCAATGCTATTTGGGTTATTGTTGATAGATTAACCAAGTCTGCTTTCATTTCTTGCCGACACGGAGACTTATTCCTCGAACGCCTTGCTAGTATATGCGTGAATGAGATTATGAGGTTGCATGGCATGCCAAGATCCATAGTTTTGGATCGTGACCCAAGATTCACTTCAAGATTTTGGGTTAGCTTGCAAAAGCTATGGGCGCAGTTTGCGATTTAGTTCTAACATACCATCCCCAAACAGACGGACAATCGGATGGGACTATTCAAACTCTTGAAGATCCATTAAGACTCTTGTGTCCTAGACTTCAAAGCGGTTGGGATAAGTATTTACCATTGGTGGAATTCTCCTACAACAACGCTTATCGAGCAAGTATAGGTGTGGCTCCATTCAAGCATTATATGGACGAAAATGTCGTTTCTCCAATATGTTGGGATGAGGTGGGTGAAGAAACATTGTTTGGGACCCAAGTTAAGATGCGTATGACTACCGAAAAAAATCCAAATGATTCGACAACATATACAACCAAGAAAAATTGACAAAAGAGTTATGCGGATCTTCATCCAAAGGATGTGGAATTTAGTATAGGGGATCATGTATTGTTGCGAGTTGCTCCATGGAAGGGAGTTACAAGATTTGGGAAGAGAGGAAAACTCAATCCACGATTTATTGGTCCATTTCAAATTCTTGACCGAGTAGAAAATGTAGCCTATAGACTCGCGTTACCTCCGAGTATGTCTCGTGTTCATAATGTGTTTCACATATCTGTACTTCGTAAATATGTGAAAGACACGAACCACGTTATAGAGTTAGAACCAGGACGAGATAGCCAAGACTTAACGTATGAGGAGGTACTTGCACAAGATCTTGGATAGGAAGGAGCATGTCCCACGCCAAGAAAGGTCATACCACAAGTTAAAGTTCTATGGAGGAATCATGCTTTATAGAGGAAATGACCGGGAATTAGAAACGAAATGAAAGTGAGGTATCCTCACCTTTTCAAACACACCAGTACGCGTCGCCAATTTCGAGGACAAAATTTCATAAGGAGGGGAGGTTGTAAGACCCCAACTTATATTAATAAAATTTAATTTTCTCTATTTATTATTTTAAAATAGTAAGTGTTGATTTGATTAATGTGGATAGTTAGGGTAAAATATGCAAATATTTCAAAATAAGCAAGTGGTTATAAAATATTCATTGTTGTGGGGAATATTCGTTTGGTCGTGGAATATTCAGATTGTCGGGGAATATTCGCAAATGACCAAGCCAAAACCCATGTGTGGGCCCCATAACTGAAAGCGATTGGATGAAGAAACGACAAATATAAGTTGTTTAAAAATAACAAACAGAAGTTGTTACTCAAGTTAATCTTGTTAAAATACTCTATGGTTAAAACACACGGAAGATTACCAGCATTGCACCAATTATTGATTCTTACGTAGAAGGCACTACTCAATAATGGTTACGATAATTCTTCGCTCAATATTTTATTGAGTTAATAATTGTCATGCGTTGATATTTTATATTCATTGTTGTTTTGAATAATCATTACACAAGATTTTTTCATTATCGGCAATAATTCATATTATCCTAATAATATTATTAGATAACATTATTGGCAATGTCTAGAAAGTTCGGCATAAGAGAGAGGTTTGGTCACCTAATTGCTACCAAGAAGAAGAAATTCTTATTGGAAAGCCCCCTCTTTCTTGGGAACTGCCTGGTTGTCAATATTGTGATTCTGTAATATTATTTGTGAATAATTAATTAGTGATTCATATGGTGAGAAAAATATTGATTTTATGTGGATATAGATGGAGAAAATTTTTAATGTGACAATTGTTGAAAATTGAAATTTTATCTTTTTCTGATAAAATAATTTATTTAAATATATTATTATATTTTAATAATATAATAATGGTGATATTTTTTACAAAGAATGTGGGATATATGAGTATACGAGGAGGAAGAGTATTTTTGTTGCAATAAATGTTTAAAACATGTTAAATATGCTCAGCTGGACCCCATTTATTGATTTGAAATTTGATTATAAACAGAAAATCGCCTGGTTTGTGATTTTGGTCAATTTTGTTTGAAATTTGGAAAAACTTACTTCTCGCAAAGTTGTAGAAATTGAATTTCCTATACGGAGGCGCTGAGTTTCAATTTTCGACAAAAGGGCTATTTATTGTGAATTATTGAAGTTCGGAGTTCAAAATAATTGATTTTGGAAGTTTTAATTGTTTAAAATAACAAAAACGCTTTTTGTGGTTGGTTGGTAGGCACATGTGTTGAAAAATATATGCTGAAATCAGAATTTCCAAGTTTACGTATAATTTATATAAATTTATTAATATTTTATTAAATTTTACGCTTTTGGTGTTCTAAGTAATTTCCTATAAATAGGGTGCTTAAGTTAGAATTGAAAATCACACCGAAACTCAAGTTTTCTCTCTCTATTATCGGCGTATTCTTGTGAGTATTTTGAGTATACTTTGAGTATTGCTATACGATTCTGAAGTTCAAGTCATAAATTTATATCCTGTTTTTAATTTAGAAAGATCGATCTTTCGAGGTAAGGGATATTATTTTTTTTTCGAATGATATTATTTCTTCAATATCATTATGTTGAAATATTGATCTGAAGTTTTTTATCAAATTTGGAACTTTTGGTGTCGGAGTTACTATTCACGTATACGGCACTATTCACGTATACGATACTATTCACGAATACGGCACTATTCATCAAAAAATGAAAAATTTTCTTTTCATCTCAAAATATCTATTGTGGATACTAGCTTTGATTGTATCCATGTTTTGATCATTCGTGAATTTTACACCACTATGATTATTTTTGAGGTATTTTTGGGCGTGGATAAAACAAAAAGTCTGAATCCTTAATCCTTAATCCTTGTCATTTTGTTTCACCGGATTCGTTTTTTTAAAATATTTTTTCATCATCCTCGGTCTTAAATGATGATATTATTGAATATCTTTGGCCCAGTAGTGCAGCAAGATGAATAATTTCGATGAATATCTTTGGCTCGTAGTGCAAAGATGAGCAGTGTTTAGATGAACATGACTTAATCGATGAATATCTTTTGGCAGAGTGCAAAAGATGAATATTTGATTCCGTATGTATATTGATTGATATTACAGTGGATAAAAGATAGGCGATGAACTTTTAAATTCATACATGAAGATAGTAGTTTGCATTCTCTACTTAACTCTTCTAATGAATTATTATTTTCACGCGAATATTGATTTAAAAACTTGTTGTCTATCAGTATTCTATTAGATTTTTCCTCGTTGAAGACTAACGATAATTTGTTGTATATTATCTTAGTCATAATATTCTTTATCGGGCTAGTTGAGCTCACCCTTTTTCTTTTGTTTCCATTTTCTTCTCGTGGAGGCGAGAATATAATGAGTGCGAGTCCTGCTGGTATGGAATGAAGGTTCTAGAGAGAGTTGTTTAGTAGTCCTCACCATTTTGTAAAATAATGTATCAATAAATGTGATGAAGATTTATTTGAGTATAGATATTGTCTAGAAGATAATATTTGTATTCAAACTCACAGTTTTACTGTTGTAATAATAAAGTTGTAGTTGTTTCTATACCATGTATTGACAACTCATAATGGGTGATGTATACCTATTTTGGGGGCGTCACAATAAACATGAGGATGATGACAATGAAAAATAAAACAAGTTATTCAGGAACTAATAACGTCCAAACTGTCAACATGATACTGCTTTGTAGAGTAAAATTCAAGATTTCTCAGAAGAATATTTCCATGAAAAATACTGGATGAAGCTCAAATATCAAGGATATTCCACTAATTTTATGGAGTATAGAAGTCAAAATTTTAACCAACTGAGAATAATAAGGAATGGAATAACAAAAGAAATCACCATGCATGCGGTATTTGGCATAGGCGAGTTATTCCAATGAATAATAATAATGGAACCAGTCGGTGAAAATCACAATCGATGGATGTTCCAAATGAATAATAAAGAATGAAATTATAAAGACGGAACCGTGTTCGGCGTAAAAGCACGATAAAGATGTTCCAACGGAATAATAAAGACGAGAATAATAAAAAAAAGCGGAACCACGTCCCACAGATAAAGCAGATGTATGATGTTCCAACGGAATAATAAAGATGTAAATAATAGAAGAATGTCACCACGTATAGGGTATTCCGCAGTATACGAGTTATTCCAATGAATAATAAAGAAATGGAATAATGAAGTTCTCTTCTTAAATACAAAAGAATAATATCCTTACCGTAGTAAAAGCTGAATATAAAAGTAGTTAAGTAGCAAAATACTTTTCTTCTATCTCTATAGTTTCTATCTCTAGAGTTCAAAGAATTCGTAAGAAAATAATGAAGGAATGAGGTTCTATTTATAGGAAAATGGAATGCATAGAACTAATCCATGAATCGGTCCATTGATTTACTTTTAATCGATTATTCATAATTAAAGTAAAATCTTTTAAATAAAATATAATATATTCTATTTATAATCTAATAAAACGAATAACTTTATAAAAGATCTTACTATGCAAACACTATGCAGGCACTATGCAAATACTATGCATAATAAAATATAATATATTCTAATTATTGTCTAATAAAACAGATAACTTTATAAAAGTATTCTGTTTTATATTAAAAAAATTTACTATGCAAAACACTATGCAGACAATAATTCTATTGTGGGGTCCACCAATGATTGTGCCATCGTACGAATATTTCCTGTTTAAAACGAATATTCCCTAACCAATCGAATATTATATGACAACTTGCATACTTTGCAAAATTTATAAATATTACCCACAACTATAACATTATATTAAATTCATTCCATAATATTCAAAAATGATAATTATAGAAAATTCATTTTTATTCAAAAAGTTGGGGTCTTACAACCTCCACTTCTTAAGAAATTTTGCCCTCGAAATTAGGGTACGTACCTGGTATATCGAAGAGGTAAGGATACCTTGACTTCATTTCAGATTCTAACTCCTAGGTCATTTCCTCAAAATCGCGGTTTCTCCACAAAACTTTGACTTGAGGTATAACCTTGGAGCGTAGAATATGTTCCTTCTTATCCAAGATTTGAACAGGAACCTCTTCATACGTTAAATATTCCGCTATTTCGTCCGGTTCTAACTCAATAATGTGGTTCGGGTCTTCCATATATTTACATAACATGGATATGTGAAAAACGTTATGAACACGAGACATACTTGGCGGTAAAGCGAGTACATAGGCCACGCTTCCTACCGATCGAGGATTAAAATGGGCCAATGAATCGAGGATTGAGCTTTCCTCTCTTTTTCAAATCTCGTAACCCCTTTCCATGGAGCAACACGTATAACACACGATCTCCTATATCGAATTCCACGTCCTTTCGATGAAGATCAACATAACTCTTTTGTCGATCTTGTGAGGTTTTTATACGTTATTTGATCGTGTGAATCTTTTTTTCCGTAGTCATACGTACCAACTCCGGTCCCCAACAACGTTGTTTCACCCACCTCATCCCAAAGATATCGGAGAACGACATTTTCTTCCATACAACGCTTGAATGGAGCCATGCCAATACTTGTTTGATAAGCTGTTGTTGTCAGGAAAACAACACCAATGGTAAGAACTTGTCCCAACTTCCTTTCAAATCAAGAACATAAAGTCTTAATAGATCTTCAAGAATTTGAATAGTCCTCTCCGGATCGTCTCGTCCGTCTCGAGGATGATATGCCGAACTAAATCAGAATCTGCGCTCCATAGCTTTCTCGCAAACTAACCCAAAATCGTGAAGTGAATCTTGGGTCTCGACCGAAACTATGGATACCGCATACCATGCGATCTTACAATCTCTAGTTTATGTACATACTGAACAAGACGTTCAAGTGTATAAGTTTCTTTTATTGGTAAGTAAGTGAGCGGACTTGGTCAATCTATCAACAATGACCCAAATCGCATCTATGCCTTGAGAAACCTTGGGAAGACCAAAGAATAAAATCCACGGTAATGTGTTCCACTTCCATTCTGGAATTTTAAGTGGTTGCAATGGACCTTTGCTACTGCTCACTTCGGCCGACTCGTTGACACGTTAGACACCTTGAGATAAACAAATAAGTTATCTCTCTTCATATCGCTTCCACCAAAATGTATGGCGAATATCACGATACATTTTGGTACTCCTGAGATGGATTACAAGCGGTGTGTTTCATGCCTCCATCGTGATTTTATACTTTAAATCGTGGTCGTTATGAACACAAAGTCCGGAGTTGACTCAAGTATTCCTTCTTCATCGATTGTTGCTTCATGCATAACCTTATCTGACACTATCATAATAGAATATAATATATTCTATTTATAGAATAACTTTATAAAAGTATTACATTTTATATAAAATATTTTCTGTATTATTACATTAATAATACCAATAAAACAAAATTGAGTGACTTATCACATAAGCATCAATACTGTGTACCACAATGCAACCAAGCGTATTACTGTACTTTTACTACCGAGTAGTTCAACAGTATTAATGGTAAAACTTCCATCGTTATTTTCATAAAGTATTTTTGTTGGTTTCTCAATCCGACAATAATTCTGTTGTGGGGTCCACCAATGATTGTGTCATCGTATTTAATATTTCTTATTTAAAACGCATATATTAAACCAATCGAATATTATATAACAACTTGCATCTTTCAAAAATTTATAAATATTACCCACAACTATAACATGATATTAAATTCATTCCATAATATTCAAAAATGATAATTATAGAAAATTTATTTTTATTCAAAAAGTTGGGGTCTTACATTAAATGTAGTTTTACTGACTACAGGTGGTTAAGTGGGAAAGCGCCCAAACCCCATGTGGTGATCTAAATTTAACCCTAAAAGAAATGAAGAGTTTTTTTTTTGTTAAACGTGTAAAAGTATATCAGATGGCAATAATATTGCAAATTTTTAGTTTTTATTTTGGAGGGAAAAATTTAATTTCGGTGTATTCTATTTTTATATATAGTATGCTTTTTTTTCTTTTAATTTAAAATGTATCCAATTAAAAATAAAAATTCGACTCCACAATATTAAAATTTTGGATTCGCCACACTGACCGCGTCCCACTGCCTAGTCGAAAATTCCTGTGCCATAATGTTACGTGATCTTGGAACATCATTATCTTGAGACGTGAAATGTATTTGGATGAACTAGTGAACTGAGTACGTAATACTCCCCACTTTCCAAATTTAAGAGTATCGGTGAATTTGGAATATTTTTAAATTTAAATTTAAATTTAATATTAATTTATTTAATTTCTTAAGATACAATTATAAAATCTTAAACTACTTAAAAAGTTTATTAATTTAAAAGATTTATTATTTTCAAACGTCTATATTAATTTCAAAATTGAAAATATCTCAAGTTAATGTCAAAAAAGTTGATATTAATTTTTTATCCGAAGAATGTGAAAATAAAAGAAATTCATCAAAGAATAAATTAGAGAGTTTCTATTTTATGGTCTAAATGTAAAATGTGTTAGAATGATGGAGAGAGATGATGACGGAAATCATGATATTGGTCGGAACTTGGAACTCACAATGTAAAGTTTCTTATCCCGTAGGAATTGGGCTGGGCCATGCAATTTCTAGGTTGGATAGTAGGGGAAAAAATAATATACAAATACTTTAGTTCCAAAATAAATGAAGCAAATAATTTTTTATTAGCACAAATAAACATATGTTCATTATATGATTAAATCATAGTGATACAACAAATAAGACACCCAATAAATACTAATTAGAAAGTAGCAGCAGTGGTGAACTAATTACTATTTAATTAAGTTAAGAAGCAGCAGTAGGCAGTAGTTGAGGGAGGTTCATAGACCGAGAGAGAATGGAAAGGTAGTGGAAGTGAGCCAACTAGCACCGGCAATAAACCTCCCAGGAGTGAACCCTTGAGCCTCGGTTGCACTTGTTATCACCTTATACCCATTCCACTTTACCCTTCCTGATGTCCCTGCCCCTGCCCCTGTATTCTGGTACTCCCCATAGAACAACGTGTTGAGTGCGAAATTCCCACTCCACTCGTGCCACCCGGACGAACTAATCACGTCGGTAATGGACGACTGCATAATTACGGTTCTTGAATATTCTTTCCATGGCCTACCCAGATATGTGGGGAAGCTTCCCTGAACCGGGCGTAAATCGGATGTGGCAGCAATTCTACTCTTTTGAATAACAATGCCGGTGTTTTGGTTGGGATCGGTTCGGCCTTGGGCCGTGACCATGTTCTTTTGTCCCGAATTTGGGCGACGGGCATGGATGTCACAATCTTGTAGCACAACTGCAGCATTGCCAAAGATGAAATCCACGGTGCCAGCTATTAGGCAATTTATGTAAAATTGTCGATTGGAGTGGACGTAGAGGCTGTCTTGATACGCTAGGATGTCACATCTATAAAATGCCGATAGGTCCGCCCCGACTCGAAGCGCAACTGCTTGGTGTTTGGAGGCTCCTGCCGTGTTTTGGAAGGTTATGTCCCGCGCTAAGAATCGTTCCCCAACAGCAGCTGCAACCAACCACATGACACACACGTACGTACGTACGTATACTTAATTAGCTAGTACGCTTAATTAATTAATGTTGATGATGTTGTTAATGAAAGTTGATAATTTATAATGGATTTGGTTAATATGAAGTTAATTTTTGGATAAGTTGGTCAATTGGTCAATAAAATGCTGACACACATAGAGCCGCCTCGCTTACGTGTTAATACTCTATTGATCAATTGACTAATTTGCTTAAAAATAAATTTTATGCTAACCACTCCCCATCTAGAAGGTGTAATTTATGAAATTCATACATACATGCATACAAATGAATGTACGTAGTAGCATTGAAAAGTAGTAAGTAAGATAAGACGTCTTTAATCATGAGTGAGGGCTTTTTCTGATATCAACAATCACCCCTCCTAGCCCCCCCAGAGAGAGAGAGATGATAATATATAATAATATAAGGGATACACAATGGAACAAAAGGTAAATGAGGTAGATATGATGCATGCGCCAGAAAACATGTGGGCTGGCTTGAAATCAACTCAATTACAGCCACTACTTGTACATGTATGATCACATTAAAATATTCGCAATTCGGATAAGAAAGAGAAAAAAGTTGATATGGTGGTTCCATTGGTACATTTCACTATCTTATTACTATTATCACACACAAAAAATCCCTATTTGTACATCAATATATTTAAAATTTATTTATTTATACTTTAATCCTTAATAATAGATAAAAATATAAATAATTAAAATTCAAATATATTTATATTCAATTTTTATGTCCACCTAGATGAACTCTATTATTATTATTGTTCATGATATTATTTCCCTTCCGGTTTGTTATTTTTTTAAGGATAGGATTACATGAAGTTAATTAAATAATAAATTGGTCAATTAAATAATACAATGCATTATTGATACGCATAAGGAGAAATTATCTCTCAGTCTGTATATCGATACTGTATTGATCAATTGTCCAAATTAATTTCATATTATCCGCTACTTTTTTAAAGATTGTATCGATGGATGTGACAAAAGCGACTCACATGCATGCTCCCTCCGGACGTATTAGGTGCATGCTTCTCTGGACTGCACCAAATTGATCCAACTCATTCTCTAACTATACTATCTCTCCAGTTTATGTTCACACACAGTTAAGTTGTACCTGATATTTTCACCAGCTAGTATTTTTATTAAATACATGCTATAAATCCTTAATTCCTCAATAGTTAATACTACTAGTATTCAGTGTTTTTATTATCTCTTTTTGGTGCAAAAGAGACTAACAGTATTCACTACAGTATCAGACTTAATGTGGATGTATGGAACGTCATAAATATAAATATAAAGAAAAATAATATAGTAGTAGCATTTTTTATATTAAAAAAAATTTAATTTAAGACATAATTTGAAAAAACACAACCTTTTTGCCAGCCATAGTAATTAAGGGTTTGAAACCCCACCCTCGTGTACCGCGAGGGATTGAGGAGGTAACAATTGAGCCAATTAACCAAAACCCTTTGGTTTAATTAATTACTAATATATATAGTACTATCTCCGTTTCTAAAAGATTGTCGTATTAAGAAAAGTATCATTTATCAAGTAAAATTTATTTAAAATTTCATCATTACCTCTTTATGGGAAGTTGAAAACTATTAATACAAAGAATAGAATTTTTTGTGACAATGAGAGAAAGTAAGGGTAATATAAGAAAGTAAATAATTTATTTTTCTCGAAAGTTGTAAACGATAAATTTTTTGGAACAAATTTTTTCTTCTAAAGTGACAATCTTTTAGAAACGGAGGGAGTAATTTAGGAAATGGTTAGCATGAACTAAACTTATTTTATGCCTAATATAGTGATTACACCCTCCCGTGTGTGTTAATGAACTTCCTGTGAAGTTCACTTTATATTAATCGAATCCTATAATTTACTCCTATATTGAGTGAGAGGGAGAGAGGTTAACAAAAATTTAAAACTGACCGACGGTAGCAGAGTGGAAGGTAGTGCTTCCATCTTGCACATTCCTACTTGCAGTAATGATAGTATTAGTCTTTCCATCACCCAAAAACATTATGTTAGTCTTCTTCTTCGGCACCTCCACGTTTTCCCTGTACACTCCAGCCTTTATCCTTATCACGTATCTCTTACTACTTTTTTCAGGGGCCGCCGCCACTGCCGCAGCCACCGTCTTAAAATTCCCGCTACCGTCTGCCGCCACCACGACGTTAGGCGTCACCGCGGAAGACTGCAAAAGCCGCCTGTCTCCGGCAGACAACCACTCCGGCCACACACCATTATCACTCTCCCCCTCCTTGAGGTTCCTTCCCTCCGTGACGAGTTTAGCGTCGTAATTAGCAATATCAGTGTTAGTCATGTTACAGATCATGGCCAATGCATTACTACACATTTTCTCGACGTGTAGTTGACCAGCAAGTAACGCTTTACGCACATTCTTGTCGGCACCATCGTGCGAAAAGCCGTCGAGGCAAGTCTCTTGATTGGTTATGGCAGAGCTGACTAGGGTTTTGAGGTCATCTGCATGTTCTTTGAGAGGCTTCTTGGTTGGGTACTTTTCGAGGTCTTTTACAACCTTGTGGAGCTCATCAAGCGTCTCGTCTATAGTCTCTAGACAATCGTGAAGCGCTCCCTTTTCGCGCTTGGTCAGATTCTTTCTCTTGGTGAGTTTTTTGATCTGGAAGTAGTTTTTCTCGACGGCTTCGCAGGTGATGTTCAAGGACAGCTCAATTACATCTTTCTGGCTAGTTACCTTTTCGGACATGCCGGGCACTGCGGCAATTGTGGAGTAGCACAACTCGGGGTATAATGTGCTGCTACATGAGCTTTTTAGGACAGTATGAGCGGCGGCTGTGGCTTTCAGACTATGAGAATTGCCGCCAGACTTATTTACTCCGACGGCAATGCCGACTACGGCGGCTACGACTAGGACGGATGCAAATATGCCCAAGTAGAGTTTTTTCTTGGATAAGAGAGAAATTTGTTTGGCAGAATCTGACATTCTGCCAAACAATTGTTTGATGCGACTCATTGATTCTCTCTTTTCTAGCTTAATTTTGTCAGTATGAAGAAGAGAGAAGCTAGATAGCTAGTGTGGTGAAATTTAGTGAACGTCAGGGATAGCCAGCGCCCAGCTAGAAGAAGTTATGTTTGGATTAAGGAATATCGAAGGTATATGTATATGAGTGGAGTGGAGTGGAGTGGAGGATAGGATTTTGTACTTAATTTGTTATTTATGATTATTTACATTTCTTTTTCTTTTTTTTATAAAGATTAAGCGCATACCCACATGTATGTATGATTGAGTAGTAATGGGCCGGGGTACTTCTTCGATTGGGATTTGGTTAGTATGAAGTTATTTTTTTGATAAGTTGGTCAATTAATTAACTAATGTAATCTTGACAATGATACAACCTCGCCTCGCGTGCATTATTCTATTACATTAATCGACCAACTTACTCCAAAATAAACTTCATACTAACCACTTCCCTTCAATTGGTTTCTTTTGTAATTTGAACTCGTGATTAATTGATTGAGTGGGGCAATTGAACTGGGCATATTCTTTCTTAAATAATGCTATATAATATCACGTAAAAAATGTCATATAATATTTATACACACATATATACATATATATTGTAAGACATACATATATAACACAGAGCTTACAGTATATATACATGTATATAAACATTATGTAACTTTTTTATATGTAACAGTAACAGTAACATTGTTGTTCTTTTTTCATGTATTCTTGATCCTTTATATATAAAGGATCGGACAAATAATATATATAATGTGTGCAAGTTGCAATAGAATGATGTAAAAACAAAAACGGGGCGTGGCCTAGAATATAGCTAAGCTGTCTGTCGGTGATGAATGTCTAATTACATGCATTGGTAACAGCATGCGTATTTTACTACTATTACTTTTTTCTAGATCCGTTTAGTGTAAAATTTATTTTTTAATAAATTAGTTAATTGGTCAATAAAATGCTAATACACATAGAGTCTCGCCCGCGTATCAACATTCTATTAACCAATTTTTTCAAAAATAAACTTCATGTTAACCCATTCTTTTTTTTTCTAAAGATGCAGCAATCCAATCACAATCAGCTCGCTTTGCTGCTTCGCTTTGATTTAATTTTCCGTACAGAAGATAATTAGATACCCCAATTAATCTACCAACCACCACCAATATTGCTAAGAAATTAAGGCATGTGCCATCAATTAAGGAGGACATGCATTATTATTATTTGACTTATAATTATATATATACACTCCATCTCTCTTTAACTTTGCTTTTTATGTCCTGGCATCTCCCTCCCTCACTCACTCAAAATAATAAAAAAATAAATAAAGGAATAAAGAAAAGAGTAAATAAATTAGTTAATGCTATTTCTTGATTTTTTATATAAAAAATAATCTTTCATTGATAATAATAATAATAATATAAAATTTATAGTCAATTATGATTATAAAATCTCCCTCCTGCGCTGCTTTGCTTTGCTTCGTGAAGGAGAAAGAATGTATAGTCAATTATGATTGTTTTCTATCTCTTAATGTCCGGTCCGTTGAAATATAAGAGAAATTATGCCATAATATATGCATGATTGATTTATTTATTAAAAAAAAATAATTAGAAAAATAAGAGAGAGAATCTAATAATAGTTAAAGGCTTGATTAGATTGCACATGGATTAGTGTGACCAATTGCACAGGAAGGAAGGAACAAATTTGAATGAGTTGTCTGTCTGTGTAAACCATGACGATGATGGTTATTGAACAACCCTACCACCTCTACACTGTTATCATTGAGGAGCCACATATAGATATAGATGGATGGACTCGCATTTTTTAATTATTATTACTATATATATATTAATAACAACTCATACTCAAATTTTGGTGGTCACGGCGGCTGATCATGCTCAGCCTGCAATATGTATATGTCCATTCCAAAACGCTAATAATTAAACTTATTATTCTCGCCCTTTTTAAAAGATTATCGTTTAAAAAAAAAAATTATTTTAAAATATTTATCGTTTATAATTTTTTTTTTAAAAAAATAAATTATTTATTTTTTTATATCAGTCCTACCTTCTTTTATTGTCCTAAAAAATTCTCTCCCTTGTATTAATAGTTTTTAATTTCTCATAAAAGGATAGTAATGAAATTTTAAATAAATTTTACTTGGTAAATAATACTTTTTTAATCCATGTGCAAAAATTTTAAACAACAATCTTATAGAAACAGAGGTAGTATCAAACAACAACCACCACTACTGCCTGCCTACTCGCTCGCTCGCTCTAAAAAAAAAAATATAAATATTATTTATGTGAAAAAAACTAAAAAATCAAATATGTCGGGTATTCGGTCATACAAGAAACCTCATCCCTAATGAAAAATAATGTATCACAGCATAAATCACCATAAATGAAAACACAAAAATTGATAACAGTTAATGCTGTAAACGAGTTAAAAATACGAACGAAATTCGAAAAAATACGAACGAGACTCGGATTCGTTAATAATATGATTCAAATCTAAGTATAAAAAATAATTCGAATAAAAATCTGAGTATAATCTCAACAAGATTATACTCGACTCGTTTAATATTCAAACTACTCGAATTCTCGATTATGATTTAATACGTACTCGATTGATACAAATTCGATTAGATACTCACATTCTCTTATAATATATACAGAATTAAATCAACTTAGGATAAATAATTATTATTATTTTGTTTTGTTTTAAATTTTAATTTTAATTTTAATTTTAATTTTAATAAATCAAATTAGGATAAATAATTATTATTTTGTTTTATTTTCTCATTTCTAAGTAAAATAACAAATTTAATTTATAATTATATTTATTATAAAGTTAGTTATTATGTGGAGACTCAAATTCAAACTTGAATTTGAAGCCCGCGAGTAGTTTGAATATAATTCGATCCGAGTCTGATCGAATTCAAGTAATAAAAATTCGAGTTCAATCTGAATATAATTTTTCAAATACATTTTGAATTCAAGTATGAATTTAACATTTCGAGTATCTCTTCGACTCATTTACACCCTTAGTAACAATCATATCTTGCATCTGCCTTTGAATTATCTCTGCGTCCACCCGTAAAAATTCAGGTTCCTATCTAATCAGAAATACAATCCCAAAAAAAATAATTTAACCAAAAAGTACTACCATATGTGTGACAACCCAAAATAGGTCCATTCCATCCAACCCATTCTGAGTCGCCAAATACATGGTACAAAAAACAACTACAACTTTATTACAACAATTGTCGTACAAAATACAACAACACATATGTTTTGAGTTTGGATACAAATATATACCAAATGTGACACATGTCCCAACCGTGGACAGCACCTCACAGTGACACCTTACATAAAGTTATAGTCAAAAACTGCTTTTAGAAACTAAAATCTTTGGGAAGTGCTTTCAAGAAACCTTCAGATATGTGGGAGGCTATGCGTGCCCAGGTTATGATAGATATCATATGGCCACAAAATTATCCTTGGTTGACCCAATAGACCCCAAAGAAAAACAAGAAGATCACTATCATATTCTTCCCAATGGTAACTCTTTTCTTGACATATCATTATCTCCACTGTCTCTAATTAAGAATTATACTTCAAACAAACACCAATATTATATAGGTAGTGCTCGTATATATACTAAGCAAGTGGATGAGCACATCCCTATCTTATGATGATACGAGGTTGTATGTCATTAGACATCTTGTATGATAGTGATAAAACACCCTTCCAACGTTGGGTTCGCTTTCACCTCAACAAATTTATAGACCACCGCTCTATTCCCCGTTATCCCCACACTCGACCCAAATTTACACTTTTATTACCCGAAAGGAATTTTGAAGCAAAAGGGTGAGCACAACTAGCCCAATAAAGAATATCATGACTAAAGATAATTAAATTATCAATAGCTTTCATCAATAATAAATCAAAGATTTAGAACATATGGTAGATGATAAAAATTTCAACCATAGTTGCAGCGGAACGAGTAATCCATTAGAAGAGTCAAATAGACCATAAAGTCTATTATCTTCACTATGTTAAAAATCAACCAACAATATTTTATCCCTGTAACATCAATCAACAGTCCTGGTCCACAATCATATGAATAACTCATAATCATAATTGTGATTTTAAATTTCTCTTCGCATCCAGGACGAAGATAATTTTCATCACATGTTTTTACCTGAAACATCAAAGATCATGGTTATACCAAATCACAATTCCTGTTTATAATCATACTAACAATTTCATCTTTGCACTACGGGCCAAAGATATTCATCAACATACCATCTTTGCACTACAGGCCAAAGATATTCAACAACAGGTCATTTTTGCACTACGGGCCAAAGATATTCATCAACAATTCATCTTTGCACTACAGGCCAAAGATATTCCTCAACAGTTCATATTTGTTTTACAGGCCAAATATATTCATCAACAGTTCATATTTGCACTACAGGCCAAATATATTAATATCTCAAAGAAATATATAATCATTACAGAATTTATATAAACAATAATTATAACCATGTTGATCATTTCACCTTTGCACTTAAGTTAAAGATATTCAATTATAAATTCAATGGTCATGATCATACCAGTCAACAATTCAACTTTGCACAACTGGCCAAAGGAAACCCATAGTCATGATATTACCAAAAATTTACCCATCTTTACACTCAAGTCAAAGAGAAATATCATCATTAGGGTTATAAAAATGTTATATATGATAATAAAATAATATACGATCAACATACGCTTTTAATCTCAATAGTAATATTCATAAATCAACTATAATTTGGTTAGAAAAAAGAAACCAATTTTGTCATGAATAAGAACTACATGAATAATAATCCATGAATAAGTAACTTCTTGAATAGTAACTCGTGAATAAGAAACCCGACACAAAAAGGTAGAAATTCCACAATAAAATCCATACCAATATTTCTAAGATAATGATATTGAAATAACATTTCTTAAACTTATAAACAATTTATTTTAATTGTTTACACTTTACTAAATAATGCATTTAATCATTCTAAAATGCCAAACTCATAAGATTTCATCACCAATAACCAAAACCCTCATCAAAAATCTGCATATACCTCATATAGGATTCTCAAGCCATGAAATCCTATTTTCCAATTTTCTTACTTTACATAACATATTTAATTCATTTACTCATAACTAGTCCATTTAAATGAAAAATACCAAATCAATACAAACAAATTTTCTTTTCTGAAATTTAGTAGAATATAGTCCCATATTGCACATATATTTTTCTCAGAATTTTTAAAAATCATTTACTATTTTTCATATGGCCAAAACAACCAAATATTTAGATATTTATCAAAAATTGTACTTTTATCCAAAAATTCTGAAATTTACAGAGTATACTTCTATCATATACATGTACTCCCAATAAAAATTTTACCAATTTTGGAGTTAACCACAAGGAGTTATAAGCGGTTACTTTTAAAATAGTATTTTCTCATAAAATTCACAACTCATAATCTATACATCCAAAAATCACCATTTTTTGACACAATCTAGAAAACTCATCAAATTATCATTTCAAATTTTTCCAGAATTTTTGAAGGTCAGAAAAATTACAAAACTGAAAAACATAACAACCCTTAAAATCCCTTACTATCTCTTACCTCAAAAGAGCAGCACTTCTGACTGGATATTGGATATGACGCTAAAGAAAACTTGAACTGATGAATAGAAACTCACCAAGTATCTAAATACTCGCAAAATACACTCGATAATCTAGAGAGAAAACTTATGAATTCTGGTGTGATTTTCAATTCTAACTTAGCCCTCTATTTATAGGAAAATGTTAAAGACGTCAAGCAGAGACTTGACCAGAACTCGATGGTTTTACCTGCTACTATTCTACCCACCAAAAATCAGCCATCTTTGTGGCGCCCCAAAATTAGGTATATCGTCACCCATCTTGGGTCGCCACTTACATGGTACATAAATTCAAATACTTACTAACCTAACTGTCAGCAGTAGGTAATACTTATATAAATAGTGCGAGTTTGAATACAAATATTGTCTACTAGATATTATACAAACTCAAAAGGAGTCCTCATTACAACTATTATCACACTATTTCACACGTAATAGTGAGGACTACTAATGCTATCCTCTCGGACCATTACTTCGTTCCCCGACTCGTCCCAAATATGTTCTCATTTCAATGAATAGAGCGAAAGAAAGGGTGAGCTCAACTAGCCCAATGAAATATTATGACTAAGATAATGCGAATAAATTATCATTAGCCTTCAACAAGTGTTAAACCGATAAAATACAATAGACAAACAGGTTTAATCTGCAATTGAATAAGCAATCCATTAAAAGAGTCAAGAGAGAATAAAGTCTACTATCTTTTAGGTTTTAAAAGGTTTTCATCAATTTTATCATTTGAGACTCGACAATAATAAACCACCACATCTAATCATCCCCGCATTACTGGCGGTCAAGGATTTTCATCAAATTATCAATGGTCATGACTATACCGAATCACCCCTCGGTCATAATCATACCAAAAACTATCCATCAACTTGCATTACAAAGCCATCGAGGACTTTTGTCACATCATTTATATCAAGTCGTGATTATACCGAATGATCCTCGGTCATAATCATACTAAGTTCATCTACATGCACGTAAGCCAAAGATAACATAATATAACATGAGGATGATGACAATGACATAGTAATTCAATAAAACAAGTTCAAGAATTATTTAATCCATGAATTATTAACGTCCAAATTGTCAACACGATCTTGTTTTCAGTGAAGTAAAATTCAATAATGATCGTAAGAATATTTTCATGAAAAGATATCTTTGGATGAAACGCAAATATCAAGGATATTCTACTAATTTCATGGAGTATAAGTCAAAGTTTTAACCAACTGGGGTATAATAAAGAATGGAATAACAAAAGAAATCACCATGCATGCGGTACTTGATGTATGCGAGTTATTCAATGTAATAATAATAATCTAACCAGTCGGTGAAATTCACAATCGGCTGGATGTTCCAACGAATAATAAAGATGGAACCCGGATCCGGTGTAAAACACACGTATAGGATATTCAGCAGAATGATAAAGACGGAACCAGTGTCCGTGTAAAACACACAAAACAGGATGTTCCAACGGAATAATAAAAAAATAACCGTGTCCTTAGTAAAACACATGCATGGATGTTCCAACCTAATAATAGAAGAATGTCACCAAGTATAGGTAAATCACAGATATAAAGTTATTCCAATGAATAATAAGTAATGGAATAACATAAGGATTTCACCAAGTATAGGTACGCCACAGCGTATGTGAGGTTATGTATAGGGTATGCCACTTTTTACGAGTTATTCCAATGTAATAATAGTGAATGGAATAATGAAGTTCTTTCAAGAAGAAAGAATAACACCCTCTACCGTAAAAGAACCTGAATATAGAAGTAGTGAAGTAGCGAGAATACTCTTCTTCTTTCTATAATTTTCTCTCTATACTTCTCTCTATAATTTCTCTCTAGAGTTTCAATGAATTAAATAAGAAAATAATGAAGGAATGAGCTTATTTATAGGAAAATGGAATGCATAAGAATTTAATCCATGAACGGTCCAGTTTGATTTACTTTAATCGACGGTCCATATTTAAAGAAAAATCTTTTAAATAAAATATAATATATTCTATTTATATAAAAACATTTTACTACGCAAACACTATGCAATACTATGCAAAACACTATGCAAAACACTACGCAACACTATGCATAATAAAATATAATATATTCTATTTATAGAATAACTTTAATAAAGTATTCTATTTTATATAAAGATGTTTACGCTTTTATTACGTTAATAATACGAATAAAACAAAACGTCATTATCGCTATAATAATTCATATTATTAATCGGCAATAATGGAATCAAACCGAGTAACTTCTCACATAAGCATCAATAATTAATACCGTAATGCTACTTTATGCAACCACACTTATTATCGTATGATTTTTACTACCGAGTAGTTCAACAAGAACTACCAGAAAACTTCCGCCGTTATTTCAATAAAATATTTTTGTCGCTTTCAATCCGACAAATAATTACATTATAGGGTCCACCAATGATTGAGTTGTTGTCTGAATATTCCTCGCTAAACCGAATATTCCCCAACCAATCGAATATAATATAACCACTGCATACTTTGTAAAATTTATAAATACTACCCACAACTATAATATTATCTCAAATTCACACCATAATATTAAAAAATTATTTTGACAAAATTTAAATCTTTATTGATAAAATCTGGGTCTCACAATCTCCCTCCTTATGGAATTTCGCCCGAAATTAGGGTACGTACTGGTATGATAAAGAGATGAGAATACCTTGAATACCTTTATCATTGAAAACATTAAATTCATTTTTGCAATCCTACCAAAGATATTCATTAACAATTCATCTTTGCACTACGGGCCAAAGATATACAATCAGAAAACCAATAATCTTTGAGACTCGACAATAGTATCACAACCATGAATTATCCATGCACTACTTGCTAAGGATATTCGTGTTTTCAATTACTGATTCGTGATTATACCGAATAATCCGTGGTCATAATCATACCAAGTCTATCAATGCACTACTACCAAAGATGACTTTTACCACATCAATGAATTAATATTTCATTCTTTGAGACTCACTTCAATAATTAATCCATATCATCGAATCATCCCCGCACTACGTGCCAAGGATATTCATTAAGATCACGACCACAAATTATCCATGCACTACTACCAAAGATAATCGTGTATTCATTAGTATCACGACCACAAATTATCCATGCACTACTACTAAAAGATAATTGTGTTTTCAATTACTGTTATGATTATACCAATGATCCCCGGTCATAATCATACCAAGTCCATCTATGCACGTAAGCCACGGATGACTTTGAACACATCCATGAATTAATATTTCATTCTTTGAGACTCATTTCAATAATTAATCCACATCATCGAATCATCCCCGCACTACGTGCCAAGGATATTCATTAGTATCACGACCACAAATTATCCATGCACTACTTCGGCTAAAGATAATTGTGTTTTCAATTACTGATTATGATTATACCGAATGATCCTCGGTCATAATCATACCAAGTCCATCTATGCACGTAAGCCACGTATGACTTTGAACACATCCATGAATTAATATTTCATTCTTTGAGACTCATTTCAATAATTAATCCACATCGTCGAATCATCCCCGCACTACAAAAGCAAGGATATTCATTAGTATCACGACCACAAATTATCCATGCACTACGGCCAAAGATAATTGTGTTTTCAATTACGATTATGATTATACCGAAACAATCCTCGGTCATAATCATACCAAGTCCATCTATGCTTCTACAGCCATGAGATGACTTTAAAAAAAATATAAACGTGAGGATAATGATATAAAGAATCAATCAAATAAGATAAAGGATAAATATTAAACATTTATAATATAATTTATCTAGGATTCAAGAATATCCCCATGTTATCAATCACTTAATAATCTCATAATCTAATATCATTAATATTATACCAATATTTTAATCACTTCTTAAATTTATAAACAATTTATCTCAATTGTTTACGCTTTTACCATATAATGCATTTCATCATTCAAAAATGCCATACTCATAAAATATCATCACCAATTATCAAATCCTCATCAAAAAATATGCATATATTCTATATAGGATTTTCTAGCCATAAAATCCTATTTTCAACTTTATTATTTCACATAACATATTTAACTCATATGTTCATAACTAAACTATTTTCATGAAAATACCAAATCAGTCCCAAAATATTTCTTTTCTGGGATTTAGCATAATATAGTCCTATAATGAAAATATATTTTTCTCGAATTTTTAAAATTCATTTACTATTTTTAAAATCAATTTCTAATTAATTCCTTAAGAAATTAGCTACCTCAAGTTTAACTCCAAAAATTCCCAAATCTTGGCAGGACCTTACACATGTTAACGTGAGCTTCTAGTTTAAATTTCATGGTCATCGGAGTTATAGAACTCCGGTTATAGCGTTTTTAATTCGGAAAAACCTAAATATTGAAATAGTCATAACTTGCTCATTTTACGTCGTAATGAGCTCATTTTTGGACAGGAGATACTTTATACCATATACCTTCATGTCCCAAAAGGCCAGAATTTTTCTCATAATTTAAGTGGCCGAAACAGCCCTTAAAGTTTCTGGGCAGTAGCATTTTCGAAATTTACAGCTTTGGCCTCCTTTGCTAAAATCAGTCCACACAAAAATCTACAACACCTTTTCCAGTAATTCCACTTGGATTAGTTAGGTAACTCATAGATCTAACTCTAGGATTTGACCACATTCAAAATTCAAAATATAATAGGAGATATGGTCAATTAAATTTCATGTTACGCTTTTCACTAAAATCTGATTTTCAACTCTTTGTGATTTCTAAGAAACTTTCATGTTTTCTCATAATAACCAACATAACTCATTATAACACTTACTAATACCACGTATACCCATGATTTTCATTAGTCCAATGCTTTTATTATGACTTTCATCATAATACACATAAATGAGATCCTTTTAGTTGAAGAAATATTTGAGGGTTTAAGAAATGGGTTTTTATCTTTGAAATCAATACAAAATTGATTTCACGTTCTAGGGTAGGCTAGAAGTCTTCAAGAATACGCCAAGAAATTTATTAATGATAGAAATATCATTCAAAACTGTTACTCTCGTCCAAGACTTGGACAGTACGTCACATTGATACCTATTAACTTGCCATCTTCAGTCATAACGTCGCCTACAGAAAGTCCGTGATAATTTTATTTAGGTTCCTCGTCACGAGAAAAAAAACGCTCTCTCTTAAACTACCGGCTCTGGTTTGTCTGGGACAGCCTTTGGTGCCTCCATCCTAGTTGAATTAAATCTTGAAATCGACAAAATCGAGCTAAGTGGCCTTCTCTTCCACAATTATAACATGCTTTGGATGGCATGGCGCAGCTCGGACCGATGTGTCCTCTACTCCGCATTTGAAGCATATGATAGGTGGTCCTTCTCCTTCCTTAACAACAAAAGTCTTTGGTCGACGTCTTTCCATCATTGTTGAATCTCCTTTTCTTGAAATGTCCATTCTTATTATTTTGGCCCCGATTACCACCGAGTGGTTACCATATCCGCCCGTTGATTTCCTCCACGCTTGTTGTCACCGCTCGATGACTACTCTCCGGTATTATAATTTTGCCGTGCTTTCTCTTTTAGTTAGGTTGACTCGTTATCGCGCTCCACTAATCGAGCCCTATTTACAACATCTCGAATAAAAACACGCTTTATGAGAAATAAGATGTTGACGTATCTCCGGCTTCAAACCTCTTAAAAACATTCGCGCCATTCTCTCTTCATTATCTACCAGTGGGACGTAACCGTGATAACTCCGCAAACTTTGCCTCGTATTATGACACGGTCATATTGTTTTGTTCCAACTTGATAAACTCCACCTCCTTCATGTGGGCGAATACTTTCGGAAAGTATTTGTCGTTGAATGTACTCCTGGAACTTCTCCCAAGATATCTTCAAGACAAAGAGTTGAGTACGTTTACCGATTCCCACCAAGATGTCTGCCTCCCGCAACAACATAAAGGCGGCAAAGGACCTTTTGCTCCTCGGAGCATCCCAAGACATCAAATATCTTGGTAATCTGCTTTATCCATGCTTCCGCCGAAGTGGTTTTGCTCTCCCTTAAACTCCGGTGGTCCCAACTCCTTGAATTGTTTAGCGGTGACCGCCGAGAGAGTTTCCGTGTTTTCACCCCACGCGTTTTGAGCAGTCGCTTTACGATGTTGCATGAATTCTAAAACCTTTTAAACGTCATCATCGTTCATCAATTGATCGGTGTTGTTGTTTACGGGAGGATTATCGCCATCCTGTTGCACATTGTCTGATTATTGATATGTGGAGAATCAACGATCTCTTGTGCTCCATTGCTATTCTCAACATTCTCGGATGCCATTTTCAAACACCGCCATAAAATAAGGGTTAATTAACATATCACATATTATCCCTATACTCGGCCGACCAATTAAATACCAAATAAATTTAGGTAGGTCATACTAGCGAAGAATTCCCTGCTCTCCCCTCCTAGTACTATTCTCACATCTTAGCCAGGATCATATCCTAAGCTCGATACCAACCGTGGCGCCCCCAAAATTAGGTATCGTCACCCATCTTGGGTCGCCACTTACATGGTACATAAATTCAAATACAACTTACTAACCTAATCGTCGGTATACAATACGACATAAAGCGTGAGTTTGAATACAAATATTGTCTACTAGATATTATACAAACTCAAAAGGAGTCCTCATTACAACTATTATCACACTATTTCACGAATAGTGAGGACTACTAATCTTATCCTTCGGACCATTACTTAGTTCCCCGACTGTCTCAAATGGCTATGTTCTCATTTCACGAAGAAACAGTGAAAGAAAGGGTGAGCTCAACTAGCCCAAAGAAGAAATATTATGACTAAGATAATGCGAGTAATAAATTATCATTAGCCTTCAACAATGTTAAACCGATAAAATACAATGATAAACAGCTTTTAATCTGCAAATAATAAGCAATCCATTAAAAAAGAGTCAAGTAGAGAATAAAGTCTACTATCTTTTTAGGTTTTAAAAGGTTTTCATCAATTTTTATCATTGAGACTCGACAATAATAAACCACCACATCTAATCATCCTGTATTACGGTCCAAGGATTTTCATCAAATTATCAATGGTCATGACTATACCGAATCACCCCAGTCATAATCATACCAAAACTATCCATCACCGCATTACAAAACCACCGAGGACTTTTGTCACATCATTTATATCAAGTCACGATTATACCGAATGATCCTCGGTCATAATCATACTAAGTTCATCTATGCACGTAAGCGAAAGATAACATAATATAACATGAGGATGATGACAATGACATAGTAATTCAATAAAACAAGTTCAAGAATTATTTAATCCATGAATTATTAACGTCCAAATTGTCAACATGATCTTCGTTTACGTGAGTAAAATTCAATAATGATCGTAAGAATATTTTCATGAAAAGATCTCGGATGAAACGCAAATATCAAGGATATTCTACTAATTTCATGGAGTATAAAGTCAAAGTTTTAACCAACCGGGTATAATAAAGAATGGAATAACAAAAGAAATCACCATGCATGCGGTGCCGCATGATGTATGTGTTATTCCAATGAATAATAATAACGGAACCAGTCGGTGAAATTACACCAAGCGTGGATGTTCCAACAGAATAATAAAGATGGAACCGCATCCGGTGTAAAACACACGATAGGATATTCCAACGAGAATGATAAAGATTTTAACCAGTCCGGTGTAAAACACATGTATGTGATGTTCCAACGGAATAATAAAAAGCGGAACCGTGTCCTGTAAAACACACGAATGTGATGTTCCAACCGAATAATAGAAGAATGTCACCAAGTATAGGTAAAATCACAGATACAAAGTTATTCCAATGTAATAATAAGTAATGGAATAACATAAGGATTTCACCAAGTATAGGGTATCTGCAGTATACAAGTTATGTATAGGGTATGCCACTTTTACAAAGTTATTCCAATGTAATAATAGTGAATGGAATAATGAAGTTCTCTTCAAGAAGAAAGAATAACACCCTTACTAGTAAAAGAACCTAATATAGAAGTAGTGAAGTAGCGAGATACTCTTCTTCTTTCTATAATTTTCTCTCTATAAACTTCTCTATAATTTCTCTCTAGAGTTTCAATGAATTCGTAAGAAAATAATGAAGGAATGAGCTTCATTTATAGGAAAATGGAATGCATAAGAATTAATCCATGAACGGTCCAGATTGATTTACTTTAATCGGACGGTCCATATTTAAAGAAAAATCTTTTAAATAAAATATAATATATTCTATTTATATAAAAACATTTTACTACGCAAACACTATGCAATACTACGCAAAACACTATATTTAACAAACTATGCAACACTATGCATAATAAAATATAATATATTCTATTTATAGAATAACTTTAATAAAGTATTCTATTTTATATAAAAGATGTTTCATTTTATTACGTTAATAATACGAATAAAACAAAACGTCATTATCGCTTATAATAATTCATATTATTAATCGACAATAATGGAATCAAACCGAGTAAATTTCTCACATAAGCATCAATAATTAATACCGTGTGCTACTATGCAACCACACTTATTATTGTACTTTTACTACCGAAGTAGTTCAACAAGAACTACTGGTAAAACTTCCGCCAGTTATTTCAATAAAATATTTTTGTCGCTTTCTCAATCCGAATAATAATTACGTTGTGGGTCCACCAATGATTGAGCCGTTGTCACGAATATTCCTCTAAAGCTAAACCGAATATTCCCCACCAATCGAATATAATATAACCACTTGCATACTTTGTAAAATTTATAAATACTACCCACAACTATAATATTATCTCAAATTCACACCATAATATTAAAAAATTATTTTGACAAAATTTAAATCTTTATTGATAAAATCTGGGGTCTCACAATCTTCCCCAACAACCAAAAGTGAGGCCCACCCATTTCTAGAATTTTCCACCAAAATCATTTATAAACCTAATTTCTGAATCAGTCACCTCTTAAAATTCATAATAATTCATTCGTTCATTTTTAATGGTTCAAAATTTGTGAACATATACTCAACTTATATATGTATAACATATCCAAAAATGACAACGATCCAACGGTCAGATTAAAAATTATAACTCACACAATAAAGCTGTAAGAACACTGATTTGATCTTTTAATACCTCCAATCCGAAAAAAAAATACTGATAAAATACCTCAACATTAATTCCTTCATTTATAACCACATAAATAAATCCATCATTTATATCCACATCAAATAAATATTTTATTATCATATAAATTAATAATTTATTCACAAATAATATTACAGAATCACAATAATGACAACGAGACAGTTCCCAGGAAAGAGGGGGCTTTTCGATAAGGATTTCTCCTTCTTGGCCTTGAAATCAAAGTGACCAAACCTCTCCTCGTGAACTTTCTAGACATTGCCAATAATGTTATCTAATAATATTATTCAAATAATATGAATTATTGATCCGATAATGGAGATGCTACGCAAATTGACAATTATTGAAACAACAATAATATAAAATATCAATGCAAAGATTATTGAACCAATAAAATAAAATATTGAATAAGATTCATCGTAACAATTATTGAGTAAAGGCCTTCTTACGTAAGGATCAATAATTCAACAATATTGTGCAAAACCGTAGTGCTTCTTTGTGCGACCACGCGTATTCGTATTTTAACCACCGGGTAATCCAACAGTGTTAACGGTAACAATTACGCCAGTTATTTATAAAAACTCAAATTTATCGTTTTCTTCATCCAACAGTTATTCTTGTTATGGGGCCCACAAATGGTCATACTAAATGCATTTAATATTCCCGACGAAGAATATTCCACGACTAAACGAATATTCCCCGACAACAATAAGTATTTTATAGCCAATTGCTTATTTTGGAAAAAAAATCATATAGCACCCTTAACTTTGTTTTTTGTTTTTTTATCAATTTAACCATTTACTGAATAGTAATATTGAATACTTTTATTTCATAAAATTCGGGGTCTTACAATCCCCCCTCCTTATGAAATTTCATCCCCGAAATTTACGTACCTGGTATTTCAAAGAGTTGAGAATACCTTGCTTTAATTTCAGATTCCATCTTCCATATCCTCATGATTTCTCTATTGCTCATCTCTTGTATTTCAGATATCATTCTAGAATACAGCTTCAAAACAAGGGTTAATTGAACAAATTAACATATCACATAATATCCTGATATTATGACTGACCAACGAATAGCTTTATGGCTTAATATGACAGTGACTGATTTTAGTGGTTTGGTTGTTTGAATTCGTATAATAGGTTGGTTAGGAATATAAAAACTAACAACCTTACGAAAACAATCAATTTTAGCATGATGCATAGTTAACTAATCAATCCCCAAAATCACATCAAATGCAAGAATTTTCAACGAAATAAGGTGGCCTGATGTAATGTGATGGTACCGATTGAATCATGCAAGATTTAAAAACATAGAGATGTAACGAAAGTTTCTCCTAATCTGAGTCTCGATAGATAAGTCAAAGTCTAATTTCTCCTGAGTCAAGTTTTAACGCTGAGCACAAGCAGAGAGAGAAAAACAATGGGTAGAACCCAGATTCAATAAGGTATAAACTTCGTAAGAGTTTATGATTAGCTTACCCGTGATCACCTCGTTTAGGTTCCTTGCGTTTTGTGCGATCACGACAAACGCCTCTCCGTGAACCACCGACTTTGACTTGTCCGGAATGACCTTTGAGTCACCATCCCCGTTGAACTTGGTTTCGTAACTAGACAATCTCTAGCTATATGACCTTCCTTTCCACAGTTATAACACACCTTGATTGTTGTGGGCAGTTTGGGCTGATGTGTCCCTCTTTCCCGCATTTGTAACAAACGACTGGTGATCGTTCTCCTCCCTTAAAAACAGTTGATGTTTGTGATGACGTCTTCACGTTATCATTGTTGTACCTTCTCTTCTTGAAATCTCCTCCCGATTCGCTCCTTCTATTATCACGGCCACGATTACCACCAGAGTGGTTACCGCTTTTCTGAATGCTTTCCTTCCTCCGGTTGTCATTGCTCGATGGTCGCCACCACCCAGTATGACCACGGTTGTGGTCCTCAATTCACATATACTCATTTTCTCGCTTTCTAATAATTGAGCCCCTGCTTTAAACATCTGAATATAAAAAAAATTATGAGATATAAGATATTGCCAATCTCTGCTTTTTTAGACCTCTTAGAAACATCCTCGTCATTCGTTCCTCATTTTCGACCAAATGAGGTGCAAACTGGATAACTCTGCAAACTTCACCTCGTCTTTGGGACACTTGGCCATGTTGTTTTGTTCCAAATCGATAAACTCCACCTCCTTCATATGACTAATACTTTCGGAAAGTACTTGTCATTGAATAGTTTCGATATATTTCCCAAGAATTCTTTGAGAGCGGTTTGGTGGGTACACTTCACTCGACTCCCACCAAAGAAGTACGCCTCACCACGGAACATAAAGGTGGCGAATGGAACCTTCATTCCTCCGCATCCTCGAGACATCGTGTGGCGCCCCAAAATAGGTATACACAACACCCATTCTCGAGTCGCCAAATACATGGTGCGTAAACAACTACAACTTTATTATTACAACAAGAAAAGCTGTGAGTTTGAATACAAATATTATCTTCTGACAATATCTATACTCAAATAAATCCTCATCACATTATTGATTCATTATTTTACAAAATGGTGAGGACTACTAAACAACTCTCTAGAATCTTCATTCCATACCCCACTAAGACTTCATTTGCATTCTCGCCTCCCGAGAAGAAAAATGGAATAACAAGGAAAAGGGTGAGCTCAACTAGCCCAAGAAAGAATATTATGACTAAGATAATATACAACAAATTATCGTTAGTCTTCAACAGGAAAAATCGATAGAATCTGATAGGCAACAAGTTTCGGATCAATATTCGCAATGAAATAATAATTCATAGAAGAGTTACGTAGAGAATGAAATCTACTATAATCTATGAATTTAACGGTCCATCATCAATATTTTATCCTCAGAACATCAATCAATATACATCCGAATCAAATATTCATCTTTGCACTACAAAGCCAAAGATATTCATCATTAGTCATGTTCATTTAAACACTGCTCATCTTTGCACTACTGTGCCAAAGATATTCTTCAGAAATCATTCATCTTTGCACTCAAAGCCAAAGATATTCTTAAGAAATCATTCATCTTTGCACTACTGTGCCAAAGATATTCCATAATATCATCATTTAAGACCGAGGATGATGAAAATATTTTTTAAAGAAACGAATCCAAAGAAACAAAATGACAAGGATTAAGGATTTAGGATTAAATACTTGGTTTTATCCACGTCCAAAAATACCTCAAAAATAATCATAGTGGTGTAAAATTCAAGAATGATCAAAACATGGACACAATCGAGCTAGTATTCGTAATAGATATTTTGAACAAAAAGAAGAAATTTTATTTTTTCTAATTGAATAGTCAAGATATCACGTGAATAGTCAGATATCGTGAATAGTCTGAGTATATGTAAATAGTAACTCAAACACCAAAAGATAGAAATTCCACAAAAACATCTTCACGCTTACATGAATAGTACTCGTGAATAAGAACTCGTGAATAAGAACTCAGCTGAATAAGAATCGTGAATAAGAACTCATGAATAGTAACCCATGAATAAGAACCCCGACATGAAAAAGTTCCAAATTTGATAAAAACTTCAGATCAACATTTCAATTATAATGATATTGAAGAAATAATATCATTACTGAAAAAATAATATCCCTTACCTCGAAAGATCAAGATTTAGCTAGAATCTAATAGTATAGTCTTTGAAGGAACTTGCAATCGTCTAGCAATACTCAAAGTATACTCAAAATACTCACAAGAATATGCTCAAAATATCGAGAGAGAAATAGAGAAAAACTTGGGTTTACGGTGTGATTTTCAATTCTAACCCAAGCCCTATTTATAGGAAAATCTTAGAACACCAAAGCGTAAAAATTTAATAAAATATTAATATAATTATACAAATTTTCCTTAGCCCACCTTTTGGTCAAAACACCAGCCACACATGTTAATGATGTCCAAAAAATACAAAAAACGTTTTTCTTAACAAAAATAATTTAAACTCCCAAAAATCAATTATTTCGGAGCTTCGGAACTTCAATAATTCATAATAAATAGCCCTTTCATCAGAAAATTCGAATCTCGCGAGTTTTTATAGGAAATTCAATTCTCTACAACTTTGCAGAAGAAAGTTTTTCCAAATTCCAAACAAAAATCGACCAAAAATCCACAAACGGGCAATTTTACATTATAATCAAATTTCTATTCGATAATTGTGTCCACCAACACACAAAACATGTGTTAAACATTTAATGCCACAAAAATACTCTTCCTCCTCATATACTCATATATCCCACATTCATTGTAAAAATATCACCGTTAATATATTATTAAAATAATATATTTAAATGAATTATTTTATCGTAAAAAAGATAAAATATTAATTTTCAACAATTGTCATTTTAAAATTTTTCCATCTATATCCACATAAAATCAATATTTTTCTCATCATATAAATTAATAATTAATTATTCACAAATAATATTACGTAATCACAATATTGACAACCAGTGGGTTCCTGGAAGAGGGGCTTTCGAATAAGAATTTCTTCTTCTTGGTAGCAATTAGATGACCAAACCTCTCCTTAGATGTAACTTTCTAGACATTGCCAATAATGTTATCTAATAATATTATTCAGATAATATGAATTATTGCTTCGATAATGAAAGATCTTTGTGTAATGACAATTATTGAAACAACAAAGATATAAAATATCAACGCAACAATTATTAACTCAATAAAATATCGAATAATAATTACTGTAAACCATTATTGAGTAGTGCCTTCTTACGTAAGAATCAATAATTGGTGCAATACTGGTGTCTTCTTTGTTCAACAACGCGTATTAGTGTGTTTTAACCAATCGGGTATTCCAACAAGATAATAACAAGAACAACTTCTGGCGATTATTTAAAAACAACTTATATTTGTCGCTTTCTTCATCCAATCGCTTTCAGTTATGGGGCCCACACACGGTCATACTGGTCAAATTTAATATTCTAAAGCGATCTTAATATTCCACGACCAAACGAATATTCCCCGACAACAATGAATATTTTATAACCACTTGCTTATTTTGAAATATTTGCGTATTTAACCCTTAACTATCCACATTAATCAAATCAACCCTTACTATTTCAAAATAAAGGAAATTCCTTTTTATTTAAAAATTTCGGGGTCTTACACATCGAATATCTTGGTAATTTTTTTGACCCACGTTTCCGCCATGATCGAATCCGGCTTTTCCTAAAATTCTGGTGGTCCCAACTCTTTGAACTGCTTGGCTGTGACAAGCCGCGCATTGCTAGCATTTTCACCCATATTTTGTGCACGAGTCTCCCTCATCTGGTTTTGCATGAACTACAAAAAGCTTCTAAACATCCCATCATTCATCATTTGTTCGGTAACGTTGTTTACAGAAGGATTATTGCCTTCTTGTTGCACGTTCCCCTAGGTAGTGATCAAAGGTGTCTCCACGGTCTGATTCACTCCATTATTAACGTTCTTAGCTGTCATTCTTAAATACTGCCATAAAACAAGGGTTAATAGTCATGCAACATATTATCCCTATACTCTGACCGACCAAATAAACTTAATCAAGTCATACTAGCGAAGGAATTCCCTGTCTCTCCCCTCCTAGTTCTTGTCTCACATCTTAGCCAGGGATCATATCCCTAAGCTTTGATACCAACTGTGACGCCCCCAAAATAGGTATACATCACCCATTCTGAGTCGCCAAATACATGGTACAGAAACAAATACAACTTCATTAAACTGTGAGTTTAAATACAAATAGAGAGTATAAAAACTCAAAAGGAGTCCTCATTACAATTATTGATACACTATTTTAAAAATAGTGAGGACTGCTAAAATAACTTTCTAGAACCATCACTCTGTACCCCGACTAGTTTCTGCTATGTTCTCACCTCCTGAGAAGAAAAATGGAACAAAAGGGTGAGCTCAACTAGCCCAGTAAAAAATATTATGACTAAGATAATATACAACAAGTTATCATTAGTCTTCAACAAGGAATAATCTGATAAAATATAATAGACAACAAGTTTTAGATCAACAACTGCAATGAAAACAACAATCCATTAGAAGAGTCAAGTAGAAAAAGAAATCTACTATCTTCTAAGATTTAAAAGTCCATCATCAATATTTTATCCTCAGAACATCAATCAATATACATCTTGAATCAAATATTCATCTTTGCACTCAGACAAAGATATTCATTTTGTATCACCAGATTAGTCATGTTCATCTCAACACTGCTCATCTTTGCACTACTGGGCCAAAGATATTCATTAGAGTAATAATTCATCTTTACACTACAGCCAAAATATTCATTTGTATCATCATTTAGGACCGAGGATGATGAAAAATATTTTAAAGAAAAACGAATCCAATGAGATAACGGAGATCAAATATTAAGGATTCATATTACGGTTTATCCAAGTTCAATAATATTCAAATAACCAATTTTGAAGCGAGAATTCAAAATAATGATCAAAACATGGATACATCAAAGATAGTAACCATAATAGACAACTTGGACAAAAAGAAGAAAATTTCATTTTTCTATGAATAATGTCGATTCGTGAATAGTCTTGGTATACATGAATAAGTAATCTCAGAGCACAAAAAATTTCAAATTTGATAAAAGTTCATACCAATATTTCTAAGTAATGATATTGAAGAAAATATCATTTAAGAAGAAGATAATATCCCTTACCTCAAAATATCGATTATTTACGATCGGAATATCGGTTATAAAGTCAAGGAAACTTGCACCGATTAATAGAAACTCACAAAGTATTTAAATACTCACAAAATACACTCAATAATCTAGAGAGAAAGAGAAAAACTTGTTTCGGTGTGATTTTTAATTCTAACTTAGCCCTCTCTATTTATAGGAAAATGTTAAAGACGTCAAGGCAGACTTAAACTATGACTCTGATGGCTTTACCTGCTAATATTCCCACCCACCACATTTGAATAAAAATCTCAAAGACATTTCTTCACCAACCAAGAGTGGGGCCCACCAATTCTAGAATTTTCCACCAAAATGATTTATAACTTTGATTTCCTAATCAGCCACCTCTTAAAATTCATAACAAATCATACGCTCATTTTTAATTGGTTCAAAATTTGTGGACATATACTCAACTTATATATGTATAACATATCCAAAATTACAACGATCCAACTATCGGATTAAAAATTATAACTCCCTTAATATATTTTTCATTTTTGAATGAGGAGGTACTTTATAACATATATTTTCATGTCCCAAAACCCGAATTTTTCACATAAATTTAGTGGTAAAAATAAATTACTTACAAAAACGCGTGGCGCGTGACTTTTTGGACATTTTGAAGTTTTGACTCCTTTGCTAAAATCACCCCACACGAAAATCTACAACACCTTTTCATTGATTCCACTTGGATTAGTTAGTTAACTCATAGATCTAACTCTGGGACTTAACCACACTCAAAATTCAAAATATAATAGGAGATTTGGTCAATTGAATTTCATGTTACGTTTTTCACCAAAATCTGGTTTTTAACTCCTTGTGATTTTTAAGAAACTTTCATGTTTTCACATACTAACCAACATAACTCATCATAACACTTACTAATACCACGTATACCCATGATTTTCATTAGTCCAATGCTTTTATTATGACTTTCATCATAAACCACGTAAACTGTTCATTTTAGTTGAAGAAATATTTGAGGGTTTAAGAAATGGGTTTTGTCTTGGGGGTCAATACGAAATTCAATTTCACGCTCTAAGTAGGCTAAGAAGTCTTCAAGAATACGCCAGAAATTTATTAATAATAGAAATATCATTCAAAATTGTGACTCTCATCCAAGACTTGGATAATGCGTCACATTGATACCAACTGTGACTTCTATCCTTAACCTAGATAAAGACCTCACAATGATACCTATAAACTTGCCATCTTCATTCACGATGTCGCCTACTGAAAAGTCTCGGCTTTGGCATTCCACACAAGGAAGTCAACAACGAAAGGTTCGGGGCTCTTTACTTATGGCTTGATATGACAATAATTGACTTTAGTAGTTTGGTTACTTGAATTCGCACAACAAGGTTGGTTATGAATATAAAAGCTAACAACCTTACGAAAAAGCATGATGAGTAGTTAACCAATTGATTCCTAAAATCACATCAAAGGCAAGTATTTTCAAAAGATAAGATCGACGATAACGTGAAAGTGTTTATTTGAATCAAACAAGATTTAAAAATAGTAAGCGATACGAAGGCTCCTACTAACGAAGTTTCAACCAATAAGTCAAAGTCTAACTTCTCCTAGAGTCAAATTTAAACGTTGAGCAAAGCAAGAGAGATAAAATAATGGGTAGAACCCAGTATCTTATAAAGTATAGACTTCATGATTTATAATTAACTAACCCGTGCTAACTTCGTTCGGTTTACTCGCTTTTTTGAGAAGTCATGAAAAATGCAATTCCTAAAACCAACGACTTTGTTTTGTCCATATCCACCTTTGGTGCCACCGTCAGTAGACTTGACTTTGGTGCACAACAAAAATTGAGCTAAATGACCTTCTCTTCTTGCAATTTCCACTTCTATTATCTTTGCCATGATTACCAATCAAGTGGTTACCATTCTTAGCATGATAATTTCCCCACGATGGTTATCATTGTTACGATAAATTACCACCGATATGATTATTATCGTATTGTTAGTCGTTACCTTTTATTTGAAATGAATCAACACTCTCATGTGCTTCATTGCTTATCTCGGCATTTTCGGATGTCATTCTCAAACACATCACAAAACAAGGGTTAATTAACATATCACATATTATCCCTATACTCCGATCGACCAATTAAATACCAAAAAAAAATTTAGGTAGGTCATACTTAGCGAAGGAATTCCCCGTCTCTCCCTCCTAGTTCTTATCTTACATCTCACCCGGGATCATATCCTAAGCTCGATACCAACCGTGACGCCCCCAAAATTAGGTATCGTCACCCATCTTGGGTCGCCACTTACATGGTACATAAATTCAAATACAAACTTAATTATACATCCGTAGGTGTAACATACGACAATACATAAACTAAGAGTTCTAATAGGAATATTGTCATTTAGACAATATCCATACTCAAGAGTCCTCATTACATTTATTGTCACACTATTTAATGAAATAGTGAGGGACTACTAATGCTATCTTCTGGACCATCACTCTTTTCCCAGACTAAGTCCCGGTATATTCTCATTTCACGAAGAAAAGGTGAAAGAAAGGGGTGAGCTCAACTAGCCCAATGAAGAAATATTATAACTAAGATAATGCGAGAATAAATTATCAATAGTCTTCAACAATGTTAAACCGATAAAATACAATAGACAACCAGTTTAAGCTGCGGTGAATATCTGAATCCATTAAAAGAGTCAAGTAGAAAATAAAGTCTACTATCTTTTAGGTTTTAAAGGTTTTCATCAATTTTTATCACTAAGACTCGGTTTAATGAATAAACCACAATATCTAATCATCCACATACTACGGTCGAGGATTTTTATCAAATTATCAATGGTCATGACTATACCGAATCACCCCCCTGTCATAATCATACCAAAACTATCCATCATTTGCATTACACAGCCAATCGAGGACTTTTGTCACATCATTTATATCAAGCCATGATTATACCGAATGATCCTCGTGTCATAATCATACTAAGTTCATCTATGCACGTAAGCCAAAGATAACATAATATAACATGAGGATGATGACAATGACATAATAATTCAATAAAAACAAGTTCACGAATTAATTTATTCTAGAACTAATAACGTCCAAATTGTCAACATGATCTTTGCTTTGTAGAGAGTAAAATTCAAGAATGCTCGGAAAAATATTTTCATTAAAAATCTTGGATGAAGCGCTTGAAATATCAAGGATATTCCACTAAATTCATGGAGTATAGAAGTCAAAATTTTAACCAATTTGAGTATAATAAATAATGAAATAACAAAAGAAATCACCATGCATGCAGATTGCTTGGCATGTATTGCGAGTTATTCAAATGAATAATAAATACGTAATAATAAAAAAACCAGTCGAACCGAATCAGATATAGATGCATGGGATATTCAAAAAAAATAATAAAGACGGAATAATAAAAATGGAACCAGTCCGTGTAAAACACACGCATGTGATATTTCCATAGAATAATAATAAAGATTTTAACCAAGTCCGGTGTAAAACACACGCACAGGATGTTCCAAATGAATAATAGAAGAATGTCACCAAGTATAGGGTAAATCTGCGTGTCTGAGTTATTCCAATGTAATAAATAAGAATGGAATAACATAAGGATTTCACCAAGTATAGGGTATCTTTGCATGTCACGAGGTTATGTATGTATAGTATACCACTTTTACAGTTATTCCAACAAAATAATAAAGAATGGAATAATAGAAGTTCTCTTCATGAATAAGAAAGAATAACACCCTTATGGGTACAACAAATAATATTCCTACCTTAGAAGAAGTGAATATTGGAAAAGTGAAGTAGCAAAATACTTTTCTTCTTTCTCTATAGTTTCTCTCTCAGAGTTTCAAATGAATTAAGTAAGAAATAATGAAGGAATGAGCTTTCTATTTATAGAAAAAGCGAGGGTGGCTCTTGGTCTTAACGAAGGGTCAAAATGACTCTTGGTAATATCAAGAGACAACTACTATTTCATGAGGGGGTAATTAACCATTGGAACACCGAAGAGGCAGTTAACTCTTGGTAATATTGAAGGGACAACTACTATTTACGAAGGGGTAATTACTATTGACTAAGGTAATTACTATTGACGAAGGTAATTACTATTCACAAAGGTAATTACTATTCACAAAGGTAATTACTATTCACAAAGGTAATTACTATTGACGAAGGTAAATACTATTGACGAAGGTAAATACTATTGACGAAGGTAATTACTATTCACAAAGGTAATTACTATTCACAAAGGTAATTACTATTCACAAAGGTAAATACTATTGACGAAGGTAAATACTATTGACGAAGGTAATTACTATTCACAAAGGTAATTACTATTCACAAAGGTAATTACTATTCATAAAGGTAATTACTATTAACGAAGGGACTCTTAGATGATGACATATGGGCCCCCCATAAAATAATCAAAGTTACCACAAACGTCTCATAACAGACTCTTTATATACATCAAGGATTGAATAAATATTACCACAAATCATTTTATTTTTAATCAACACATATTTAATCTTTCAACAATTATTTATCATTTATAACTTGTCGTCTCGATTAATAATTTAATACTATAACATATTATACGAGATGATCTTTGTGACAATAATTGAATCAATAATATAAGAGATATGATGCGTGAATTATCATGTAGCAATAATTGAGCATAAATGAAAGTGACTTCTCACGTAAGCATCAATAATCAATATCGCGTCTTCTTATCTGACTCTGGCGCCATTCATCGTACTTTTACTACTGTAGTTCAACAGCTGTTTTTAATGGTAACACCTCTGCTTATATTTTTTATAGAAAAATAATTTTGTCGTTTTCTAACTACGACAACACTTCCATTAATGGGTCCACTAATGATTGGTAGTCGTCGTCTGAATATTCCCCGACAAAAAGAATATTCCCCACCAAACGAATATTTTATAACAACTTGCACACTTTGCAAAATTTATAAATATTACCCACAACTATAACATTATATCAAATTTATTCCATAATATTCAAAAATAATATTTATAAAAAATTCATCTTTATTTATAAAAGTTTGGGGTCTTACAACATTACGTAATCATATTTATGACAATCATGCATTTCCCGGGAAAGGGGGTTTTCAATAAGGATTTCTCTCTTCTTGCGCCAAGCAATTAGGTGACCAAACCTCTCCTCGATGAGAACTTTCTAGACATTGCCAATAATTTTATCTAATAATATTATTCCAAATAATCTGAATTACTGATCTGATAAAGGAGATACTGTGCAGTGATGATAATTGAAACAACAATAATATAAATTATCAATGCAACAATTATTGAATCAATAAAATAAAATATTGAGCGATAATTCTCGTGACAATTATTGAGTAGTGGCCTTCACGTAAGGATCAATAATTCAACAATATGTGCGAATATTGTATGCTTTCTTGTCTGAACAACGCATATTACTTTACTTTAACCACCGGGTATTCCAACAATGTTAATTGTAATAACTACGTTGTTATTCAATTTTGTCGCTTTTTTATTCGATCATATCCGTTATGGGCCCACATTGGGTCGCGTCGTCGCATTTAATATTTACCGACGAAAGAATATTCCACCGAAACAAAAATGAATATTTTATAACCACTTTCACTTATTTTGCAAAATTTTCACATTTCACTCATAACTAAAGTTATTATATCAAATTAATACCTTATTATTCACAATAATAAATAAAGGAAATTTGATTTTATTCATTAAAAAGTTGGGGTCTTACAAAATTCATTTGATCTGAAAAAAAGAAATGCGGTGAACGAAGAGAGAGAGAAAATACACAAATCCATTTGATCTGAAAGAAAGAGATGGGGTGAAGGAAGAGAGAGAGAGAAAATAATTCAGATTTATTTTTTTTCTTTTTCACGTCCACATATAATAAAATCTAAAACAATTTAACAGTCGTGAAATAGAGATAACATAATGACCCAATTTAAAAATAATAATTAGTTTTCTGGGATAATTTAAAAAATTAAAAGTTCAATGGTGTAATTAGTAAAATGTGCCAATTAAAGTGTATAATTCTTTATTTTGTCATATTTCTTTCATCTTCTAAAAAATTAAATTGACGATATTTCAACGTGAATTAAAATGTATACACTAAAAATGAATCAAATGTGCAGTATGGATATAGAGTACAAGAATAATGAACTGAAGTAACTAAATCAAATGAACTAAACTAAAACGAATAACACTAACACAACGAAAAAATAAACTGAATCAAATGACTCGGTGTTATTTCATATCGAATTCAGAACAAAACAGAAATATACCAAGTTACACATGCAAGTCAAATTATGTCACACATGCAAGTCAAACACATTGAACAACGAATCCAAATGCATGTCAAATCGGATAACACAAATATCACCAATCCGCATAACAAAACCTTATAAAATACTAAGGTCGACACATACGCCTCCCACAACAAAATCACCATATGTCAAACTCCCACTGAAGCGCAAAACGGAGACGCCATGGTCTGATCACACAAAGGTGTCATGTTTCGGTGCCAAAAGAACATGTCTGTGGTACCTCTACCGCTCCACGGGTGATTATAGCTTAGGTATACCCTACGGTATATTCTAATATATATATATATATATATATATATATATATATCATGTTACAACATATGCGACATAATATCCACACAAAATGTTCTAATACGTACATGTTAAACCGAAAATAATCATTAACACAAAATCTCCAAAAATATATTAAAATGTAATTTTTTACAAATATGAACACTGAAACATGATACACTAGATCGAATAGTATAAATACGAGTTCTAAATATCAATGTCAAGACAAAACAAACACATAATTTTGAGAATGAACAATAAAGTGAAACAATAACTAATTTTTAAACGCTAAAAAAATGAACAAATCAAACTTAATTAAATGATTATCGCGAAAAGAGTACGAAATCCGTACATGTATTAAACAACGTGATACCCATAAATTATATTTAAAAAATAGCTCTTTAAGCCATCTTCATCTGATCTAATTAGGTGTAAACGAGTCGAACTAGAGCGAATAGAGTCAAAATGATAAATTCGTACTCGAATTCGGCTCGAATTCGAATTATATTTGAAAATTCCTACTCAAATTTGACTTGACTCGAATATTTATTACTCGATCCGACTCGACTCGAATATTTATTCAAACTACTCGCGAGCTTCAAATTTAAGCTTGAATTCAAGTCTTCACATAATAACTAGTTTTATAATAAATATAATTATAAATTGAATTTGTTATTTTAATAAAAAATGAAATAATATATTTATTATTACACTTTACAAATATAAAATAACAATTAAAATTAAAAACAAAACAATAACTAATTATCCTAATTTGATTTATATTTTTATATATTATAAGAGAATGTATCGAACATCAAATCGAATATGTATCGAATCACAATAAAATATTCGAGTAATTTGAATCTTAAACGAGTCGATTATAACCTTGCTCAGATTCTACTCATATTTTTATTCGAACTATTTTTAATGCTCAGATTTGGATGATATTATTAATGAATCCGAGTCTCGCTCGTATTTTTTCGAGTCAAGCCCGAACTGTGTTGGCTCGTTTACAGCCTTAGATATAATCAGAAAAATAATATATATTACTTAAGTAAAATTATACATACTAGTTGGTAGCCCGCGCAATGCACGCAGGGACGAAACCAAGATTTGATCTTGGGGGGGGGGCAAAAAAATTTTTAACAACATAATATATATTCATCATTAAAAAGTAAAGTTTCACCATTACAAAACATATTTTTACTATAACAAAGATAATGTAGTAATAAATTTGCTTTACCAAAGACAAAAAAACATAGCAAAAAAGTCCTTTAGAACATATCTTCGTCAAAATTGAACCTGGCGTTCTTTTAAATAAAGAAATGTTGCAATTGTATCCTTAACGTTTCTTTCCCATTCTCTGTGAAGTCTTTGGGGTAAAATTCATCCACAAGCTTACAAATATCATCAATAAACTACAAGAAAAAAAAGCTTAAGTCCGACGGAATATTCCCTCGGAAATAAGCCTATTCCGTCGCAAGTAGGGTATCTCCGACGAAAGTTTGCATCGGACATTCGATCGTATATAAACTCGTCGAAGATAAGATCCGTCAAAAACTCTGTCGGAGTTTATTATCTTCGACGAACGTATCTCCGACGACAATGCATCGCAAATAAGATATGTACGACTGAATAAGTAAGACGCAACTTTTTGTCTAATATAATATTTCTTATGTTCGACGGATATATTCCCTCGGAACTAAGTTATTTTTGACTGAATATTAAAATGAACCGGTATTTATTTAAACTGACTAATTATTAATCTCGACAAAATATGCGTCGGAGATAACCTAGTTCCAACGGCTACATTCTGTCGGAATTAACATATTTTCGACTGAAAATTAAAATATAACAGTGTTTATTAAAAATTATATTCTTATTAACACCGACGGAATATCCGCCGGAAACACCTTATTCCGTCGTAAATAACAATAATTTTTTTTAATGCAGATTTGAAAAGTTCAGTTTCCAAGTGTTTAAACCCATTCATGTACCTGTAACCTGTAACACCCCAATCCCACATCGAAAGATGGGGAAAAAATTTATCTACATATAAGAAAATAAGTTACTACCAATAGTACCTTTACGTCATGACCTTTTGGGAGCCTGTGGTGGGCTAAGATGGCCCAAGAAGATACTATTGGGCCAGTAGATTGAGGCCTTATTTTGATGGATTTGATTCGATTCGGACTTGGGATTTGACCCGAGATTTGTTTCAAACTCGGGATTTGACCCGGGTTGTTACATAACATGTCACAACCCAATACACAGTAATATAAACATGTATCTCACATTCAAATATTCAACGTAACACTAAAACGTAATATCCAACTCATTATCATTCACATACATTCACATTCACATTCAAATATCCACCAAAACGTAATCTTCAACTTATTATAATTAACACTACCGAGCTAACCAATTACAAATATAAGCTAATGTTCCATAAATGATAATTAAACAATATAATTTACAATACTTGTACAGACACAATTAGACACTACAATATATACAAATGTTTTACAATAACATGAATACAAAAGAATTATAAACTAGTAAAAGTATCATCATCATGGAGGTGAACGACGCCGCTGCTGGTAATATAGAAATCGTAGTCGTATGCCATTCATTATCGCCACCTTCGCTGATAGAATCAAAAATATAAATCATTAGTATGTATATATATATATATGTGTGTGTGTGTGTGTGTGTGTGTGTGTGTGTGTGAGAATTAATAAGCTAGCTAGCCTTAATTAAAAAAACATAAACAATACGAATACCTGAGTAGGTGTGGGCGGACGAAAAGCCTCCTCCAAGAGGGTAATCATCATCCGGGACATCTCGGCGCTTAAAGCGTCGAACTGCTCCCGTGATAATCCCGTACTCTCTGCAGAGGCCCTTGCTATAATATCTTGAGCATTCTGGTGAAGACGAGAACTGGAAGGCAACTGCTGACGCCGGAAGACCGAGTCAGTACGGAACCTATCCGACACGGCCCTTATCAGCCGCCGAAAGATATATATCGTCATCCAAGCCAGCGCCCGAATGAGATGGTCCGACATGTGCTCTCGAACGCTGGCGCTGGCTAGAGCCTATAAAGAGATATAAACTCAATTACTAATAATAATTTATATAATGTGATAAATTTGGATAATTTCGTGAAACATAATAAAATATTACCTCCAGGAAGTGTATATGCGGGTATCATCGGCAGCCCAACACTCGATATCTGCCGGATCATCGCTAGTAGGGGATCCCGAGACGCGACCCATAGATCATCGACTCCTCATCCCGATCTAATATTATATCGGGAAGAGGGGTGGCAGAATCTAATGGCTCAGAACCCCTCCTAATAGCCTTCAGCTCAGCTATACGCTTGTCTCGAAGCCTCTGAAATCGGTCATGTTATGTTCGACGCATATCCATCTGGGAGCTTCAACCCACTAACCCATTTACACACGCCTCTTCAACTTGTTGCTTAGTAAGATGTAATGGAGCTTTAGGTTTCGTAGTATTAGTGCGAAGCCACAATTTTGGCCTAATGTTCAATGCCTCCAAATCTTTTCGAGCATTGTCATTGTCTTTGGTCTTACCACTCGCAGCTAACACGGTGTAAAAAAGTTCTCGAAAACATTCTTTTCGGTATGCATGACATCTATACAATGACGAACTGAAATTGTGCAAGTGTGTCCAATTATGAGTTTTCCTGTACCCGGCTGCTCTCAATTTACTGAGTTCCTTCCCCGGCAAAGAAAAATCAAGTTGGTTCTATTTTATTCTATTATTTTTATTTTCTTTTATGTTTTATTGAATTGTATTATTTATTTGTATTATATTATATATTTTAAAATATTTTTTATTAAATTTAATTTATTTATTAAATTATTATTTTTAATTATTTTTATTATATTTTATTAAATTTAAATTATTATAATATATTATTATTATTTTTGTATTTTATTTTATCTTATTGTTACTCATATTATATTATATTATTTAATTTAATGTATTTTATTTATTTATTAGATATAATTTAAGTTATTTCATTTTGGAACAATTATTTTATTTTATTTTAATTATTTTATTTTATTTCATTTCATTTTATCTTATCATATGTTATTTAATTTTATTATTTTATATTATATTATCTTATATTATGTTATTTAAATTTATATTATTTATAATATTATTTTATTTTATTTAGTAGTACAAAACTAAGTAAATATTACTAAAAACTAGGTTATTTTAGTATTGGAAAATTATATAAGTAAAATATTTAAATAGTTACATGGATCCACAAAATTTGCAATTGAAGAATTCTGACAGAAATTCAGTCAGAAATTCCATCAGAAAATACCAAATACACTCCCCATGAACATACACTGTAATAAGCTGCAATTGCATAAAGAAAAACAAATTGAAACATTTACCAGATGTTATACACTAAATGTAAGTCAGAATCCCATTTGCACAACATGCGCAATTTGCATAACAATTAGTGTAACACAATTTTCTAAGAACCCAATTTTCACAACTGTGACGCCCCAAAATAGGTATACATCACCTATTCGAGTTGTCAATACATGGTACATGTAAACAACTACAACTTTATTATTACAACAAGAAAACCTGTGAGTTTGAATACAAATATTATCTTCTGGCAATATCTATACTCAAATAAATCCTCATCACATTTATTGATACATTATTTTACAAAATGGTGAGGACTACTAAACAATCCTTTCTAAAACCTTCATTCCATACCCCGACTGCACTCGCTATATTCTCGCCTCCCCGAGAAGAAAAATGGAACAAAAGGAAAAGGGTGAGCTCAACTAGCTCGAGAAAGAATATTATGACTAAGATAATATACAACAAATTATCGTTAGTCTTCAACAGGAAAATATAATAGAATACAATAGACAACAAATTTTAAATCAATATTCGCAGCGGAAATAATAATTCATTAGAAGAGTTAAGTAGAGAATGCAAACTACTATCTTCTATGTATGAATTTAAAAGTTCATCGTCTATCTTTTATCCCTGTAACATCAATCAATATACATCTGGAATCAAATATTCATCTTTGCACTACAGGCCAAAGATATTTGTGACGACCCCAAAATAGGTCCATTCCATCCAACCCATTCTGAGTCGCCAAATACATGGTACAGAAACAACTACAACTTTATTATCACAACAATAAAACTGTGAGTTTAAATACAAATATTATCTTCTAGACAATATTTATACTCAAATAAATCCTCATCACATTTATTGATACATTATTTTACAATAATGGTGAGGACTACTAAACAACTCTCTCTAGAACCTTCATTCCATACCCCGACTAGTACTCGCTACATTCTCGCCTCCTGAGAAGAAAAATGGAACAACAAGGAAAAGGGTGAGCTCAACTAGCCTAAGAAAGAATACTATGACTAAGATAATATACAACAAATTATCGTTAGTCTCCAACAGGAAAAAAATCGATAGAATCACAATAGACAACAAGTTTCGGATCAATATTCGCAATGAAATAATAATTCATAGAAGAGTTACGTAGAGAATGAAATCTACTATAATCTATGAATTTAATAAATTCATCATCAAAATTTTATCCTCAGTAACATCAATCAATATTCATTTCAAATCAAACATTCATCTTTGCACTACAGCCAAAGATATTCATCGATCGGTCATGTTCATCTCAACACTGCTCATCTTTGCACTATGTGCCAAAGATATTCATCATCGGTCATGTTCATTTAAACACCGCTCATCTTTGCACTACAAAAGCCAAAGATATTCTTCTTGAAATCATTCATCTTTTGCACTACAGGCAAAGATATTCAATAATATCATCATTTAAGACCGAGGATGATGAAAATATTTTTAAAGAACGAATCCAAAGGAAACAAAATGATAAGGATTAAGGATTAAGGATTCATACTTGGTTTTATCCATGTCCAATAATACCTCAAAAATAATCATAGTGGTGTAAAATTCAAGAATGATCAAAACATGGATACAATCAAAGCTAGTATCCGAATAGATATTTTAGACGAAAAGAAAAATTTTCATTTTTTATGAATAATAGTCTTATTCGTGAATAATGTCAGATATCGTGAATAGTCAGATATCGTGAATAAGAATCTCACAACCCAAAGATAGAAATTCTACAAAAAAAAAAAATATCTTCACGCTTCATTAATAGTACTTTCGTGAATAAGAACTCGTGAATAAGTAACTCATGAATAGTAACTCGTGAATAAGAACTCATGAATAGTAACCCCATACATGAAAAAGTTCCAAATTTGATAAAAAGTACCAACCAATATTTCAAAGATAATGATATCAAGAATTAATATCATTTGAGAAGAAAATAACATCCCTTACCTCAAAGAATCGATTACTTGGAAGGAAAGGTCGGAAGTGATCTTGAATGAAACTTGTCTTTGAACAAAGAACTCTCAAAGTATCTAAATACTCACAAAATACGCTCAATAATATAGAGAGAAGAGAAAACTTTGTTTCGGTGTGATTTTCAATTCTAACTTAGCCCTCTATTTATAGGAAAATGTTAGCCGTACCAAGCGCATTTGACTCAAGCACCGATGGCTTTACCTCGCTACTATTTCCACCCACCACATTTGAAATAAAATTCAGCACATTTTTTCACCAACCACAAGTGGGGCCCACTCAATTCTAGAATTTTCCACCAAAATCAATTATAAACCTAATTTCCGAATCCGACACCTCTTAAAATTCACAACAAATCATTCGTGCATTTTTAACGGTTCAAAATTTGTGGACATATACTCAACTTATGTATGTATAACATACCCAAAAATTACCACAATCCAACGGTCGGATTAAAAATTAGAACTCCCGCAATATATCTCAAAACCCCTGATTTGATTTTTAACACCTCCAATCCGATAAAATACTGATAAAACACCTCAACAATAATTTCTTCATTTATAACCACATAAATAAATCCATCATTTATATCCACATAAAATAAATATTTCTTTATCATATGAATCAATAATTAATTATTCACAAATAATATTACGTAATCACATTTATGATGAACCCAGTCGCTCCTGTGAAAGAGGGGGCTTTCCGATAAGGATTTCTCCTTCTCACGCGCAATTAGGTGACCAAACCTCTCCTTAGATGTAACTTTCTAGAGACATTGCCAATAATGTTATCTAATAATATTATTCAAATAATATGAATTATTGATCCGATAATGGGAAATATCATGCGTTGACAATTGTTGAACAACAATAATATAAAATACCAACGCAAAGAATTATTGAATCAATAAAATAAACTATTGAACGAAGAATTCACCGTAATAATTATTGAGTAGTGCCATCTTACGCATTTAATCAATAATTCAACAATACTGTCTGTACCTGCGTGTGCCATCTTGTCGCAATCACGCCATTCATCGTATTTTAACCAATTTGGTATTCCAACGGTCTTAATCGGTAATAACTACGGTCTTAATCTTGGAACAACTACGCCAAGTTATTTATAACCACCCAAACTTTGTCGCTTTCCTCATCCAATCGCTTTTTCAGTTATGGGGCCCACACACATGGTCAGCAGCGTCGCATTTAATATTCCCAAACGATGACGAATATTCCACGACCAAACGAATATTCCCAAATAAACAATGAATATTTTATAACCACTTATTTATTTTGAAATATTTATGATTTAACCCTTAACTATCCACATTAATCAAATCAACCCTTACTATTTCAAAATAATAAATAAAGGAAATTCCTTTTATTTAAAAATTTTCGGGTCTTACAACCCCCTCCTCGCATGAAATTTCGTCCTCGAAATTGACGTCACGATACTGGTGTTTCAAAAGGTAAAGATACCTCGCTTTCATTTTCGCTTCCAACTCCCAGTGTCATTTCCTCAATAAAGCATGGTTTCTCCACAAAACTTTAACTTATGGTATAACCTCGATACATAGGTCATGTTTTTTCCTCTACAAAATCTTGACAGTACCTCTCTCGAATGCGTTAAGTCTTCTGGCTATCTCGTCCGGTTCTAACTCAATGACGTGTTTTGGGTCGTCCACATATTTACGTAACATCGTGAAAAAACGTTATGAACACGCGTCCATACTTGGTGGTAAAACGAGTCTATAGGCCACGATTCCTATTCGATCGAGAATTTTAAATGGATTAATAAATCGAAGGTTTGAGCTTTCCTCACCTCACCGATTCTCGCTTTTGAAATAACAACTTCGCACCTCCTTCTTCAAATTCATCGACTTGATTGTGTGTAGCTTGAATACGACTTTAACTTTATTGAATTAAAGTCGATTATACTCAGATATCATCACGTGCTCAGATATCATCATCACGTGGGTACCTAGAGTTTTCATCTCCATCTCTATTATTTGTATATTATACTGAAATGAGTCTTTGATAATATCGCACTCGTACTTGTATACGATCTTCTACTCAACACGCCACCTACCACGTTAAACTTTTCCGGATGGCATGGTCGAACACATGTCTTTGAAATGAGTCTCTCTTGAGTTCTTCAAGCTCTTACCACATTCTTTGCTCCATTTGAATTTTGTATCTCTACGAGTCACCACGTTAATGGAATAGCGATTCGAGAATATCCTTCAACGAATCTCCGATAATAACCAACTAAGCTTAGAAAGCTACGTATTTGATCAACGACTTAGGTTGCTCTCAAACGTGACTCATATCCCAATCTTGGATAAAGACGTCACAATGACACCTATCGATTTACTATCGCATCGAATATGACGTCCCCATGTAGAGAGTGCCGCTTAGGTAAATTCCACAAAAAGTCACACAAGATAAAGGCTCGGTACCAAATTCTATAGTTGAATTTTTAACTCCTCGAAGTTCAATAGGAGCCATTCGATATGAGATTTTAGAAATGAGTTTTGTCTGGGGTTCAAAGTCGATACAAAATTTAATATCGATCTTTGGGAGTAAGCCAAGAAATTCTTCGAAATACGTCGGGAAAAAATCAATAACAACAAGAATATTATTCAAATCGACGCGTGTCTTTATTCAAATCCATAACATGGACTAAGAAAACTTGACATCCGTAATAAACGAATGACTTCATGGCTTGATATGAAAATGTTTGACTACAATGGTTTGATCGCTTGAGTTCGAATAATAGGTTGCTTGAGAATATGAAAACTAACAACCTTACAAAAGCAATCAATTTTGGCATGATGAGTAGTTAACCAATCAATCCCCAAAAGCAAGTATCTTTAAAGAGATAAGGTCAACGGTAATGTGATAGTGCCAACTGAATCAAACAAGATTTCTAAACAACGGATGTAATGAAAGTTTCTCCCAACTGAGTCTCCATAAATAAGTCAAAGTTTAATTTCTCCGTAGTCAAGTTCAAACGTTGAGCCTTAAAGCAAAGAGAGATAAAAGAATGGGTAGAACCTAGATCTAGTAAGGTATAAACTTCGCAAGAATTTATAATTAACTAACCTGTCTGCTAACCGTTCGGGTTCCTCGTATTTTGAATTTGGCCACGACAAACGCTTCTTCCAAGAACCGTTGACTTTGACTTTTCTCGGGACATCCTTTTGAGTCACCATTCCCATTGGATCTGGTTTCGATATCGTCTAATCTCGGCGATATGTCCTTCTTTTCCACAATTATAACATACCTTAAACTGTTGTGGGCGATTTGGTGATATGTCCCTCTTTCCGCATTTTTGTAACATACGTCGACCAATGGTCTTTCTCCTCCTTGAACTAGTTGCTCTCTTGGCCGACGCGTCTTCACGTGGTCGTTGTTGAATCTCCTCTTTTTAAATCTCCTCCCAACTCGCTTCTTCTATTTTCATGGCCACGATTACCACCAGAGTGGTTACCGCTTTTGTCCGTATTCTTCTTTCTCCACCGGGTTATCGTTATTACGATGATCGCTATCTTTGGTATGATCCTGGTTATGGTCCCTCGGTTGAACGTACTCGTTATCTCGCTTCTAACAATGAGCCCTGCTTACAACATCTCGAATAGAGAGAAAATTTATGAGAAATGAGATCTTGGCGTATCTGGGTTTCAAACCTCTCGAAACATCCGCGTCATACGTTCCTCATTCTCCACCAAATGAGGTGCAAACCTGGATAACTCCGCAAACTTCGCCTCGTCTTTGGGACACCGCCATGTTATTCTCGCTTCCAATCTAATAAACTCCACTTCCTTCATACGACGAATACTTTCGGGAAGTACTTGTCATTGAACTGCTTCAAACGTCTCCCACGACGCCTTGAGTGCAATGAATGGTACGCTTCACGATTCCCACCAAGATGTCTCCGCCGCCACTTTAACATAAAAGTAGCGAATGGAACTTTCGCTCTTCGTGCATCCCAAGACATCGAATATCTTGGTAATTTGCTTGACCCATGTTTCCGCCGCGATCGGATCGCTTTCCCTGAATCGTGGTCCCAACTCTTTGAACTGCTTGCAATGTGACCACCCGTGAATTGCTATCATCTCCTCCTCAGATTTTGAACACGAGTCTCCTCGTTCGATTTTGCATGAATCGCAAAAAGCTTTTAAACATCCCTCGTTCATCATCCGCTCGGTGGTGTTATTCACAGGAGGTACATTGTCGACTGTTGCGCGCTCCCTCGTTGTTAAGTACAGCATCTCCATCTCCACGGTCTCATTTACACCACTATTAATATTCTCGATCGACATTCTCAAATCATCATATAAAAAACAAGGGTTAATTAAGGAAATCAATCACATAATATCCCTATATATGACCAACTAACAAATAAGCTTAGGTAGGACACACTAGCGAAGGATTTACTCGCCTCTCCCTCCTAGTTCTATTCCCGATCTCCACCAGAGATCATATCCCTAAGCTCGATACCAACCGTGGCGACCCAAAATAGGTCCATTCCATCCAACCCATTCTCGAGTCGCCAAATACATGGTGCGTAAACAACTACAACTTTATTATCACAACAATAAAATCGTGAGTTTAAATACAAATATTATCTTCTGATAATATTTATACTCAAATAAATCCTCATCACATTTATTGATACATTATTTTACAATAATGGTGAGGACTACTAAACAACTCTCTCTAAACCTTCATTCCATACCCCACTAGTACTTCGCTACATTCTCGCCTCCACGAGAAGAAAAATGGAACAACAAGGAAAAGGTGGTGAGCTCAACTAGCCGAAGAAAAGAATACTATGACTAAGATAATATACAACAAATTATCGTTAGTCTCCAACAGGAAAAATCGATAGAATACAATGTACAACAAGTTTCGGATCAATATTCGCAATGTGAAATAATAATTCATAGAAGAGTTACGTAGAGAATGAAATCTACTATAATCTATGAATTTAACAAATCCATCATCAAAATTTTATCCTCAGTAACATCAATCAATATTCATTCATTTCAAATCAAACATTCATCTTTGCACTACAGCCAAAGATATTCATCGATCGGTCATGTTCATCTCAACACTGCTCATCTTTTGCACTTCTGAGGCCAAAGATATTCATCGATCGGTCGTATGTTCATTTAAACACCGCTTCATCTTTGCACTACTACTGTGCCAAAGATATTCTTCGAAATCATTCATCTTTGCACTACTGAAGCCAAAGATATTCAATAATATCATCATTTAAGACCGAGGATGATGAAAAATATTTTTAAAGAACGAATCCAAAGAAACAAAAATGACAAGGATTAAGGATTAAGGATTCATACTTGGTTTTATCCATGTCCAATAATACCTCAAAAATAATCATAGTGGTGTAAAATTCAAGAATGATCAAAACATGGATACAATCAAAGCTAGTATCCGAATAGATATTTTAGACGAAAAGAAAAATTTTCATTTTTTCTATGAATAGTCTTGCCGTGATTCGTGAATAGTGTCTTGATATCGTGAATAAAGTCTTATACGTGAATAAGTAACTCAACACCCAAAGATAGAAATTCCACAAAAAAATATCTTCACGCTTCATATGAATAGTACTTTCGTGAATAGTAACTCGTGAATAAGACTCATGAATAGTAACCCCGACATGAAAAAGTTCCAAATTTGATAAAAAGTACCAACCAATATTTCAAAGATAATGATATTGAAGAATTAATATCATTTGAGAAGAAAATAACATCCCTTACCTCGAAGAATCAAGATTGGAAGAAGGAAAGGCCAAAGTGATCTTTGAATGAAACTTGTCTTGAATGAAACTCTCAAAGTATCTAAATACTCACAAAATACGCTAATAATATAGAGAGAAGAGAGAAAACTTTGTTTCGTGTGATTTTCAATTCTAACTTAGCCCTCTATTTATAGGAAAATGTTAGCCGCCAAGCGGACTTGACTGCTACTACGATGGCTTTTTACTCGCTACTATTTCCACCCACCACATTTGAAATAAAATTCAGCACATTTTTCACCAACCACAAGTGGGGCCCACTCAATTCTAGAATTTTCACCAAAATCAATTATAAACCTAATTTCCGAATCCGACACCTCTTAAAATTCACAACAAATCATTCGTGCATTTTTAACGGTTCAAAATTTGTGGACATATACTCAACTTATGTATGTATAACATACCCAAAATTACCACAATCCAACGGTCGGATTAAAAATTAGAACTCCCATGAATATATCTCAAAACCCCGATTTGATTTTTAACACCTCCAATCCGATAAAATATCGATAAAACACCTCAACAATAATTTCTTCATTTATAACCACATAAATAAATCCATCATTTATATCCACATAAAATAAATATTTCTTTATCATATGAATCAATAATTAATCATTCACAAATAATATTACGTAATCACATTTATGACAACCAGTCGCTCCCGTGAAAGAGGGGCTTTCAGATAAGGATTTCTCTCTTATCAAGCAATTAGGTGACCAAACCTCTCCTTGTATGAACTTTCTAGACATTGCCAATAATGTTATCTAATAATATTATTCAAATAATATGAATTATTGATCCGATAATGAGAAATCTTGTCAATTGACAATTGTTGAACAACAATAATATAAAAATACCAACGCAGAATTATTGAATCAATAAAATAAACTATTGAGCAAGAATTACCGTAATAATTATTGAGTAGTGCCATCTTACGCATTTAATCAATAATTCAACAATCTTGCAATACTGCAAGTGTCTTCTTGTGCGACCAGACATCGTATTTTAACCACAAAGGGTATTCCAACAAATCTTAACTGAGAATAACTACGGTCTTAATTGTTGAATAACTACGCTCGTTATTTATAACCACCCAAACTTTGTCGTTTTCCTCATCCAATCGCTTTTCGTTATGGGGCCCACATTATCGTGGCATACCGTCAGCATTTAATATTCCCCGACAAAGATTTAATATTCCACGACCAAACGAATATTCCCAAAATAACAATGAATATTTTATAACCACTTGCTTATTTTGAAATATTTATGTATTTAACCCTTAACTATCCACATTAATCAAATCAACCCTTACTATTTCAAAATAATAAATAAAGGAAATTCCTTTTTATTTAAAAATTTTCGAGGTCTTACAATATTCATCACTTAGTCATGTTCATTTAAACACGTGTTCATCTTTGCAGACTACTGGCCAAAGATATTCTTCAGAATCATTCATCTTTGCACTTCTGGGCCAAAGATATTCTTAAGAAATCATTCATCTTTGCACTACTGTGCCAAAGATATTCCATAATATCATCATTTAAGACCGAGGATGATGAAAAATATTTTTTAAAGAAACGAATCAAGTGAAACAAAATGACAAGGATTAAGGATTAAGGATTCGTACTTGGTTTTATCCACGTCCAAAAATACCTCAAAAGTAATCATAGTGGTGTAAAATTCAAGAATGATCAAAACATGGATACAATCGAGTTAGTATCCGAATAGATGTTTTGGACGAAAAGAAGAAATTTTATTTTTCTATTGAATAAAGATCAGATATCGTGAATAGTCTTGATATCGTGAATAATTACTATATACGTGAATAAGAATCTCAGACACCAAAAGATAGAAATTCCACAAAAACATCTTCACGCCTTAATGAATAGTACTTCGTGAATAGTAACTCATGAATAAGAACCCATAAATAAGTAACCCCGACATGAAAATGTTCTAAATTTGATAAAACTTCGGATCAACATTTCGAAGATAATGATATTGAAGAAATAATATCATTACTGAAAATAATAATATTCCTTACCTCGAAAGATCGATCTTCTAAATAGAATCTAAGGGTATAGTCTTTGAAGGAACTTGCACCGCTTGCAATACTCAAAGTATACTCAAAATACTCACAAGAATACGCTCAATAATATAGAGTGAGAAAACTTCAGTTTCTGGTGTGATTTTCAATTCTAACCTAAGCACCCTATTTATAGGAAATTGCTTAGAACACCAAAGCAGAAAATTTAATAAAATAATAATATAATTAAACAAATTCAAGCCCACCTTAGACCAACTGAATTCAGCACATTTATATCACATGTGGGATTGCAAAAAACGTTTTTCTTAAATAAAACAATTAAAACTTCCAAAAATCAATTATTTTGAGTTTGAACTTCAATAATTCATAATAAATAGCCCTTTCATCAGAAAATTCGAATCTCACGAGTTTTATAGGAAATTCAATTCTCTACAACTTTGCGAGAAGAAAGTTTTTCTAAATTCCAAATAGAAATTGGCCAAATCCACAAACGGGCAATTTTACAAGCTATAATCAAATTTCAACCAATAAATGGGGTCCACCAAACATATTTAACATGTTTTAAATATTTATTGCAACAAAAAATACTCTTCCTCCTCGTATACTCATATATCCCACATTCGTTGTAAAAATATCACCGTTAATATATTATTAAAATAATATATTTAAATGAATTATTTTATCGTAAAAGATAAAATATTAATTTTCAACAATTGTCATTTTAAAAATTTTCTCCATCTATATCCACATAAAATTAATATTTTCTTCATCATATAAATCAATAATTAATTATTCACAAATAATATTACGAGAATCACAATATTGACAACCGAGGCGCCTCCTGGAAAGAGGGCTTTCCAATAAGAATTTCTTCTTCTTGGTGGCCTATGATTAGGTGACCAAACCTCTCCTTAGATGTAACTTTCTAGACATTGCCAATAATGTTATCTAATAATATTATTCAGATAATATGAATTATTGCTTCGATAATGAAAAATACCGTAATAATGACAATTATCAAACAACAAAGAGAATATAAAATATCAACGCAAAGAATTATTAACTCAATAAAATACCGAATAAGAATTATCGTAACCATTATTGAGTAGTGCCTTCTTACGTAGAATCAATAATTGGTGCAATACCGTGTATCTTCTTGTTCAACAATGCGTATTAGTGTGTTTTAACCACCGGTATTCCAACAAGATAATAACTGTGAATAACTACGCTGTAGTTATTTAAAAACAACTTATATTTGTCGTTTTCTTCATCCCATCGCTTTCCAGTTATGGGGCCCACACATGGTCTTGGCTACCGTCAGACGATATATTCCGATAATGCATTACGAATATTCCACGACAAAACGAATATTCCCCGAATGACAATGAATATTTTATAACCACTTGCTTATTTTGAAATATTTGCGTATTTAACCCTTAACTATCCACATTAATCAAATCAACCCTTACTATTTCAAAATAATAAATAAAGGAAATTCCTTTTTATTTAAAAATTTTGGATCTTACAACCTCCCTCCTTATGAAATTTCGTCCCTCGAAATTGACGTGCGTACTGGTGTTAAAAAGGTGAGGATACCTCGCTTTCATTTCCGCTTCCAATTCCTGTGTCATTTCCTCTATAAGCATGATTCCTCCACAAAACTTTAACTTGTGGTATGACCTTTCTTGGCGTGGGACATTGAGACGCCCCAAAATTAGGTATCGTCCACCCATCTTGGGTCGCCACTTACATGGTACATAAATTCAAATACAACTTACTAATATAAGCGCCGTATATAATACGACATAAACTGTGAGTTTGAATACAAATATTGTCTATTAGATATTATACAAACTCAAAAGGAGTCCTCATTACAACTATTATCACACTATTTCACGAATAGTGAGGGACTACTAATCTTATCCTCTCGGACCATTACTTACGTTCCCGACTGCGTCCAAATTATGTTCTCATTTCACGAGAGAACGCAGGTGAAAGAAAAGGGTGAGCTCAACTAGTCCAAGAAGAAATATTCTGACTAAGATAATGCGTAATAAATTATCATTAGCCTTCAACAATGTTAAACCGATAAAATACAATGAACAACCGGTTTAATCTGCAGCGAATAAGCAATCCATTATCGAGTCAAGTAGAGAATAAAGTCTACTATCTTTTAGGTTTTAAAAGGTTTTCATCAATTTTTATCGACGAGACTCGACAATAATAAACCACCACATCTAATCATCCACACTACCACGGTCAAGGATTTTCATCAAATTATCAATGGTCATGACTATCTACGAATCACCCCCGTCATAATCATACCAAAAACTATCCATCAACGCATTACATGTGCCACCGAGGGACTTTTGTCACATCATTTATATCAAGTCATGATTATACTAAGAATGATCCTCGGTCATAATCATACTAAGTTCATCTATGCACGTAAGCCAAAGATAACATAATATAACATGAGGATGATGACAATGACATAGTAATTCATTCAAAAAACAAGTTCAAGAATTATTTAATCCATGAATTATTAACGTCCAAATTGTCAACACGATCTTTTTTTACGTAGAGTAAAATTCAATAATGATCGTAAGAATATTTCCATGAAAAGATCTTTGGATGAAACGCAAATATCAAGGATATTCTACTAATTTCATGGAGTATAGAAGTCAAAGTTTTAACCAACCGGGTATAATAAAGAATGGAATAACAAAAGAAATCACCATGCATGCGGTACTTGCATGTAGACAAAGTTATTCCAATGTAATAATAATAACGGAACCAGTCGGTGAAATTCACACCGACGTGGATGTTCCAACCGAGAATAATAAAGATGGAACCGGATCCGGTGTAAAACACACGATAGATATTCCAACGTAAATGATAAAGATGGAACCAGGTCCGTGTAAAACACGCATGACAGGATGTTCCAATGTAATAATAAAATTTAACCGGTCCCAGTAAAACACATGACGGGATGTTCCAATGTAAATAATAGAAGAATGTCACCAAGTATAGGGTAAACCACGTATACAAAGTTATTCCAATGAATAATAAGCGATGGAATAACATAAGGATTTCACCAAGTATAGGGTATCTGGCGATACGAGGTTATGTATAGGGTATGCCACTTTTACAAAGTTATTCCAATGAATAATAATGAATGGAATAATGAAGTTCTCTTCGAGAAGAAAGAATAACACCCTTACCGTAAAAAAGAACTGAATATAGAAGTAGTGAAGTAGCGAATACTCTTCTTCTTTCTATAATTTTCTCTATAGCTTCTCTCTATAATTTCTCTCTAGAGTTTCAATGAATTCGTAAGAAAATAATGAAGGAATGAGCTTCTATTTATAGGAAAATGGAATGCATAAGTAATTAATCCATGAACGGTCCGATTGATTTACTTTAATCGGCGGTCCATATTTAAAGAAAAATCTTTTAAATAAAATATAATATATTCTATTTATATAAAAACATTTTACTATGCAAACACTATGCAATACTACGATAACACTTATTTATACAACACTATGCATAATAAAATATAATATATTCTATTTATAGAATAACTTTAATAAAGTATTCTATTTTATATAAAAAGATGTTTACATTTTATTACGTTAATAATACGAATAAAACAAAACGTCATTATCGCTATAATAATTCATATTATTAATTGTGATAATGGAATCAAACCGAGTGACTTCTCACATAGGCATCAATAATCAATCTGGTAAGCTTTACTTATGCAACCACACGTATTCTTCGCATACTTTTACTACCGAGTAGTTCAACAGTATCAACGGTAAAACTTCCGCCGTTATTTTAATAAAATATTTTTGTCGTTTTCTCAATCCGACAATAATTCTGTTGTGGGGTCCACCAATGATTGAGCCGTTGTACGAATATTTCCTGCTAAACCGAATATTCCCCGACCAATCGAATATAATATAACCACTTGCATACTTTGCAAAATTTATAAATACTACCCACAACTATAATATTATCTCAAATTCATACCATAATATTAAAAAATTATTTCGACCAAATTTAAATCTTTATTAATAAAATCTGGGGTCTCACAGACATGCTCCTTCCTATCCAAGATCTTGACAAGTACCTCCTCATACGTTAAGTCTTCACTATCTCTCGTCCGATTCTAACTCAATAACGTGGTTCGGTCTTTCACATATTTACGATACAAGTATGATATGTGAAACACATTATGAACACGAGACATACTTGAGGTAACGCAAGTCTATAGGCTACATTTCCTACTCGGTCAAGAATTTGAAATGGACCAATAAATCGTGGATTGAGCTTTCCTCTCTTCCCAAATCTTGTAACTTCCTTCCATTTAAAGAACTCATGAACAATATATGATCCCTACATTAAATTCCACGTCCTTTCGATGAAGATCCGCATAACTCTTTTGTCGATCTTGTCTGGTTTATATCGTTGTCGAATCATTTGGATCTTTTCGGTGAGTCATATACGTCTTAACTCGGGTCCCAACAATGTTGCTTCACCTACCTCATCCCAACATATTGGAGAACAACATTTTGTCCATATAATGCTTCAATGGAGCCACACCTATACTTGCACGATAATCATTGTTGTAGGAGAATTCCACCAATGGTAAATACTTATCCCAACCGCCTTGAAGTCTAGGACACGAGTCTTAATAAATCTTCAAGAGTTTGAATAGTCCTCTCGATTGATTGTCCGTCCGTTTGGGGATGGTATGCCAACTAAATCGCAAATTCGTGCCCATAGCTTTTTGCAAGCTAACCCAAAATCTTGAAGTGAATCTTGGGTCACGATCCAAAACTATGGATACAGGCATGCCATGCAACCTCACAATCTCATTCACGTATATACTAAAGAAGACGTTCGAGGGAATAAGTCTCCCAGATGTCGGCAAGAAATGAAGCGGACTTGGTTAATCTATCAACAATAACCCAAATAGCATTGATGCCTTGAGAAACCGTAGGAAGACCCGTAATTGAAATCCATAGTAATGTGTTCCCACTTCCATTCCGGAATCTCAAGTGGTTGCACGGACCCTTAGGTACAAGATGCTCCGCCTTTTACACGCCGGCAAGTTAAACACATCGAGATAAACTTTGCAATCTCTCTCTTCATATTGTTCCACCAAAATGTATGTCGAAGATCACGATACATTTTAGTACTTTCCGAGGATGGATTGCAAATGGCGTATTGTGTGCCTCCATCATAATCTTGTACTTCAAATCGTAGTCGTTAGGAACACAAAAGTCTAGAGTGGACTCAAGTATTCCTTCTTCATCAATTCTCGCTTACGGAATAGCTCCTTCTTGTACTTTCTTCTTCATACGCATCGACTCAAGATTGCCTGGGCTTGAAGCAACCTTAACTTTTTCTATTAAAGTTGGTTCTATCGCATACTTGACATCATCGCACTCGCTCGTCAAGATATGATCTTCTACTCAATGCGTCACCTACCACGCTTTCTTTACCGGGATGGTATTGAATAGTGTGGTCGTAGTCTTCAATAGCTCGAGCGAGCCAACGTCATTGCCGCATGTTGAGTTCTTTTTGAGTGAAGAAATATTTAAGGCTTTTATGGTGCGAATATATCTCCACTTTCTCCCCATATAGATAGTGCCTCCATATTTTTAAGCGCAGCTAACATTGCCGCTAACTCTAGATCATGAGTAGGATAATTCCTCTCATACTCTTTAAGTTGTCATGAGGCATAAAGCATGACTTTCCCACGCCGCATGAGAACACATCCTAACCCTTTGCACGAAGCATCATTTGTGAATAACAAATCCATCCGAACCAGGATGGTATTGTTAGAACAGTCTTAGAAATAAGTCTCCTCTTAAGCTCTTGGAAACTTTTCTCGCGTTCTTCGCTCCAAACGAATTTTGTATCCTTCCGAAGTTAAATTTGAAGTTAATGGAGTAGCGATTCGAGAAAACCCTTCCACGAATCTCCGATAATAACCAAATAAGCCCAAAAAGCTACGTACTTGATCCACCGACTTTCTATTGCTCCCTAACTTTGTATTGATTCAATCTTGGCCGGATCAACAGATACTCCATGTTTCGACACCGCGTGCCCAAGGAATGCTACTTCCTCGCCGTAACTCGCATTTCTTCAATTTGGCATATAGTTGGTTTTCACGAAGCCTTTGGAGTACCGACTTTCAAATGGTGCTCATGATCTTCACGGCTTTTGGAATATATGAGGATGTCATCAATAAAGACAACAACGAATTGATCAAAATATTCCTTGAATACTCGGTTCATCATATCCATGAAAGTCGCAGGAGCATTAGTTAGTCCGAAAGACATGACTAAGAATTCATAATGCCCATACCGAAGTTACAAGGCGCTTTGGAATATCCTCGATTCTAATCTTGGTGATGATATCCGAATCGAAGATAGATTTTTGAAAAGAATTGTGCCCTTTGTGGCGGGTCAAACAAGTCATCAATACGAGGTGAGGATACCTATTCTTGATGGTGACATGGTTCAATTCCCGATAGTCAATACAAAAGTCGCATACTCCGTCTTTCTTCTTTACAAAATAAAGCAGGAGCACCCCAGGAGATGTCTTAGATTTAATGAAACCGATGTCCAACAATTCACGTAGTTGGACCTTTAACTCCACGAAGTTCAATAGGAGCCATTCGATATGGGGTTTTAGAAATAGGCTTTATACTGTGTTCAAGATCAATAAAGAATTCAACTTCACGTTACGGGGTAGGCCGGAAGTTCTTCTGGAAATACGTCGGGAAAGTCAATAACAACAGAATATTATTCAAATTTGACGTGTCTTTATTCAAATCCATAACATGGGCTAAGAAAGCTTGACATCCGCTTTTTAATAAACGAATAGCTTTATGATTAGATATGACGGTGATCGATTTTAATGGTTTAGTTGCTTGAATTGCATAACAACAAGGTTGGTTAGGAATATGAAAACTAACAACCTTACGAAAACAATCAATTTTGGCATGATGAGTAGTTAACCAATCAATCCCTAAAATCACATCAAAAGCAAGTATCTTTAAAGAGATAAGGTCAATAGGTAAGGTAATGGTGCCAACTTGAATCAAACAAGATTTATAAACGATTGGATGTGATGAAAGTTTCTCCTAACGGAGTTTCCACAGATAGGTCAAAGTCTAATTTCTCCTAGAGTCAAGTTTAAACGTTGAGCACATGCGGAGAGATAAATGAATGGGTAAAGCACCAGGTATCAAGTAAGGTATAAACTTCGCAAGAATTTATAAATAGCTTACCCGTGATCACCTCGTTTGGGTTCCTCGCATTATGACCAATCCACAACAAACGCTTCTTCCGGAATCGTTGACTTTGACTTTTATGGGATGTCTTTTTGAGTCACCGTCCCCATTTGAACTAGGTTTCGCCTTCGTCTGATCTCGAGCGATATGTCCTTCCTTTCCACAATTATAGCATACCTTGAGCTGTTGTGGGCGCTTTGGTGATATGTCCTCTTTTCGCATTTGTAGCATATACGACCGGTGGTCGTTCTCCTCCCTTAGAACCGATTCTTTGTCACGCAGACCGCCATCTTCACATACGTCGTTGTTAAATCTCCTCTTTTAAAATCTCCTCCCGACTCGCTTCTTCTATTTTCACGTGGCCATGATTACCACCAGAGAGTGGTAACCATTTTTGTCCGTCTGCTTTTCTTTCTCCGTTTGGTTATCATTATTACGCTGACCGCTATCTCTCTGCAGTACGATCCTCGGTTTTGGTCCTCAATTGGTAGTACTCGTTATCTCGCTTTCTAATAATTGAGCCACATTTACAACATCTGAATAAAGAGAAAATTTATGAGAAATGAGATACTGACGTATGCCGGATTTCAAACCTCTAAGAAACATCCGCGTCATATGTGAGACCCCAGATTTTATTAATAATGATTTAAATTTTGTCAAAATAATTTTTTAATATTATGGTGTGAATTTGAGATAATATTATAGTTGTGGGTAGTATTTATAAATTTTGCAAAGTATGCAAGTGGTTATATTATATTCGATTGGTCGGGGAATATTCGGTTTAGTAGGGAATATTCGTACAACGGCTCAATCATTGGTGGACCCCACAACAGAATTATTGTCGGATTGAGAAAACGACAAAAATATTTTATTGAAATAACGGCGGAAGTTTTACCGTTGATCTTGTTGAACTACTTGGTAGTAAGAAAGACGATGTCACGTGGTTGCATAGTAGCATTACGGTATTGATTATTGATGCTTATGTGAGAAGTCACTTCGGTTTGATTCCATTATTGTCGATTAATAATATGAATTATTATAAGCGATAATGACGTTTTGTTTTATTCAGTATTATTAACGTAATAAAATGCGAAACATCTTTTATATAAAATAGAATACTTTATTAAAGTTATTACATAAATAGAATATATTATATTTTATTATGCATAGTTTTGCATAGTGTTTGCGTAGTAAAATGTTTTTATATAAATAGAATATATTATATTTTATTTAAAAGATTTTTCTTTAAATATGGACCATCGATTAAAGTAAATCAATCTGACCGCTCATGGATTAGTTCTTATGCATTCCATTTTCCTATAAATAGAAGCTCATTCCTTCATTATTTTCTTACGAATTCATTGAAACTCTGTAGAGAAATTATAGAGAGAGGCTTTATAGAGAGAAAATCATATATAGAGAAGAAGAAGAGTATTACGGTACTTCACTACTTTGATATCCAAAGGTCTTTTTACGGTAAGGGATATTATTTGTTGTACCGTAAGGGGTGTTATTCTTCTTATTCATAAAGAGAACTTCATTATTCCATTCATTATTATTACATTGGAATAACTTTGTAAAAGTGGCATACCCTATACATAACCTCAGTATCACCAGGCATACCCTATACTTGGTGAAATCCTTATGTTATTCCATTCTTATTTATTACATTTGGAATAACTCAGTATCTGCTTAATCCCCTATACTTGGTGACATTCTTCTATTCTTTATTATTACATTTGGAATATCCCATGCATCTTTATCTGTGGGACTGGTTCCATTTTTATTATTCCGTCTTTATTATTACGTTTAATATCACATGCATCTTTATCGCCGGACACAGGTTCCATCATTTATTATTACGCATTTATTATTACATTTGGAACATCCCAGCCGATTGTGATTTTCACGACTGGTTCCGTTATTATTATTCTGTTGGAATAACTTTGTCATCGCAAGTACCGCATGCATGGTGATTTCTGTTGTTATTCCATTTCTTATTATTCTCGGTTGGTTAAAACTTTGACTTTTATACTCCATGAAATTAGTAGAATATCCTTGATATTTGCGTTTCATCCAGTATCTTTTCATGGAAATACTCTTCCGATCATTCTTGAATTTTACTCTACAAAAGCGAGGTAATGTTGACAATTTGACGATAATAATTCTGGATAAAATAATTCTTGAACTTGTTTTATTGAATTATTATGTCATTATCATCATCCTCATGTTATATTATGTTATCTTTGAGACTTACGTGCATAAATGAACTTAGTATGATTATGACCAGGAATCATTCGGTATAATCATGACTTGTTATAAATGATGTGACAAAAGTCCTCAGTGGCCCTGTAATGCAGTGATGGATAGTTTTTGGTATGATTATGACCAGGGGTGATTCGGTATAGTCATGACCATTGATAATTTGATGAAAATCCTTGACCGTGGTACATGGATGATTAGATGTGGTGGTTTTGTTATTAAGCTGAGTCTCAGCGATAAAAATTGATGAAAACCTTTTAAAACCTAAAAAACAGTAGACTTTATTTTCTACTTGACTCTTTTAATGGATTGCATATTCCGCTGCAGTTAAACTGGTTGTCTATTGTATTTTATCAGTTTAACACTGTTGAAGGCTAATGATAATTTATTCTGCATTATCTTAGTCATAATATTTCTTACTGGGCTAGTTGAGCTCACCTTTCTTTCACTTTATTCTCTTGAAAATGAGAACATAGCCGGAGACGAGTCGGGAGCGGAGTAATGGTCGAGAGGATAAGATTAGTAGTCCTCACTATTCGTGAAATAGTGTGATAATAGTTGTAATGAGGACTCCTTTTGAGTTTGTATAATATCTAGTAGACAATATTTGTATTCAAACTCACGCTTTATGTCGTATTGTTATACCACGTGCTTATATTAGTAAGTTGTATGTGAATTTATGTACCTTGTAAGTGGCGACCCAGGATGGGTGACGATACCAAATTTTGGGGCGCCACGGTTGGTATCGAGCTTAGGATATGATCCACAGCTAAGAGGTGAGAATAGTACTAGGAGGGAGGCAGGGAATACCTTCGCTAGAATGACCTACCTAAGTTTATGTGTTTATTTTATTGGTCATCGAATAATATAGGGATAATTTGTTACATGTCAATTAACCCTTGTTTTGTGACGGTGTTTGGGAATGGCATCTGAAAATGCCGAGATAAGCAATGAAGCACATGAGAGTGTTGATTCACTTTCAAACAAAAGGTAACGACCAACAACACGATAATAATCATCTTGGTGGCAACGGCCATCGTAACAATGATAACCATCGTGGGGAAATTATCATGCTAAGAATGGTAACCACTTCGGTGGTAATCATGGCAAAGATAATAGAAGTGGAAATTTCAAGAAGAAAGGTCATTTAGCTCGATTTTGTCATTATAGTGAAGTCAAGTCCAATTTGGGATAGTGGCAACAAAGGCGGATACTGGACAAAACAAAGTCGGTGGTTTCAGGGAAGAGCGTTTTTTCGTGACTTCTCGAAAAGTGGGTAACCCGAACGAAGTTAGCACGTTAGTTAATTATAAATTCTTGCGAAGTCTATACATTATTAGATCTGGGTTCTACCCATTCTTTTATCTCTCTTTGCTTTTGCGCTTTAAATTTGACGTTCGCTCAACATTTAAATTTGACTCAGAAGAAATTAGACTTTGATTTCATATTCTAACCAACTGTTATCTGAATTCAAAGTAACCAAATCCTAAAGTTAATCACTGTTATATCAAGCTATAAGTAAAGAGCCCGATCCTTTCGTTGTTGACTTCCTTGTGTGGAATGCACCGAAGCGGACTTTTCGTAGAAGCGACGTCGTGGATCAAGATGGCAAGTTGATAGGTATAATTGTGAGGTCTTATCCGGGTTAAGGGATAGAAGTCACAGTTAGTATTAATCTGACGTCTTATCCAAGTCTTGGACGAGAATGCTTGATTTTGAATGATATTTCTATCATTAATAAATTTCTTGGCGTATTCTTGAAGACTTCCTAGCCTACCCTAGAGTGTGAAATCGAATTTTGTATTGACCCCAGTGACAAAACCCATTTCTTAAACCTCAAATATTTCTTCAACTAAAATGAACAGTTTACGTGGTTTATGATGAAAGTCATAATAAAAGCATTGGACTAATGAAAATCATGGGTATTCGTGGTATTAGTAAGTTTTATGATGAGTTATGTTGGTTAGTATGTAAAAACATGAAAGTTTCTTAAAAATCACAAAGAGTTGAAAATCAGATTTTGGTGAAAAACATAACATGAAATTCAATTGACCATATCTCTTATTATATTTTGAATTTTTGAGTGTGGTCAAGTCCTAGAGTTAGATCTATGAGTTACCTAACTAATCCAAGTGGAATTACTGGAAAAGGTGTTGTAGATTTTTGTGTGGACTGATTTTAGCAAAGGAGTGCAAAGCTGTAAAAATCGAAAAAGCTTTCCGCCATGATTTTAGAGAGGCTGTTTCGGCCACTTAAATTATGAAAAAAAATTCTGGCCTTTTGGGACATGAAGGTATATGGTATAAAGTACCTCCTGTCCAAAAATGAGCTCATTCTCGACTTAAAATGAGCAAGTTATGACTATTTCAATATTTAGGTTTTTTCCCGATTTAAAAATGCTATAACCGGAGTTCTATAACTCCAGATGACCATGAAATTTAAACTAGAAGCTCACGTTAACATGTGTAAGGTCCTGCCAAGATTTGGGAATTTTGGAGTTAAACTTGAGGTAGCTAATTTCTTAAGGAATTAATTAGAAATTGATTTTTGAAAAATAGTAAATGAATTTTAAAAATTTTGAGAAAAATATATTTTCATCATGGGACTATATTATGCTAAATCCCAGAAAAGAAATATTTTTGGGACTGATTTGGTATTTTTCATGAAAATAGTTTAGTTACGAACATATGAGTTAAATATGTTATGTGAAGTAACAAAGTTGAAAATAGGATTTTATGGCTAGAGAATCCTATATAGAGTATATGCATATTTTTTTATGAGGATTTGATAATTGGTGATGATATCTTATGAGTGTGGCATTTTGAATGATTAAATGCATTATATGGTAAAGCGTAAACAATTGAGGTAAATTGTTTATAAATTTAAGAAGTGATTAAAATATTGTTATAATATTAATGATGTTAGATTATGAGATTATTAAGTGATTGATAACATGGGGATATTCTTGAATTCTCGGATAAATTATATTATAAATGTTTAATATTTATCTTTTATCTCATTTGATTGATTCTTTATATCATTATCCTCATTTTATATTATGTTGAAAGTCATCTGTGGCAGTAGTGCATAGATGGACTTGGTATGATTATGACCGTGGATTGTTCGGGATAAATCATAACCGTAATTGAATACACGATTATCTTTGGTAGTAGTGCATGGATAATTTGTGGTCGTGATACTAATGAATACACAATTATCTTTGGTAGTAGTCGTGGATAATTTGTGGTCGTGATACTAATGAATACACGATTATCTTTTCTTAGTAGTGTATGGATAATTTGTGGTCGTGATACTAATGAATACACGATTATCTTTTCAGCCGTAGTGCATGGATAATTTGTGGTCGTGATATCTTAATGAATACACAATTATCTTTGGTAGTAGTGCATGGATAATTTATGGTCGTGATACTAATGAATACACAATTATCTTTGGCCGTTGTGTATGGATAATTTGTGGTCGTGATACTAATGAATACACGATTATCTTTGGCCGTAGTGCATGGATAATTCGTGGTCGTGATACTAATGAATATCCTTGGCCTGTAGTGCAGGGATGATTCGATGATATGGATTAATTATTGAGCTGAGTCTCAGTAATGAAATATTAATTCATGGATGTGGTAACAGTCATCTTTGGCCGTAGTGCATTGATAGACTTGGTATGATTATGACCACGGATTATTCGGTATAATCATGACCGTAATTGAAAACATGAATATCCTTAGCCAGTAGTGCATGGATAATTCATGGTTGTGATACTATTAAGCTAAGTCTCAGCATTATTGGTTTTACAGTTGTATATCTTTAGCCTGTAGTGCAAATATGAATAGTTAATGAATAGCTTTGGCGATTTAGAAGATGAATTTAATATTTTCAAGGTATCCTCATCTCTTTATCATACCAGTCGTACCACCACAATTTCGAGGGCTAAATTCCATAAGGAGGGAGATTGTGAGACCCCGATTTTATTAATAAAGATTTAAATTTTGTCAAAATAATTTTTAATATTATGGTGTGAATTTGAGATAATATTATAGTTGTGGGTAGTATTTATAAATTTTGCAAAGTATCTGAAGTGGTTATATTATATTCGATTGGTCGGGAATATTCGGTTTAGCGAGGAATATTCAATACAACTACTCAATCATTGGTGGACCCTATTAATGTAATTATTGTCGGATTGAAAAACGACAAAAATATTTTATTGAAATAACGGCGGAGTTTTTACGATTGATCTTGTTGAACTACTTGGTAGTAAAAAGTCACGATGTCGTGTGGGTTGCATAGTAGCACACGGTATTGATTATTGATGCTTATGTGAGAAGTCACTCAGGTTTGATTCCATTATTGTTTATGGATTAATAATATGAATTATTATAGCGATAATGACGTTTTGTTTTATTATATTATTAACGTAATAAAAGCGAAACATCTTTTATATAAAATAGAATACTTTATTAAAGTTATTCATAAATAGAATATATTATATTTTATTATGCGTAGTGTTGCGTAGTGTTTTTGCATAGTGTTTTGCATAGTAAAATGTTTTTATATAAATAGAATATATTATATTTTATTTAAAAGATTTTTCTTTAAATATGGACCGTCAGATTAAAGTAAATCAATCTGACCGCTTCATGGATTAATTCTTATGCATTCCATTTTCCTATAAATAAAGCTCATTCCTTCATTATTTTCTTACTGAATTCATTGAAACTACAGAGAAAGAAATTATAGAGAGAAGCTATAGAGAGAAAAATCTATAGAGAGAAAGAAGAAGAGTATTCGCGTACTTCACTACTTTGATATCCAAATGTCTTTTACGGTAAGGGATATTATTTGTTGTACCGTAAAGGGGTGTTATTCTTTCTTATTCATAAAGAGAACTTCTCATTATTCCATTCATTATTATTCTGGCATTGGAATAACTTTTGTAAAAGTGGCATACCCTATACATAACTTTGTATACGCGGCATACCCTATACTTGGTGAAATCCTTATGTTATTCCATTCTTATTTATTCTTGGAATAACTCAGATCTGTGAATCCCCTATACTTGGTGACATTCTTCTATTCTTTATTATTACATTGGAATATCCTGTCTGCAAGTATATCTGGACCGGTTCCATTTTTATTATTCCGCTTTATTATTACAGTTTAATATCCCGTATGCATCTTTATCATGCCGCACTGGTTCCATCATTTATTATTCTGCATTTATTATTACATTTGGAACATCCTCGTGGGCAGATTTTCACCTGACTGGTTCCGTTATTATTATTACTGTGGAATAACTTTATGTATGGCACATCGCATGCACGGTGATTTCTTTGTTATTCCATTTCTTATTATTCTCAGTTGGTTAAAACTTTGACTTCTATACTCCATGAAATTAGTAGAATATCCTTGATATTTGCGTTTCATCCAGTATCTTTTCATGGAAATACTCTTCTGATCATTCTTGAATTTTACTCTACAAAACAGGGTAATGTTGACAATTTAGACGATAATAATTCCTGGATAAAATAATTCTTGAACTTGTTTTATTGAATTATTATGTCATTGTCATCATCCTCATGTTATATTATGTTATCTTTGGCTTACGTGCATAAATGAACTTAGTATGATTATGACGAGTGAATCATTCGGTATAATCATGACTTGTTATAAATGATGTGACAAAAGTCCTCGATGGCACAGTGTCTGCGTCGATGGATAGTTTTTGGTATGATTATGACCGGGGTGATTCGGTATAGTCATGACCATTGATAATTTGATGAAAATCCTTGGCCAGTGATACATGGATGATTAGATGTGGTGGTTTTGTTATTAAGTCGAGTCTCAAATGATATAAATTGATGAAAACCTTTTAAAACCTAAAAATAGTAGACTTTATTTTCTACTTGACTCTTTTAATGGATTTCATATTCCGTCATGCAGATTAAACCGGTTGTCTATTGTATTTTATCGGTTTAACATCGTTGAAGGCTAATGATAATTTATTACGCATTATCTTAGTCATAATATTTCTTCTTTGGGCTAGTTGAGCTCACCCTTTCTTTCATCGTTCTCTTGAGAAATGAGAACATAGGCGGACGAGTCGGGAACGGAGTAATGGTCCGGAGGATAGCATTAGTAGTCCTCACTATTACGTGAAATAGTGTGATAATAGTTGTAATGAGGACTCCTTTTGAGTTTGTATAATATCTAGTAGACAATATTTGTATTCAAACTCACGCTTTATGTCGTATTGTACCCACGCTTATATTAGTAAGTTGTATGTGAATTTATGTACCATGTAAGTGGCGACCCAAGATGGGTGACGATACCAAATTTTGGGGCGCCATCATCATACGCTCCTCATTCTCCACCAAATGAGGTGCAAACCCGATAACTCTGTAAACTTTGCCTCGCATCGAGACACCGCCATGTTGTTTTGTTCTAATCGATGAACTCCACTTCCTTCATACGACGAACACTTTCGTGAAAGTATTTGTCATTAAATAGCTTCAAACGTCTCCCAAGACATCGCCGAAAGTTACTGGATGGGTACGCCTACGACTCCCACCAAATGAGTCGCTTCGCCACTTTTAACATAAAGGTGGCGAATGGAACCTTCGTTCCTCCGCATCCATCCCAAGACATCGAATATCTTGGTAATTTGTTTGACCCATGTTTCCGCCATGATCGGATCTCGCTTTCCCTTAAATTCTCGTGGTCCCAACTCTTTGAATCGCTTGCGTTTGTGACAACCCGTGAATTGCTATCATTTCCTCCTCAGTATTTTGAACACGAGTTTCCTCGTGCGATTTTGCATGAACTATGCAAAAACTTCTAAACATCCCCTCGCTCATCATCTCGCTTCAATGGTGTTGTTCACAGGAGGAACATTGCCACTGACTGTTGCACGCTTCTCCTCATTGGTGAGTACAGCATCTCCACTGTCTCATTTCCATTGTTAATATTCTCACGACATTCTCAAATCATCATATAAAACAAGGGTTAATTAAGGAAATCAATATATCACATAATATCCCTATATACCCACCAACTAACAAATAAGCTTAGGTAGGACACACTAGCGAAAGGATTTACTCGCCTCCCCTCCTAGTTCTATTCCCCGATCTCCGCCGGAGATCATATCCCTAAGCTCGATACCAACTGTGACGCCCCCCAAAATAGGTATACATCACCTATTCGAGAGTTGTCACAATACATGGTAAGTAAACAACTACAACTTTATTATTACAACAAGAAACTCGTGAGTTTGAATACAAATATTATCTTCTGCATAATATCTATATACTCAAATAAATCCTCATCACATTTATTGATACATTATTTTACAAAAATGGTGAGGACTACTAAACAATCCTTTCTAAAACCTTCATTCCATACCCCACTAAATTACTCGCTATATTCTCGCCTCCCGAGAAAAATGGGAACAAAAAGGAAAAGGGTGAGCTCAACTAGCTCAAGAAAGAATATTATGACTAAGATAATATACAACAAATTATCGTTAGTCTTCAACAGGAAAAATATAATAGAATACAATAGACAACAAATTTTAAATCAATATTCGCAATGAAATAATAATTCATTAGAAGAGTTAAGTAGATAATGCAAACTACTATCTTCTATGTATGAATTTAAAAGTTCATCGCTCATCTTTTATCCTCAGAACATCAATCAATATACATCTCGAATCAAATATTCATCTTTGTACTACAAGCCAAAGATATTCATCACCGGGTCATGTTCATTTAAACACTGCTCATCTTTGCACTACGGGCCAAAGATATTCTTCAGAAATCATTCATCTTTGCCACTACAGCCAAAGATATTCTTAAGAAATCATTCATCTTTGCACTACAGGCCAAAGATATTCCATAATATCATCATTTAAGACTGAGGATGATGAAAAATATTTTTTTTTAAAGAAACGAATCAAGTGAAACAAAATGACAAGGATTAAGGATTAAGGATTCGTACTTGGTTTTATCCACGTCCAAAAATACCTCAAAAATAATCATAGTGGTGTAAAATTCAAGAATGATCAAAACATGGATACAATCAGAGTTAGTATCCAGAATAGATGTTTTAGACGAAAAGAAGAAATTTTATTTTTCTATTGAATAAGACTCAGATACGTGAATAGTCAGATATCGTGAATAAAGGCCGTATACGTGAATAGTAACTCCGACACCAAAAGATAGAAATTCCACAAAAACATCTTCACGCTTCATGAATAGTACTCGTGAATAAGTAACTCGTGAATAAGAACTCATAAATAAGTAATCGTGAATAAGAACTCATGAATAAGAACCCATGAATAAGAACCCCGACATGAAAAAGTTCCAAATTTGATAAAAACTTCAGATCAATATTTCAAAGATAATGATATTGAAGAAATAATATCATTACGAAAAAAATAATATCCCTTACCTCGAAAGATCAAGACTTCTAAATTTAAACACCTGATATAAAGCATGACTTGGACTCAAGAATCGTATAGCAATACTCAAATTATACTCAAAATACTCACAAGAATACGCCGATAATATAGAGAGAAAACTTGAGCCGGTGTGATTTTCAATTATAACCTAAGCACCTATTTATAGGAAAATGCTTTAGAACACAAAAGCGTAAAATTTAATAAAATATATTATTATTAATAAATTTCCCTCGCCTCTTTGGAAATCAGATCCCAACATTTCCCACATGCCAACCTTCTAGAAAGAAATGATAAAAACGTTTTTTCATAAAATAAATAATTAAAACTTACAAAAATCAATTATTTTGAGCTTGAACTTCAATAATTCATAATAAATAGCCCTTTCATCAGAAAATTCGAATCTCGCGTGTTTTTATAGGAAATTCAATTCTCTACAACTTTGCGTAAGAAAGTTTTTCCAAATTCCAAATGAAATTGGCCGAAATCCACAAACAGACGATTTTACAAAGTTATAATCAAATTTCAATCCAATAAATGGGGTCCACCGACATGTTTAACATGTTTTAAACATTTATTGCAACAAAAATACTCTTCCTCCTCGTATACTCATATATCCCACATTTATTGTAAAAATATCACCGTTAATATATTATTAAAATAATATATTTAAATGAATTATTTTATCGAAAAAGATAAAATATTAATTTTCAACAATTGTCATTTTAAAATTTTCTCCATCTATATCCACATAAAATCAATATTTTCCTCATCATATAAATCAATAATTAATTATTCACAAATAATATTACGTAATCACAATATTGACAACCGTGCGCTTCCTGGAAAGAGGGGCTTTCCAATAAGAATTTCTTCTTCGGGCGCAAATTAGGTGACCAAACCTCTCCTTAGACGTAACTTTCTAGACATTGCCAATAATGTTATCTAATAATATTATTCGGATAATATGAATTATTGCTTCGATAATGAAAAATACCGTGTAATGACAATTATCAAAACAACAAAGAATATAAAATATCAACGCAGCAATTATTGAATCAATAAAATAAAATATTTGAATAAAAATTATCAGAACCATTATTGAGTAGTGCCTTCACGTACGTAAGAATCAATAATTGGTGCAATCTGCGTGTACTTCGCTCAACAACGCGTATTAGTGTGTTTTAACCACCGGGTATTCAATGATAATTAGGCAACAACTATGCCGTTATTTTTTTAAACAACTTATACTTGTCGCTTTTCTTCATCCAATCGCTTTCAAGTTATGGGGCCCACACATGGCTGCTACCGTCAGCATTTAATATTCCCCAACAATACGAATATTCCACGACCAAACGAATATTCCCCGACAACAATGAATATTTTATAACCACTTGCTTATTTTGAAATATTTGCGTATTTAACCCTTAACTATCCACATTAATCAAATCAACCCTTACTATTTCAAAATAATAAATAAAGGAAATTCCTTTTTATTTAAAAATTTCGGGGTCTTACAGTTATGATAGATATCATATGACCACAGAATTATCCTTGGTTGACCCAATAGACTCCAAAGATAAACAATGTGACGCCCCCAAAATTAGGTATACATCACCCATCTTGGGTCGCCACTTACATGGTACATAAATTCAAATACAACTTACTAATATAACTGCCGTGGTATATGCAATACGACAAAAACTCGTGAGTTTGAATACAAATATTGTCTACTAGATATTATACAAACTCAAAAGGAGTCCTCATTACAACTATTATCACACTATTTCACGTAATAGTGAGGACTACTAATGCTATCCTCCGGACCATTACTTCGTTCCCCGACTCGTCTCAAATTTATGTTCTCATTTCAAAGAGAACGGTGAAAGAAAGAAAGGTGAGCTCAACTAGCCCAAAGAAGAAATATTATGACTAAGATAATGCGTAATAAATTATCATTAGCCTTGAAATATGTTAAACCGATAAAATACAATAGACAACCAGGTTTAATCATAAAGCTGGAATAAGCAATCCATTAAAAGAGTCAAGTAGAGAATAAAGTCTACTATCTTTTAGGTTTTAAAAGGTTTTCATCAATTTTATCATTTGAGACTCGACAATAATAAACCACCACATCTAATCATCCTCGTACTACGGTCGGCCAAGGATTTTCATCAAATTATCAATGGTCATGACTATACCAATCAATCACCCCGTCATAATCATACCAAAAACTATCCATCATCGCATTACGAATACTCGAGGACTTTTGTCACATCATTTATATCAAGTCATGATTATACCAATGATCCTCGGTCATAATCATACTAAGTTCATCTATGCACGTAAGCCAAGATAACATAATATAACATGAGGATGATGACAATGACATAGTAATTCAATAAAACAAGTTCAAGAATTATTTAATCCATGAATTATTAACGTCCCAAATTGTCAACATGATCAAGTTTACGTGAGTAAAATTCAAAATGATCGTAAGAATATTTCCATGAAAGATATTTGGATGAAACGCAAATATCAAGGATATTCTACTAATTTCATGGAGTATAAAGTCAAAGTTTTAACTAACCCGGGTATAATAAAGAATGGAATAACAAAAGAAATCACCGTGCATGCGGTGATTGCGATGGCAGTTATTCCAAGAATAATAATAACGGAACGGTCGGGTGAAATTCACACCGACGGGATGTTCCAATGAATAATAAAAAGATGGAACCGGATCCGGTGTAAACACACAGATAGGATATTCCAATGTAATGATAAAGATTTTAACCAGTCCCGTAAAACACACAGCATGGATGTTCCAACGAGAATAATAAAATCTTAAACCAGTCCCAGGTGTAAAACACATACGATGGATGTTCCAATGAATAATAGAAGAATGTCACCAAGTATAGGTAAAATCACAGATACAAGTTATTCCAATGTAATAATAAGCAATGGAATAACATAAGGATTTCACCAAGTATAGGGTATCTGCAGATGATCACGAAGTTATGTATAGGGTATGCCACTTTTTACAAAGTTATTCCAATGAATGATAATGAATGGAATAATGAAGTTCTCTTCAAGAAGAAAGAATAACACCCTTACCGTAAAAAGAACCGAATATAGAAGTAGTGAAGTAGCGAGAATACTCTTCTTCTTTCTATAACTTTCTCTATAAACCTCTATAATTTCTCTCTAAAGTTTCAATGAATTCGTAAGAAAATAATGAAGGAATGAGCTTCTATTTATAGGAAAATAGAATGCATAAGAATTAATCCATGAACTATCCCGTATTGATTTACTTTAATCGACGGTCCATATTTAAAGAAAAATCTTTTAAATAAAATATAATATATTCTATTTATATAAAAACATTTTACTATGCAAACACTATGCAAAACACTACGCAACACTATGCATAATAAAATATAATATATTCTATTTATGAATAACTTTAATAAAGTATTCTATTTTATATAAAAGATGTTTCGCTTTTATTACGTTAATAATACGAATAAAATAAAACGTCATTATCGCTTATAATAATTCATATTATTAATCGACAATAATGGAATCAAACCGGTGACTTCTCACATAAGCATCAATAATCAATACCGTGTGTCTACTATGCAACCACACGACATCGCATTTACTTTTACTACCAAGTAGTTCAACAAAGATCAACGGAAAAAAAACTTCCGCCGTTATTTCAATAAAATATTTTTGTCGCTTTTCTCAATCCGACAATAATTACATTATGGGGTCCACCAATGATTGAGCTGTAGTTGTAAATATTCCCTCGCTAAACCTAATATTCCCCGACCAATCGAATATAATATAACCACTGCATACTTTTGCAAAATTTATAAATACTACCCACAACTATAATATTATCTCAAATTCACACCATAATATTAAAAAATTATTTTGACAAAATTTAAATCTTTATTAATAAAATCTGGGGTCTCACAAACAAGAAGATTACTATCATATTCTTTCCAATGGTAAGTCTTCTCTTGACATATCATTATCTCCACTGTCTCTAATTGAGAATTATACTTCAAACAAATACCAAGATTATATAGGTAGTGCTCGTATATATACTCACCAAGTGGATGAAAGACATCCTCGCTTTATGATGATACGAGGTTGTATGTCATTAGACATCTTGTATTATAGTGACAAAACACCCTTCCAACGTTGGGTTCGCCTCACCCTCAACAGCTATAGACCACCGTTTTATTCTCCTGTTATCCCCCACTCGACCCAGCTACACTTTTATTACCTAAAAGGAATTGTAAAGCAAAAGGATGAGCACAACTAGCTCAGTAAAGAATATCACGACTAAAGATAATTAAATTATCAATAGCCTTCATCAGTAATAAATCAGAGATTTAGAACATATGGTTGATGATAAAATTTTCAACCATAGTTGCAGCGGAACGAGCAATCCATTAGAAGAGTCAAATAGACTATGAAGTCTATTATATTCTCCATGTTAAAAATCCACTAACAATGTTTTATCCCTGTAACTTCAATCAACAATTCTGGTCCACAATCATATAAATAACTCATAATCATAATTATAGTTCTAAATTCCTCTTCTCATCCAGGACGAAGATAATTTTCATCACCTATCTTTACCTGAAACATCAAAGATCATGGTTACACAAAATCACATTTCTGCTCATAATCAAACTAATAACTTCATCTTTGCACTACTACCAAAGATATTCATTCAGATCACCAGTTGGTCATATTTCATCTCAACACATGTTCATCTTTGCACTACTGGCCAAAGATATTCAACAACATGTCATCTTTGCATTCACGGCCAAAGATATTCATCAACAATTCATCTTTGACCGCAGCCAAATATATTCATCAACAGCTTCATATTTACACTACAGCCAAATATATATTATTATCTCAAAGAAATATATAATCATTTCGAATTTATATAAACAATAATTATAACCATGTTAATCATTTCACCTTTTGCACTTAAGCTAAAGATATTCAATTATAAATTTAATGGTCACGATCATACCAGTCAACAATTCAACTTTGCACTACTGGCCAAAGAGAACCCATAATCATGATCATACCAAAAATCTATCCATCTTTACACTCAAGTCAAAGAAAAATATCATCATTAGGGTTATAAAAATGTTATATATGATAATAAAAATAATATGATCAACATACAGTTTTAATCTCAAGAGTAATATTCATAAATCAACAATAATTTGGTTAGAAAAAGAAACCAATTTTGTCATGAATAGTAACTCATGAATTGTAATCCATGAATAGTAACTTCTTGAATAGTAACTCGTGAATAGTAAACCCGACACAAAAAGGTAGAAATTTCACAATAAAATCCATACCAATATTTCGGTATAATGATATTGAAATAACATTTCTTAAACTTATAAACAATTTATTTTAATTGTTTACACTTTACTAAATAATGCATTTAATCATTCTAAAATGCCAAACTCATAAGATTTCATCACCAATAACCAAAACCCTCATCAAAAATCAAGCATATAACTCATTATATGATTCTCAAGCCATAAAATCATATTTTCCAATTTTCTTACTTCGCATAACATATTTAATTCATTTACTCATAACTAGTCCATTTTCATGAAAAATACCAAATCAGATCCAAAAATATTTCTTTTCTGAGATTTAGCAGAATATAGTCTCATATTGAACATATATTTTTCTCAGAATTTTTAAAATTCATTTACTATTTTTCATATGGCCAAAATCGTCGAATATTTAGACATTTATCATAAATTGTACTTTTATCCAAAAATTCCGAAATTCACAGAGTACACTGATACTATATAGATGTACTCCCAATAAAAATTTCATCAATTTTGGAGTTAACCACAAGGAGTTATAAGCGATTACTTTTAAAATAGTCTTTTCTCATAAAATTCATAACTCTTAATATATACATCCAAAAATCAACATTTTTGGACACAAATAATAAAACTCATCAAAATATCATTTCAAAGTTTTTCAGAATTTTTGAAGGTCTGAAAAGTTACGAAACATGAAAAACATAACAACCCTTAAAATCTCTTACTATCCCTTACCTCAAAAGAAAGCGAAGACTTCCGATTTGGATATCTGATATGACAACAAGGAAACTTGCACTGATGAATATCAACTCACCAAGTATCTAAATACTCACAAAATACACTCAATAATTTAGAGAGAAAAAGAAAGAAAACTTATGAATTCTGGTGTGATTTTCAATTCTAACTTAGCCCTCTATTTATAGAAAAATGTTAGCACGCCGAAGTAGACTTGACCTGCTATCTGATGGCTTTACCTGCTACTATTTCACCCACCAAAAATCAGCCATCTCCCCCAACAACCAAGAGTGGGGTCCACTCAATTCTAGAATTTTCCACCAAAACCTAATTTCCGAATCAGTTACCTCTTAAAATTCATAACAAATTATACGCTCATTTTTAACAGTTCAAAATTTGTGGACATATACTCAACTTATATATATATAACATATCCAAAAATTACAACGATCCAACGGTCGGATTAAATATTATAACTCACAATAATAAAGTCAGTAAGAACAATCGATTTGATCTTTTAATATTTCCAATTCGATAAAATAACGATAAAATACCTCAACATTAATTCCTTCATTTATAACCACATAAATAAATCCATCATTTATATCCACATCAAATAAATATTTCCTTATCATATAAATCAATAATTAATTATTCACAAATAATATTACGTAATCACAATAATGACAACCAAAAGCGCTCCTGTGGAAGGGGGCTTTCCAATAAGAATTTCTCCCTCTCTTGCGCCGCAATTAGATGACCACTGACCTCTCATTGATGTAACTTTTTCGACATCGCCAATAATGCTATCTAATAATATTATTCAAATAATATGAATTATTGATCCGATAATGGGAAATCTTCATGCAGTTGATAATTATTGAAACAATAATAATATAAAATATCAACGCAAAAATTATTAAATCAATAAAATAAAATATTGAATAAAGAATTACTGTAATAATTATTGAGTAGTGCTTTCTTACGTAAGAATCAATAATTTAAAATATCGTGCAATCTGGTGTTATTATTGTTCAATAACGCCAGACATCGTATTTTAACCACCGGGTATTCCAACAAATTATTAATTGGTAATAACTACGCCAATTATTTATAAAAACTCAATTTTTGTCGCTTTTCTTCATCCGACGCTTATTCGTTATGGGGCTCACAAATGGATGCGCCTGTCGCATTTAATATTCTCCTATGAAAAGAATATTCCACCACCAAACGAATATTCCCGACAACAATGAATATTTTATAACCACTTGTATTTTTTGAAAAAATTCATATATCACCCTTAACTTTAACCTTTTATCAATTTAACCATTTACTTGAATAGTTATTATAAGAAAATTGAATATTTTATTTCATAAAATTCGGGGTCTTACATAAATCGTATAATTTAAATAAAAATTGGTCACTAATTTATTATATTAACTAATATAATTATTTTAAAAATAAAAATAATTTATAATTTTTTACCATTTATCAACATATATTTTTTTTTTTATCAAAATTTTAGTGTATAAAAATTATTTTAAACTTTTAATTGTGAAAATAGTTTGTATGATTCTAATTTTCTATTAACATAATTTTATCATTACTAAGAAAATTATTAAAATTAAATAATTGGTGTATTGAATGAAATTAAAAAAATGTATAATAGAGGAGAGTAAAATATTGAATTGTGCATTGCAATAGTATTTTAACAAATGACAACTGTGAAATATATTTTAGTACACAAAATCAAATTAGAGTATTAGGCCTTGTTCATGATATTTATCATATATATTTACATAACTGATAACATTAATATAATTAATACATAAAAGTCTAATATATGTCATTTTTCCTTATATATGTGGTGTTATGTTGTTGCATATTTTAGTCGTGCATGTGGTTCTAAACTTTCAATCGTCTAGCAGCAGGTAAATTAATAGATTTTCAACAAAGTTAATAAGTAGGTAAAATATGTTAAATTAATTTAATTAGACCACTAACCAATTGAGTTTAATTTGTATTCTATTTTTGTTTATTCTAAACATTGAATTTGTATTTTATTTTATTGCAGGACCATATTCTTATTGTTTGATTATGTGTATTTATATATAAGAAAGAATAGATAATTGAAGAATAGAATAATAAATTTGATTTGATGATGTCATTATTTATGTGTATTTATATATAAAATAATAAAGTATTGATTATTATATAATTTTTGTTTATCAAATTAAACTGTCATATTAATATTAGTATTAAGTTTTTAACCTTTAGTACTGATATATCTCTATCACCAATCTGAAAAGTATTGTCAAAAAATAAAAGAAAAACATATTGATACTTTTGGTTGCAGTAATATAATATGAATGGTACGTACCGTCTTCTTCCTCTTCCATTTGGTAAAATCTTTATTCTGCTATTAACTACCAGTATACACGTAATGTATTTTAAATTTAAATAAATCACTCACCCAAAAAGAATTGGCTACTTCTTTTATGCATTGCATTGCTGCCTCTCTCCTTAATAACACATGTACGTGTGAGAAAATTTATTTTTAACAGGTGAAAAAAATTGGAAGAATATATTAACATGAATAAGATATTTATGAAGAACAGTTATTTTAAAAAAAATATAGAGAATATCGGAGGAATATTTTGTATGACTAACGCATTTATGAAAAAATAATTATGTTAAAAAAAAGTTTGAACAACAGTTTAGCAAAAATATGACAAATAAGAAGATAAGATTTATAATTTACTCCAATGTCGTAATTCTTTCAGGCAATTACTAGTTATGAACAAGTATTATTGATTTTAAAATTTTAATTTTAATTTTTTTTAAATTCAAAATTCCAAAATTGATAAAAATATTTTTATTTTGTGATTTTTAAAATCCTTATTAATTTAAAAATTAATATTTTACATAAAAAATCCATCCCGGATTTCACCTCTATTTGAGAGGAACTCATGTCAGTTTGTTTAATTTAAGGATGGACAAATGAATATTCCATCCAACATGTATAATTGTAAATGAAGTTGGGACATTAAAACTAACATATGTTGATATTTTTTTTATATTACTAGTATATAAATATAAAAAATTGAGGAAAAATAGCCCAATAAATTTAAGATCAATTACATATTCTATTATATTTTTTAAAATAATTATAACAATAGTGTACTCATAAAATATTTACACAATTAATACACTTTTCATATTTATTTAAGTGAAATTAGAATTTCTTAATTTAGGGGATTAGTATTAATTTACTTATTAAATTAAGTATTTAATAAGTAAACCATATAACACCTCCACCACCTAAGCCTCCACCCCCACCTAAACAAATCTTTCATTTTTTTCACATCTAAGTCCGCCGCCACCCCCTAAGCCTCCACCCTCATCATCCATGCTCAGGCAAGGGCGATAAGGGTTCCGCCAACTGGAAGAAAGGTGACAACAGCTAGTACATGAGTTTTTAAGGCGAGATTTCTACATAAAGGAAAAATGGATTGGGATTTGAGGAAAGAGAAACGGCCATGAGAGGACGGAGAGAGAAAGAGTTAATAAATAAGGGTTAGAGAAATGGATTTTAGGGAGACACGTGGGCTACATGTGACGTGTTGGTCATAGTAACGGTCGTTTTTGAAACAGTAGGTTAGAAATATGATTCTTCCGAGAGCAAGTACCAACGCAAAAATATGATATGTCGCCGCTCAGTTTCTGCAGTTTTTTCATAGTTCAGTTGGTAGCCAAACCTTCATATCAAGGTAATCAATTCTGTTTTATTAAGTTACCAAATGATTTTGAATGTAATGCAGTTGGTAGCCAAACCTTCATGCAGTTGGTTGCCAAACTTTCATACCAAAGTAACCAATTCATACTGCACGTGTGGATGTAGATTGGTTACCTTTATATAAAGGTTTAGTTACTTTGGTATAAAAGTTTGGTTTACTTTTGATGGGAAGGCTTTAGTTATCAACATTACATTACACATCACTCTCTTATCTCTCTCTTTCCTATGCAGTGTTCTTATTTTCTTTTTGACATTAAATTGGGTTTCACCGGCGAAGGAGAGGAGGAAGATGACAGGCAAAGGGGAGGAAGAAGATGACGTTGCCAAACTTTGAATATTTGAATTTGAATTATTATTTTTGAATTTATTTTTGTTGTTAGATCCAAGATATTTGAATTATTAATTATGACAGTTATTTCTCCTTGATTTTAGGTTTCTTTATTATTATGAATTAAATCCTATACTAATTTCTTAAATTAAGAAATTCTAATTGCACTAATATTATAAATAAATATAAAAAGTGTATTAATTATATAAATATTTTATGAGTGTACTATTATTATAATTACTTACTAAATGTTGTATATTATTGTAAAGGACCATAAATTTATTTATCGGAAGACAGAGACATGGGAAGGAAGGCTGCTAAAGCTTAAATCTGGCCCGTTAGGTTTGGGGCTAGAACACTAGGCCCACTCAAATTCAAAACTTGTGGTCTTTTACTTTTAGACCTTCGATCATCGTTCTCCGCCTCTCTCCCCGCCCCCCCCTCCCCCTCTCTCTCTCTCTCAGGAGACGGTTGCAGAAATCAGACAAGTATGTATGGCTCACAAACAGGCTTAGGGTTTGTATATACTTTCAACTTCAATACCATGAATATTTCGAATACATCATCTTTTGGCTGTTTCATATATAAACTGTTCAGCTCCTTTGTAGTACGACTCTTTTCTTCTTAATGTATTACTTAAAAAATTTCCACTTTTTTTTATATTTCATCCGGTGCTCTCAGTTAACAAATAATCTATAATATATAAAGTTCTCGAGTTTCTTTGCTTCTGTATATTCCCACTGTACCGTTTCTAATGGAAAAAGAAAATAGGACTGTTTCTATGAGTTACTTGTTGGTCCAGATATGTTTTTTGAAGCCAACTGCTTGCCTGGCATTTTGATTACTTTCTGGTTTTAGTGTCAGAAGGTTAGAAGGAGGACCCTTTCTTTGCAATTTCTGATCACTGCTTTTTTGGATAATTACAACTAGTAGTATATCATATTTCCAACACTTTTTTTCGAATATTAATTCAAATCGGCCTTGTTTGTGTCACTTTTGATTACCTATGAAAAATGCTTTTGGCTATTATATATTGATGTCTAACAACTAAATTTTCTTTTATATTTTGTTTTGCATTTTGGGTGAGTGGGCAGCAGGCGGTAGACACTTATGGTCTCTATTGGTTTAAAAGGTTTACCACTCAGAACACCTAAATCTCCTCATTTGACTGAGGACTGTTTGATGGCTGGAGAAGACAATTCACATAATCAGGGTGGGAGAAAAAGAAGCATGGGCAGAAAGGCAACAAAAAAACGTGCTGGTTTTGGCGGAAACTGTTCTTCTGAAAATTTGTCTGGTGGTGTGCCTGATGAAACCTTCAAAGCTCAAAAATTCTCAAGACACCAAAAGGACTCTGAGCCACAGACATCATTTGTCAGGTTTTGTCTGCTTACTTGTACCATTTGTCCATTTATATTCAATGTAGTAGTAAACACTTTCATTTTGAGATAAGCAATAAAAGTAAACTCTTGACTCGGGGAATTTTCATTGTAGGAAACAGGTTGATCCTGAAACAGCAAAATACTTTTCAGAAATTGCAAATGTTATTGAAGGTACTGAGATTGACTACGAGGAACGGTCTGGCATATGTGGTAATGCTTTGGAAGAAACCAGAGGGAAAGAAGTAGAACTTGCAACTGATTATATCATAAGCCACACTCTGCAAATCCTCCTTGAAGGCTGTTCTGTAGACCATCTTTGTAGTTTTCTTCGTAGCTGTACAAAGGACTTCTCACATATTGCTATGGATAAATCTGGTTCTCATGTAGCTGAGTCAGCTCTCAAGTCTTTAGCCATGCATCTTCAGGATAGCGAGACTCACTCACTTATTGAGGATACTCTAACTTCAATATGCCAGGTATAGCATATCTAACTTCTGTTAACAAGATGTAGAATCAACTCGCTTTTAGTTAATGATTGCTTACAAATGTTCTTGTAGTGCTGATACAGTGTGTTACTTGAGTATGCCGGTATCACATATTTAAAAAACTTAACCTTTAATTATGCAGTCAAATCAGAATAAATAATATTTTAAATAAAAGAATCTTTTAGATAGAACAGATGATTAAATGTTTGGTTATTGATCTGTTCCATCCTTTTCCATGTTTTCCTGCCAGGCGATTCTGGTCAATCCTGTTGATGTGATGTGCAACTGTTATGGATCTCATGTTCTTCGAAGTCTTCTTTGTCTTTGTAAAGGGGTGCCAATAGACTCTTCAGAGTTCCATGCCAAAAAGTCGTCGCTTGTTCTGGCAGAGCGATTGAACTTCAGGCCATCTCACTCTGACAGAAACTACTCACAACATTCTCAGCCAGGATTTCCAAATTTGTTAAATTTTCTCGTAACAGAGATGTTAAAGGCTGCCAGAAAAGACATTTCAACATTGCAAGTTGATCAGTATTGCAGTTTAGTTCTGCAGGCAAGTTTTTTCTTCTTCTTTAAAATTCTTGTATTATTGTATTACTTTCAGCATAAATGTCAAGTTATTTTACTTTTTACTTTTTAAAGGAACTATTATTGTTTGGTTTTCCATCCTTATCTGTCATGGTCAGATAATTTATTCTCTCTAACACAGACACAAGTATATCTCATATATGTCTATGTGTGTGTGTGTGTGTTTTGCGTGTGTATTTACATTGTACTTCAGCAACATAGATGCATGAAGATTAACTAGTTCTTATTGAGTCTCTGTACTTCCTAAGAATTTGTATCTCAATTTTTCTTGCTGATGAGTCATGTCAAGTGGAGATGAATCTGACAGGTTGTATTTACATCATGGCAGACTGCTTTGAAGTTGTTAGTTGGAAATGAACAGGAGTTGTTGCATATAATTCCAATTCTTCTTGGCTGCAGCGTGGAAAATTTTGAGGAAGGGAAGTTGATAGAAACTAATGCAGTGCAAAAACTTTTAAGTTTGATGAAGGAATCTGCATATAGCCATTTAATGGAGGTGAAAACAGTTTATTCATTCCAATATTGTTTATTCAGTTATATTTTCTGAAAGTCTACTTGTTCAGTTATTTTTGACCTAGATGATGTAATACATTCCTTTTTTGTTTCTTGACATAAGCTTCCTTCAATCATGACTCTGATGCACTTTATGAAAATTTTTGCAGGTTATCCTGGAAGTTGCTCCTGAAACCTTATACAATGAATTATTGGCAAAGGTTTTCAAAAATTCATTGTCCGACATGTCATCTCATCATTGTGGAAATTTTGTTGTCCAATCGTTGATTTCTTATGCCAGATGTCAAAATCATGTATGTGCCACAAATTTTTCTGCATATAACTCTATCGCACGTTACATTGACTGTGGTAACCGACCTCTTCTAACAGTTCTGTCATATGTTGCACCTATTTTGCATTTAGGGGTGTTGTTAGTAAGTGTACATATCAATTTATTCTTGTGTGTGAACTACGTTCTCAGATGTTTCTAGTGATTTACTCTTGCATTATGCTGCGTTGACTTTTAATATCCTTTAGTGTGGTCTTCCTTTTAGATGGAGTTGATTTGGGAGGAACTTGGTACAAAATTGAATGATCTTTTCGGAATGGGTAGGTCTGGAGTTGTTGCTTCTCTCATTGCTACAGGTCAAAGACTTCATAGCCACGAAATGAAGGTTTGGTACTCAAAAATCGTTTCTGGTTGCTAGTTTAAATTTTGACACCTTAATATTGCAACTGTTTATTTCAATCCCGGACTTTGTTTCTGCACTTGTTTGGCAGTGCTGTCAGGCCCTTGCTGCTGCTGTGAGTTTGGCAAATGAGTCGTCCAGATACATTGTTCCTCGAATACTATTTCTTGACAACTACTTCTTCTGCGGAGATAAATCCAACTGGAGTTGGCCAAATGATGTTAAGATGCATGTCATGGGTACTTTGATTCTGCAGTCGGTGTTTAGACTTCCAAGTGTACGTGGCTTCTTGAATTTATGTTTACTTGCTTTTTATCTTTTCTTACAAACTGCAACAGCTGCGTAATGCCTTGTTCATATCAAGCATGTTGTTAAGTGTGATTTCTCATCTTCTAATTTGTAGAAGAATGACATGTTTTGTTTCTATTGGTAATTTTTCTTGACTCTACTGACTAGATGAATTTCTTGTCTTCTCCCTCTTCTCTCTATTTCTATTTACTCACATACGCACGCACACATATATGGGCTAGTTTGTTTTCCCATTTTTCTATCATCGTAAAACCATTTCTTTTGAAAAAACATTAATGTAATTGTTTGGGTAAAAATCCTATTTCAGATGTATTCACAATATTGTACTGATGTTACAAGAGGATCGAACAATAGATGAACAAACTATTAGATAAGGTTGAATATTTGCAAGCAGATTTGTCGTTCTTCTGATCTTTATGGACTTAGGCTCTGGGAGTGTCATGCAATGTACTGGCATGTTCAGCTTTGGATATTACATATCTTATGTGTAATCACTCAAAACTATGGCACGTACTGGTTGCACAAATTCTAAGAGCCTGTACTGATTTACTCGTGTTATTCTGTTTCCACATTTCATTAGTTGTGATTTAATACTTTTTAAATTTCTTTGGCATATTGTTCATGTCTGCTCTACAGGAATTCATTCAGGCTTATATTTCAAGTATCACATCTTTGGAAGAAGATCATGTCCTTCAAGCAGCACAAGACTCTGGTGGTGCACGGGTTATTGAAGGTTTTCTTGGTTCAAATGCTTCTGGAAAACAAAAGCGCAAATTAGTTGTCAAGTATGTTATCGAGCTACGTGTTTTAAATTATTATTGTATTATTATTATAACAATAATTATTTATTATTATTGTCATAGTGGGTTAGAGGGGCATAGAACCTAACCTCAAACCTCCCATGGAAATAAGACCATAACTATTACAGTGTCTCAACTGAAGCTATAAATAAGGCTGTAATTGTCATAGAATAGTGCCTCCACTGAGATTAGCAAAGAATGCTTCAACTGAGGCTCTAACACATTTGAGCTAGTGCTTTGATACTTTTTTTATTTTTTTAGCTTTGATTGGGATGAATCTAAACCCTCTTATAGTAGTAATAGAAAATGGTTTTTTCAACCCTCTATTTAACAGTTAAAGAAAGAGAGCATAGCCTCTTCCTCCCCCTCTCGTCTCAATAGAAAAACTCTTTTATCTGCGCAGTCAATTTCTCAATTTTTTAGGACATTAATTGGCCCACAACTTAAAATAATCTCATCTTTCATTCTGACTTTGAAAAACTAAATTATAAATGAAGGGCTTTATTCCCATCTACTTCAGAAGTATAGGGTAATCAGGATTGATGGTTTAATTGGATTTTAGCTCAAATATGATAATTCTTTATAAATTCCTTTTTACTCTATAAATCTTTATAAAATTCTTTTAGCTTTCTTTATTCGTGATTTACAAATATCAATAGTGCTTTGGTGATTAAAGAACAGATACTAAAAGTGGATACAAAACGATGTGTATGGTTGTGATTAGTTATAATCATTAAGCCCATGCATGATTAATCATCAACTAATTTGACACATCATTTTGTAAGAGTTTTTTGTATCTGTAGTTATACTTGGTCTAGAATGATATAAGTAAGACTTAAGAATGGAGTTGTGGTGTTGGTGACATTTATGTATATGATGAGTACATCTGAAATCTGAACCGCCGTTTTTTCATACTGGTTGAGATGTCTAATTTGCATTTACTTCACAGTATTATGAAGTGCATTCATGACTTATGGCAAGTATATTTCTGTTATAGTGTTCAAAGGATCTTTCAAGAAAATGCTTAATCTCTAGCTGCATTAGTTGTGACTTCTCGTTTGTTATTGCAATCTTTGAAGGCTTCGAGGACATTTTGGAGAGCTTTCAGTGCACCCATCAGGTTCATTTACAGTTGAAAAGTGCTTCAATGTCAGCAATATGTATCTGAGAGAGGCAATTGTATCAGAGTTGCTAGCTGTGCGACCAGAACTCTCCAAGACTAAGCAGGGCCCCCATCTATTGAGAAAACTTGATGCTGATGGGTCAGTTGTCATCTCTCTCGATCTACCTTTTACTTTTGATTTTATGATGCTAAAGATGAGGTCATGGACAAAGTAGATTGGCGTGTTTTTGGTGTCCTTTTTTGCCTTTTATGTTTTGACATTGCATGATTGGCATTTTATCCAACATAACTAGATCTTGATTAAGTTACCTATAAAAAAAAATAGATCCTCAGTTAGTTCAAGTCAAGGCTGATTGCTGCTCAGACCAGATAACATTTTTCAGTTTTAGCTCTCAGTACCTTGCTGAGTATATAGTTTCACGACTTGATGTGGTATACTGATTATAGAGTGTGATAATAGGATAAGTTGAGGTTTAACATATTCACTTGAAGGTTGTCAACAGATGGGTTCTTAACCATTTTCCAGATCATCTGGACCCTATTATTTACATAAAAAGAATCCAAGTTTTTCAGACAACTCAGTTTTCTGAGTACTCTGAAATGTGGACTTCTGGTAATTATTGGATCCATATCATTGGATTTTACGATTCATGAAATCTTGAAACTATTTTCCTGCAAGTTGGGCCGACTGCAAATAGTGATTTGGTTTGAATCTTTGTGCCTGCAGTTACTTGAGACGGGATAATGTACATGATTTCATCGAAAATTGCTAAAACAATTCACCTTTGTATGTGTGATTACCAGGATTTGTTGTATGGTCTTTCATGTATTTAGTTCACTCTTTCTTTTACCATTCCAGAGAGAGCAGGGGATAAATATGTTTATGTTTGTCATTCGCTCTCAATTAATACGAAACTGTTCCAAGATAGCATAATTATTGAGAGTTTGGCAGACAAATCACTTTTTTTATGCGCATTCCATCTCAATTTACTTGCAATACTTCTTTTGCGTATGTGGCACGGGTTTTAAGATGCACCAAAAGCACATTTGGATATATTATTCTAATATGTTTGTAATATAGCTGAAGGAAGGTATAACATTGAAATTGATTTTTCTTATATATATAGAGAGAGAATATTTAATTTGTTTAGGGATAATGTTTAATTCCATGCCACTCGCACAAAATAAAGTGTTGCATGTGAATTGAGACTGGAATTATTGTTTTCTTTCCTTCAGTTCATAATGCTTTAGCCTACAGTTGAAAAACTAAGAATCATCCGATCTTGATGATCCTGCATTCAAATTGTGATTAATAATATTAAGAACTCTCTTGTTGATACTATGAAGTAACATTGTTTTGCTCTTCTGTACCTATATCATAATATCATAAATTTATTACGAGAACAAGAAAGAAGAAATATCTTAAAAATGTCTTCATAGGTCATAGCCTATGTTATTGGTCATTATTTAAACTTGCTTGAAAATGATATTAATAGGTTGCAGCATTATTGTATGTGCTTCCAGATTATCCATCTACTTAGACGAAATACATTATTTCCATTAATTTCATATGGCAAAAACATACATAGGCCATCACGATATAATAGATTCACCCACTCACACAATCCAAACTTGCACAATTACAAAGGAGGGCATTAAAAAGGCGAACTTTTTGCAATTTGTAGCTTGCTTTTGATAAGTTGGACTTCAACCCTTTATTGGTTTTATTGATTTTATTTAGTCTCTCTGCTGTTTATGATAGATATGCAAAACGCCCTGAACAGTGGAAATCGAGACAAGCAACAAAAGAATCTGCTTACAAAGACTTTTATGATACTTTTGGCACAAAGGAAACCACATCATCCAAAAATGACGCATTTCTTGCAAACAATTATCGTTCATCACAACCAGAAAAGTTAAAGGAGATGAGGAAAGAAATTGATCGTTGCCTAGCTTCTGCACTTGAGCCGCCCTTGGGTTCCCAATTTCTGGCTCATAAGGGCTCAAAATCTAAGTTGAAAATTTCAGGGAAGCGGCCTCCAGATGTTGATACCATACATTCCATGGATGATAAATTTTTGAAAAGCAAAGATAAAAGGCAGAAACATAATAAGGACAAGGGTGATACCAAGAATGTTTTGGCAAGTAAAACACTTGAAGTTCAGATTGAGAAGCCAGCCAACTCTGTTGACAAGAAAGGAAAGAAGCGGCACAAGGAGGATGGTTTGTCAAAATCTTCAAGAAAGAAGATGAAAACTTGAGGTGATAACAAAATTTTGTTTTTCTTTTCAATAGTTGTTTTTTTGGTAGGTTGACCAGTCTAAAGTGTAATTTCATTCTGTTGAGAGTGCATGCCTTGCTAATGCAGTAGAAAGTACTTAAGTAAACTCTGAATTACATTAAGCATATTTTTAAAATAAAAAAATAAAAAAATTGGTGCTGCTTCATGCTACTCTTGCACTAACAAAAGAGGTGAGTAAAGAATACTCCATAGCTGTGACTCTAAATAAAAAGAAATTCTGTGGAGGAATGTTTCCTGCTGTTTTGCTACATCCTCCTGCCTTGTTATGGATGATTGGACCTGGCACGAGCATGATATTAGTTGAAGCTGCCTTTCCTAGGGATGAAAGGTTTGAAAATTTGGGAATTAGAAGTTACTCGTTTTGTGTGGGATTAGATCTGCTTGGCTTCCGAAAACTGGAGTCCACCCACTTGTCATGCTCCTTCTCGTCTGGAGGCAAACCTTGTGAAGATGAAGAATCCATGGTTGGCGCAGAGGGTGAATGTGGCTTTGTTCCGAGGAGACGTGCTGCGTCAGCTCCATTGGACCAGGTATGTAGAATCAAAAGGAGTGCTAAAACTAGAGCAGCAGCAGCCAGTGTGGTAAAGTTGGCCTTCAGTATTAAAATTGTCTTTGTGCTTATTTTCGACTTGTAATGGCTTTTAAGGCTCTCTGGCACTTATAATGAGTATTATTTTTTTTTATCACATTTCTTAGCTCTAACATCTGATGCAAGTGTGATCATGTGATTCTACTATTGACTGTTGCATTGTAGATATCATGTTGTGGTGGATTTGGTGTGTACCAAGTTATTGTATTTGTTTAAAGTTTGAATGATTACATTTTGTTCCAATTTTTTTCCTAGTCATTTAATTGAAATGTTACATTTTGTCTAATATATTTTCCCCATTTAAATAGAATAATAACACTAAATTTAGGTTTTTGTATAAAAAACAGTAGTACTTTTCTCAAATTTATAAACTATCAAATAGATTGAATAATATATTTAGAAAATTGATACTTAAATAGTGAGCGAGTCTTATTTTCATGTATGCAACAGATTTATTTAAAAATTATTTTAATGTGTACATATTAGTTTTATATATTTAGTGGGATTTTTTTTTTTGTTGCACCTAATATTTTAATTATTTTTATTTTGCCTACATGCACTACTTTCAAAGAAAATATAAAATAGAAAATAGAAAAAATAGTTAAGTTATCATGAATCTCGAAAGCAATATTTGACTAATACTTGGTGGGTATCCGCATATAATCTGCCCACTAGAGAAAAAATAATCGTTAAATTATCAATAATCTTGAATATATATATTTTATTAGTACTTGGTCGGTAGTAATGACTTATTTTAAAATGGTTTAAAGTTATAATTTAAGTTGAGTTAAAAATGTTTGTAAAATAATTTGTAATATCATATCAGCAGTTTGTAAAATATTTATATAATAGTTTGTGTAGTTATATCCCCTCTTTTCCGATCTCCAGCTCCCTTTCTTCTCTCAAATTTTCATCTTCACCAAATTTTGGAATCTCCTTTCTTATCTGATAGCAGCCTCCTCTTTTAAAAAAGGGTCCTTTACATAAGTATACAACAAATAGAAAATAATTATAAAAAAAGTGCATCAATTAAATAATTACAAAAAGAATGTAATTATTACAAAAATAGTACAATTCACATTAATAAGGAAACCTAAAATCAAGGATAACTAATAATTCAAATTCAAATCTTGTCTCTAACAACAATTTCAAATCCATGTTTCAAAATTCAAATCAAAATGAGAAAATTAAAAATAAAAAATTATGAAGGAGCTAATGTTCATCATCCTCCTCTCTCGCCATACCATTCAGCCACGCCATCGCATCACCACCGGGCCAGGAGTTCTTATTCAATTTCTTTTGACGATTTGGTTACCCACAAAATTAAAATGGTTACCTTTTATACTGAATTTTGACTAAGTAATCGCATCACATTTAAAATAAAATTGGTAATCAAATAAAAGCTGAATTGGTTACCTTTTATCGAATGGTTTGGTAACCAACTATATGAAATTTGGTTACCAACTGCATCACATCCAAAATAAATTAGTAACCTAATAAACTAAATTGGTTACCTTATCGGAAGGTTTAGTAACCAACTGCATAAATTTTGGTTACCAACTGCATCACATTCAAAATATATTAGTAAGCTAATAAAAGCTAATTGGTTACCTTATCAAATGATTTGGTAACCAACTACATGAAGTTTAATTACCAACCATCACATCCAAAATAAATTAATAACCTAATAAAACTAAATTGGTTACCTTATTGGAAGATTTCGCTTACAAAGTGAAAATAAAGAATGGACCCAGTGGCGGTGGGAGGCGGAGGATCGAGGAGAGGGAGGGAGGAGAGGAGGAGGTGGGCGTGGGGTGTGGGGGAGAGAAGGTGGAGGAGAAAGAAGGGAAGAGGGGAGGAGAAAGGAGGCGTGAGGAGGGGGATGCGGGAGGAAGGGAGGTGGTGGTGGGGCGGAAGGGGGGAGGGCAAGGGAGGGGGGGGGAGGGGAGGGCGGCAGAGGGAGGAGAAAGGGGCGGGAGGAGAGGGAGTGGCGGGAGGGGAGGAGGGAGGCGGGAGGTGGGGAGGGGTTGGACAGGAGGAGGAGGAGGAGGAGGAGGAGGAGGGAGGGAGGAGAAGAAGAAGGAAAACAGAAATGGGGTAGGAGAAAATCGTGGGAGAGATGGGGAGAAAATTGTGGGAGAGATGAGGGAGAAAATCGTGTGCATAATTAAAGGGATAAGATTACACTCTTTTTGTAATTAAGTATTGCACTAGTATTGTAAATAAATATGGAAGTATATTAGTTGTGTAAAATTTTTATGAGGACACTATTGTTGTAATTATTTTTAAAAATGTAATAGAATATGTAATTGTCCCTTTAAAAAAACCCTCTTGTTATTAATTTCTTTGTGGGTTGGACCGGACTTGCCGCCAATTACATATTATAGTATATTTTTAAAAGTAATTATAAAAATCATACATTCATAAAATAATTACAAAAATATGACACTTCATCATATATATTTACAATACTAATACAATTAAGAGTCCTTAAATTAAGAGATTAATATTAATGAGCTAACATAACAAATTAGTTTCCATCTTCCTTCGGTCTCTCTCTATCTACGCCCTTACTATTTCTCTCTCTTCTCCCTTACTACTTCTCTCTCTCCTCTCGAAGCCACTCGTCGTCGTCCTCTTCCGTTCATGGCGTAATCCACCATGAATACCATAGTCTCTCAAATTTCCGATGAAAATTGAATACGTGACTTTCAGGCTAATACGTGATTTTCTCTCTCCAACTGAAAGTATTATGCATACAAGCCAATCATGAATGATGATAAAGCATATACTGTGTAATCAATCTTATTTATTTATTAATAAAAGAATTATTTATTAAAGGCATGTATTATCTACATGGTCTTTGTTTTTAATAATATGTGATAAACCCATAGTTTTAAGCAACGCTTTTAGAATAATGATGATGATCATTCTAATGAGATCTAAATTCTTAGAAAGCTTAAAACTAAAATAGTTCCCAATCATTGGATTACTAAATAGGGGATTAGTGAATCCGGATAGATTGGTACATACGTTGCTTTCTCATTGGATGAGGATGAGTGATCTCATGATTATTTGTGTGTGGAGACACTAAAGCAAGTATGTAGGTGCTTATTAGAGAATAAGTTCACTTTGAGCGTGACTCATTAAGGAATACCTAATGGAGTTTTACTTACTTGTCGATAGGAATTCCTGTAGTGATAGTAATCTGAAATGATCCTTAGACTTGAGATCATCATAGTATCTTATATATAATGAATTACACTTTGACTTATTCCTTAAGACTCTTAGAGTATATCAAAGGGTATGCTTGGGTGTAATAAGTTATATATGAAGATAATGAATGATCAATAAAGAATCTACCACTTCTAGTAAAAGGAGAAATGTCCTATGTGATTCGATAAATGACAACCCGTGAATCCTTGGCGAGGTGGAATGAAATTAGAAAGTAGTTTCTAATTTGCATTCATTGGGAGTTGTTCATTTAGGAATCGAAATACATATAATTAAATAAAATAAGACTTGACAGTAATTCCATGTCTTATATTTAATTGGGACATAGTATGGTGGAAGGATTGAATTATGCAGAACTATTTACTCAAAGGTTCTTTTATGATTAATGTTGAAATCTATATTATCTGAAAAGTCGTTGATCGCTAGGGAGGCTTATCCCTATTGTAGAATAAATATTATTTATTTAAATAAATTATTTGTTTAATTTATTTATTTAAATGAGATTAGAATTGTTCTAATTGATTTATTCACAACCTAGGTTTAATATGGAGAACCTAAAGGGTCACACCATAAAAAAGGAAGAATAATTATTTAAGAAGTTAATGGCATAATTGTAATAATATATTAAGTATATTTAATTTAATCTATGGTGATAGAATAAATTAAATAGCTTAATATTTATTATTTAATATTTTAGAAATATTAAATATAAATTAATAAGAGGAGTCTTATTAATATTATTATAATTATTATTATTTTAATTTCTAAAAGGTTTAGGAATTAATTTAATATTAGTACTCTCATTTATTCCTAATTGGATTAGGAAAGAAAAATTAGTTAAAGGAGTTTAACTAATTATCCCTAATAGGATTAGGGAGCCCATTTAATTAAAAGAGTTTAATTAAATAAATAATACCTTATTTTAATTAAAATAGGGTTATATAATATCTTTATAAGAGGAGTCTTATATGAGATATGAGATATACGTAATTCCAAGTTTTTGGAGAGTACACCCCTTTTCTTATTCAGATAGGAAAAACTAGGGTTTGAGCCAAATCCCTTCTTCTTGAAAAATTCCTCTTCCTTGGTGGATCACCTATAGAGGCCATACACTTGGGTGGCTTACATTAATCAAAGGAAGGAATCTACCCGGAGATTCAAGAAGATCGCGGAGAAGTAGGAGGTGAACTCGTACCTAAGGAAGCTCGTTTCTACAAGGGTATGATTTCATAATTTCTTATTCTTCGTTTAATTAATAATATGCATAAAGGATGATCCGGGTATTTGGTTTGTGAAAATTTTAAAATCTGATTTTATCTCGCTTCCGCTACGTTTTGCAATTTAATTGCTACTTTGATTTTCACGAAAACCTAACAGTGGTATCATGAGCCAAACTTTATGCGAATTATTAATTATTTTGATTCCATATATATATGGGTATGTATTTTGAATAATTTATTGGGCATAATTTGTTGTATAAAATTATTATTTTATGAAAAAAAAAAAAGGAATCCGTTAAAACAAAAGTGGACAGCACTGCATAATCAGTCCGGTTTTGGTTGTAAAAGCAATCCGGTTTTGCGGTGTACAAGGGTGGTCAATTATTATTATATATTTTTTTTTGTTGTTAAGGGATCCGTGGCTGTTACAATAAAGGTCGTGTCGTTAGAATTTGTTGCCATCTGCTGGACGGTTATATGTATATATAAATAATATATATATGCATGGTTATATATATAATTTGACAAAAGTTGTTGCAGAATTATAATCTCTTCCGTGAATCTTTGTCCACGCAAAAAGAAGTCCTAAATTTTTTTGGTTTTAATTTAGATAACAAAGATAGTCCTAGGCCATGTTGCAAAGCAAGTTGCATATAATTAAAAGTAGGACTTATATATATATATATATATATATTGTTATATACATATATATATTAATTTTAATAATTTTATAATTAAAATAAAAGAATTTATTTTAATTTTGAAATTGGATTTCATGCAACATAAAATTGCCCATTAAATCATACTCGTATATATATGGAATGATTTTATTTATTGATACATATGATGATATGTATGATAATAAATGGGATTGATTATGGACAATTGACCAATATGATTGGATTTATTTTAGTTGGATGTTTGAATGAATGGGTTTTATTAAATGGGGTCTGCGTACTCGCCTTTTTACGGTTTTCTTCTTGATGTAAATTCTATCTCTCTCCTATATGTACTTCCCTCGATCATTTAGCGATCAAGGTTTCTATTTAAATTAAATAGTTTAATGTAATAGGATTAGTTAGAATTTTTTAGAAGAACCCTGAGATCAAAGATCAAGGAGCGCTTGAAGACCCGTTTGTAATGGAGCCCTAGGTTTAAATGTAATAGTTATATTTAAATGTTTATTCTTTGCACCCTAAGATTTGACCTTTTGGTTCACTTGGTGGCTCTAGTGAACCAAACTAGAATAAAAGTCCATAATCAATCCGGGTAGAATATAGTATTCTATATGTACGCTAGCTAGTATATATATATATATATTATGCAAACATGCTTCGCATGTTTAATAATATATTGACGTATTTATATATATATTTGCATGCGCGCTAAACAAGATGAGACTAATAATAACAAATCCCTCAAAGTTTTTTTTATTAAGTCTTAAGCGTTCAAAGATATTTAGAATATCGAACGTCGCCTTCTAGCATGATAAAATTAATAGAGTATTAAATATTTAATATGAGTTTGTTGTGTCACCACAAGGCAAGTATTAAGTATTTAAGATGTTAATTTATCACATTTGATGCTTATAAAGAAAATTGAACAATATTGTTTTGTTGTGTCACCACAAGGGCGATATTTTTCTTTTTTGAATATATGGAAGTGCTAGGTTGGACTTAACTTAGATAATTTTGATTCGGATGTGTCACCACTTGATCAAAATAATCTAAGAGGCAAAACAAAAGGAGTTACATGTTGATGTAATTGACAAGGAGTTGTCTACCTATTTATTTATATATAGTTTGTTGTGTCACCACAAGGCTATATATATTTGAAATGGGATCCTTATTCTCACTAAAGAAAAACTTTAATTAGATTTTGCTTAACTATATATATGAGGGTAATATAGTTTGAAGAAAATAGTGGGAGATACCAATATAAAATAAGACCTAATTTATTTTGGTAATTAATAAATGAATGTTTGCTAAAATATTGTCTTTTTACATGCAGAATTTTGAAAATGTCATATTCACTAATTTCATCGCGAAGCATACTTGATGCTAACAAACCGAATGGGAATTTAACTACACGACCGTTGGTTAAGGAATCGAGAATTGTTCTCACCTTTGAAAAGATTTCTTATGTCCTAAATTCGCCTGCATTCTGCAAGTTGCAGAGACGACCTCCGAGGAAGAGATTGCTACTTTTAAAACGAAGGGAAGATGATGCATCTGTGGCTCGATGCATCATGCTCGCATCCATGAGTAACGAGCTTCGTTGTCGGCAAGATGAAAACATGGATGCTCTACTTGTCTTCTTGCACCTTGGAGAGTTGTATGGTGAAAGCAAAGTAGACCTGCTAGATATGAAATATCTAAGGAGCTCTTCCGATCTCGGATGACCGAGGGCACTAGCCATTGAGACTCATGTCCTAAAGATGATCAATCGATTGAGCGTCTTGGGCGACTTGGGTTCGTCGTGGATGGGGAGTTGAGTCAAGATTTAGTCTTGCGATCACTCCCGGACACCTTCTCACAATTTGTTGTGAATTTTCATATGAACAAGTTGGATGTCGACTTGCACAATTACTTAACATGTTGAAAATCACGAAGGCCACTTCCCATCCAAGAAGAACCATGTCTTCTTAGTGGATGATTCTTCCAAGAAAAGGAAGAGGCCCAAGGTATCTTCCGAAAGGAAGAAATCCAAGAAGGCTAAGGAAAGGCGAAAGTGAAGGATCAAAAGAAACTCGATCCAATTAGCAAGGAATTTGCTTCCATTGCAATAAGCCGTCACCGGGAAGAGGAACTACAAGGATTATCTCGCGAGAACAAAAGCGAAGAAGCTTGGAAGCTTGAATCCTAATCAAGGTTTGTTTATGATTGAAATTAATTTTTCCCGAAAGTCAATCTTCTACTTGGGTATTGGATACCGGATGTGGTTCTCACATATGTAATAATATCACGGGGACCGTCGTCAAGTAGAAAGTGAAAGCAAGGATGAGGTCGTCTACGAGTGGGAAATGGAGCAAAGGTTCTTTGCATTAGGCGTGTAGGACTTATTGTTTAAGACCGCTATGGGAAAGTTCATTAATTTAAATAATTGTTATTTTGTTCCAAATATCATTAGAAACATTATTTCTATCTCTCGTATTGGATATGGATGGTTTTAATATTATAATAAAGAACAACAGTTGTTCCATTTATAATGATAATGTTTTATATGGTGTTGGTAATTTACTTAAATGGACTTTATATACTTGACTTGCATGAAAATATATTTCAAATTGAACAAACTAATAAAAGGAAAAGAGATGATGTTAATTATACCTTCATGTGGCACTGTAGACTTGGTCATATTAATGAAACAAGATTATCCAAGTTGCATAAAGATGGGCTCCTAGAGCTATCTGATTATGAATCATATCCAACCTGTGAATCTTGTCTCATGGGTAAAATGACTAAATCTCCTTTTAGTGGAAAAGGAGAAAGAGTTCTGAGTTGTTAGGGTTGGTACACACGGATGTATGTGGACCTATAACAACGACCGCATACGAGGAGGGTATTCTTATTTTATTACATTCATCGACGACCACTCAAGATTTGGATATGTGTATTTAATGAAATACAAATCAAATCATTTGAAAAGTTCAAAGAGTTCGAAGTGAAGTTGAGAAGCAAACTGGTAAGAGTATTAAGATTCTTCGATCTGATCGAGGAGGAGAATACTTAAGTGGTGAGTTTCTCAATTGTCTCAAAGAAAATGGTATAATCTCACAATGGACTCCACCAGGGACGCCTCAAATGAATGGTGTATCTGAAAGGAGAAATCGAACATTGTTGGACATGGTTCGATCTATGATGAGCTTTACTGACCTTCCAGTTTCCTTCTGGGGATATGCCTAGAATCGGGTTGCATACCTACTTAACAAGGTACCTACAAAATCCGTCCCCAAGACCCCATATGAGTTATGGACAGGGAGGAAACCAAATCTTAAGCATGTTAAGACTTGGGGTTGTCCAGCTTATGTCAAAAAGTTTGAAAACGATAAAGTCGCAGACTAGATCGACAAATATAGATTTGTGGGATACCCTAAAAAACATCGGGTATTATTTCTATCATCCAACCGATCAAAAGGTGTTTGTTGCGAAAACATGCTTTGCCTTCTTGAAAAGGAGTTTATCCTCAAGGGGTCGATGGGAGTAAAATATATCTTGAAGAAGTTCAAGAACCACAAAATACTACAGATCAAAGTGAGGTACCTAACCAAGTAGAGATTCCTTCTGTACCACACCCTATTCGTAAATCTGGAAGAGTACCAAAGATACCAGACAGGTATGGACTTGTCATAGAAGATGACAATGAGGTACGCATCATAGATGATGATGATCCATTGAATTATGAACAGGCTATGAGTAGTAAAGACTCAGAGAAATGGCAAGAAGCCATGAAATTCGAGATGGACTCCATGTATGAGAACCAAGTATGGACTTTGGTCTCACCACCTGAAGGCATTAAGCCTATTGGGTGTAAATGGGTCTTTAAAAGAATGACCTGGAAGCGGACGGCAAGGTAGAGACCTATAAGGCCCGGATTGGTTGCAAAAGGTTTCAAACAAAGACAAGGAGTTGACTATGACGAAACCTTCTCACCAAAGAGTAATGCTCAAGTCCATTCAATTTTGCTTTTATGATTGCGAACTTACTATGACTACGAAATCTGGCGGATGGACGTGAAAACGGCCTTCCTCAATGGGAAACTTGAGGAGGATGTGTATATGACACAACCGCAGGGGATTTGTTTCAAAGGTTGGAACAAATCAAGTCTGCATAAGCTACTGACGATCCATTTATGGATTAAAGCAAGCTTCTCGTGGGTGGAACATCCGTTTTGATGAGACAATCAAAAGTTTGATTTTATCAAAATGAGGATGAACCATGTGTGTCTGAAGGTAAATGGGAGCGACTGTTTCATTCCTTGTATTATATGTTGATGATATATTACCGATAGGGAATGATATTCCTATCTTTTTTGGGGGATAAAATCTATAGAGATATATCATCACCTTATCCTAAGGCGATACATTGAGTTGATCTAATTTACATGAAGATTCCAAAAGGTCTCACTACAACTTTATTATTACAAGAAACAAGCCCCAAAGACACCGAGGAGTTTGAATACAAATATTATCTTACAGATAATATCTATACTCAAATAAATCCTCATCACATTTATTGATACATTATTTTACAAAAATGGTGAGGACTACTAAATTATCAATCCTTTCTAAAACCTTCATTCCATTATTTTACAAAATGCTGAGGACTACTAAACAATCCGTATTCATTCATACCCTCACGAGAAAAAAAATGGAACAAAAAGGAAAAGGGTGAGCTCAACTAGCTTCGATAAAGAATATTATGACTAAGATAATATCAACAAATTATCGTTAGTCTTCAACGGAAAAATATAATAGAATCTGATAGACAACAAATTTTAAATCAATATTACATGACGAAAATAATAATTCATTAGAAGAGTTAAGTAGAGAATGCAAACTACTATCTTCATGTATGAATTTAAAAGTTCATCGTCTATCTTTTATCCTGTAACATCAATCAATATACATCTGGAATCAAATATTCATCTTTTTTCTGAGGCGAAGATATTAATCGATTAGTCATATTCATTTAAACACTGTTCATCTTTGCACTACGAGCCAAAGATATTCTTCGAAATCATTCATCTTTTGCACTTTCGGGCCAAAAGATATTCTTAAGAAATCATTCATCTTTGCTACTGGCCAAAGATATTCCAATAATATCATCATTTAAGATTGAGGATGATGAAAAATATTTTTTAAAGCGAATCCGGTGAAACAAAATGACAAGGATTAAGGATTAAGGATTAGTACTTTGTTTTATCCACGTCCAAAAATACCTCAAAAATAATCATAGTGGTGTAAAATTCAGAATGATCAAAACATGGATACAATCGAAGTTAGTATCCGAATAGATGTTTTGAACGAAAAGAAGAAATTTTATTTTTCTATTGAATAATCTTGTATCGTGAATAGTCTTGAGTATCGTGAATAGTCTTGTCGTATATGTGAATAGTAACTCAGACACCAAAAGATAGAAATTCCACAAAAAAATATCTTCACGCTTCATGAATAGTACTTTCGTGAATAGTAACTTCGTGAATAGTAACTTCATGAATAGTAACTTCGTGAATAGTAACTCATGAATAGTAACTTCATGAATAGTAACCCATGAATAATAAACCCAGAGCATGAAAAAAAAGTTCCAAATTTGATAAAAACTTGGATCAACATTTCGACATAATGATATTGAAGAAATAATATCATTCTGAAAAAAAATAATATCCACTTACCTCGAAAGATCGATCTTACAGCTAGAATCTAGGATTATATAGTCTTTGAAGGAACTTGCCTTAATCTAACAATACTCAAAGTATACTCAAAATACTCACAAGAATAAACTCGATAATATAGAGAGAAAACTTGATTTACGGTGTGATTTTCAATTCTAACCTAAGCACCTATTTATAGGAAAATCTTTAGAACACCAAAGCGAAAAATTTAATAAAATAATAATATTTTTAAAAATTTCAAGCCCACCTTAGAAATCTGATTTCAGATCATTTATAACACATGTGAGCCACTCAATACAACAAAAACGTTTTCTTACAAAAAAAAATTTTAAAACTCCCAAAAATCAATTATTTGAACTTGAACTTCTTGATAATTCATAATAAATAGCCCTTTCATCAGAAAATTCGAATCTTGCGTGTTTTTATAGGAAATTCAATTCTCTACAACTTTGCGGAAGAAAGTTTTTCCAAATTCCAAATAGAAATTGACCAAAAATCCATAAGCAGGCGATTTTACGGTTTATAATCAAATTTCGATCGATAAATGGGGTCCATGAGCATGTTTAACATGTTTTAAACATTTATTGCAACAAAAATACTCTTCCTCCTCGTATACTCATATATCCCACATTAGTTGTAAAAATATCACCATTAATATATTATTAAAATAATATATTTTAAATAAATTATTTTATCGAGAAAAAAGATAAAATATTAATTTTCAACAATTGTCATTTTAAAAATTTTCTCCATCTATATCCACATAAAATCAATATTTTCCTCATCATATAAATCAATAATTAATTATTCACAAATAATATTACGAGAAATCACAATATTGACAACGAGGCGGTTCGAGGAAGAGGGGCTTTCGATAAGAATTTCTTCTTCTTGGCGGCTTGATTAGGTGACCAAACCTCTCCTTGAAACGAACTTTCTAGACATTGCCAATAATGTTATCTAATAATATTATTCGGATAATATGAATTATTGCTTTGATAATGAAAAATCTTGTGTAATGACAATTATTGAAACAACAACAATATATAAAATATCAACGACAATTATTAACTCGATAAAATCTTTGAGCGATAATTCTTTGTAACCATTATTGAGTAGTGCCTTCTTACGTAAGAATCAATAATTGGTGCAATCTGGTATCTTCTTGTTCAACAACGTATTAGTGTGTTTTAACCACTTTAGGTATTCCAACGGTATTACTTGATAACAACTACTGTAGTTATTTAAAAACAACTTATATTTGTCGTTTTCTTCATCCAATCGCTTTTCAGTTATGGGGCCCACATATGGTGTGCTGGCGTAGTAAATACGAATATTCCCAAACGATCGAATATTCCACGACCAAACGAATATTCCCAAGCGATAATGAATATTTTATAACCACTTGCTTATTTTGAAATATTTGCGTATTTAACCCTTAACTATCCACATTAATCAAATCAACCCTTACTTATTTCAAAATAATAAATAAAGGAAATTCCTTTTTATTTAAAAATTTTGGGTCTTAAAACCTCCCTCCTTATGAAATTTAGTCCTCGAAATTGGCGTGCGTACACAGTGTTTGAAAAAGGTGAGGATACCTCGCTTTCATTTAGTTTCCAATTCCCGTCATTTCCTCTATAGCATGATTCCTCCACAAAACTTTAACTTGTGGTATGACCTTTCTTGGCGTGGGACATGCTCCTTCTATCCAAAATCTTGGCGGTACCTCCTCTTATTAAGTCTTGGCTATCTCGTCCGGTTCTAACTTCGATAACGTGGTTGGGTCTTTCACATATTTACTGAAATGCAGATATGTGAAACACATTATGAACACGAGACATACTTTCGAGAATAGCAGAAGTCTATAGGCTACATTTCCTACTCGGTCAAGAAATTTGAAATGGACCAATAAATCGTGGATTGAGCTTTCCTCTCTTCCCAAATCTTGTAACTCCCTTCCATGGAGCAACTTCATGACAATCATGATCCCCACACTAAATTCCACGTCCTTTCGATGAAGATCCGCATAACTCTTTTGTCGATCTTGTGCCGTTTGTATCGTTGTCCGAATCATTTGGATCTTTTCGGTGATCATACGTCTTAACTTCGGGTCCCAACAATGTTGCTTCACCCACCTCATCCCAACATATTGGAGAACGACATTTTCGTCCATATAATGCTTGAATGGAGCCACACTATACTTGCACGATAAGCTTTGTTGTTGTAGGAGAATTCCACCATGGTAAATACTTATCCCAAGCGCCCTTGAAGTCTAGGACCACGAGTCTTAATAAATCTTGAAGAGTTTGAATAGTCCTCTCGATTGTCCGTCTGGTTTGGGGATGGTATCTTAGAACTAAATCGCAAATCCGTGCCCATAGCTTTTTGCAAGCTAACCCAAAATCTTGAAGTGAATCTTGGGTCACGATCCAAAACTATGGATCGGGCATGCCATGCAACCTCACAATCTCATTCACGTCATACTAGCAAGGCGTTCAAGGAATAAGTCTCCGTGTCGGCAAGAAATGAGCGGAACTTGGTTAATCTATCAACAATAACCCAAATAGCATTGATGCCTTGAGAAGCCGTAGGAAGACCCGTAAAAATCCATGGTAATGTGTTCCCACTTCCATTCCGGAATCTCAAGTGGTTCTGACGGACCCTTAGGTACTAGATGCTCACTTTACCGTTGACAAGTTAAACACATTGAGATAAACTTTGCAATCTCTCTCTTCATATTGTTCCACCAAAATGTATGTCGAAGATCACGATACATTTTAGTACTTCGAGGATGGATTGCAAATGGTGTATTGTGTGCCTCCATCATAATCTTGTACTTCAAATCGAGTCGTTAGGAACCTGAAAGTCTAGAGTGGACTCAAAGTATTCCTTCTTCATCAATTCTCGCTTAGGAATAGCTCCTTCTTGTACTTTCTTCTTCATACGCATCGGCTCAAGATTGGGTGGCTTGAGCGACCTTAACTTTTTCTATTAAAGTTGGCTCTGTCGTATACTTGACATCATCGCTTTTCGTTCCGCATATGATCTTCTACTCAATCGTCGGCTACCACGTTAAACTTTTCGGGATGGTATTGAATAGTGTGGTCGTAGTCTTTCAATAGCTCGAGCCAGCGTCATTGCCGCGTGTTGAGTTCTTTTTAGTGAAGAAGAAATATTTAAGGCTTTTTTATGGTGCGAATATATCTCCACTTTCTCCCCATATAGATAGTGCCTCCATATTTTTAAGCGGCAACTTATTGCTGCCAACTCTAGATCATGAGTAGGATAATTCCTCTCATACTCTTTTAAAGTTGTCGCGAGGCATAGGCTAGGCTATGACTTTCCCACGTTGCATGAGAACACATCCTAACCCTTTGCACGAAGCATCATTTGTAGATAACAAATCCATCCGAACCGGATGGTATTGTTAGAGCAGTCTTAGAAATAAGTCTCTCTTAAGCTCTTGGAAACTTTTCTCGCATTCTTCGCTCCAAAGCGAATTTTGTATCCTTAGAGTTAGTTGAGTTAATGGAGTAGCGATTAGAAAACCCTTCCACGAATCTCCGATAATAACCGGTAAGCCCAAAAAGCTACGTGCTTGATCATGAACTTGGTTGCTCCCAACTTTGTATTGCTTGATCTTGGCGGATCAGCGGATACTCCATGTTTTGACACCACGTGCCCAAGGAATGCTACTTCCTCGAAGCGAACTCGCATTTCTTCAATTTGGCATATAGTTGGTTTTCACGAAGCCTTTGGAGTACCGACTTCAAATGGTGCTCATGATCTTCCGCGACTTTTGGAATATATAAGGATGTCATCAATAAAAACAACAACAAAAAGCGATCCAAATATTCCTTGAATACTCGGTTCATCATATCCATGAAAGCCAGCGAGGAGCATTAGTTAGTCAAAAAGACATGACTAAGAATTCATAATGCCCATCTGGGGAGTTACGAAAGGCGGTCTTTGGAATATCCTCGGTTCTAATCTTGGTGATGATATCGAGAAGCGAAGATCGATTTTGAAAAGAATTGTGCCCCTTAAATTGGTCGAACAAGTCATCAATACGAGGTGGAGGATACCTATTCTTGATGGTGACATGGTTCAATTCAGATAGTCGATACAAAAGTCGCATACTCCGTCTTTCTTCTTTACAAATAAAAGCAGGGAGCACCCCGAGGAGATGTCTTAGGGCGAATGAAACCGATGTCCAACAATTCACGTAGTTGGACCTTTAACTCTGAAGTTCAATAGGAGCCATTCGATATGGGGTTTTAGAAATGGGCTTTGTACGGGTTCAAGATCAATAAAGAATTCAACTTCACGTTACGGGGTAGGCCAGGAAGTTCTTGAAATCGTCGGAAAAGTCGATAACAACGGGAATATTATTCAAATTTGGCGTGTCTTTATTCAAATCCATAACATGGGCTAAGAAAGCTTGACATCCGTTTTTTAATAAGCGAATAGCTTTATGATTAGATATGAGCGTGATCGATTTTAATGGTTTAGTTGCTTGAATTAAATACAACGGGTTGGTTAGGAATATGAAAACTAACAACCTTACGAAAACAATCAATTTTGGCATGATGAGTAGTTAACGATCAATCCTAAAATCACATCAAAAGCAAGTATCTTTAAAGAGATAAAGGTCAATGGTAAGGTAATGGTGCCAACTTGAATCAAACAAGATTTATAAGCGAGTGGATGTGATGAAAGTTTCTCTAACGGAGTTTCCACAGATAGGTCAAAGTCTAATTTCTCCGAATCAAGTTTAAGCGTTGAGCACATGCGGGAGAGATAAATGAATGGGTATGCACCGTATCAAGTAAGGTATAAACTTAGCAAGAATTTATAAATAAGCTTACCGTGATCACCTCGTTTGGGTTCTCGCATTATGACCGATCACAAAGCGCTCTTCCGGAATCGTTGACTTTGACTTTTACGGGACGATCTTTTGAGTCACCGTCCCACATTGAACTAGGTTTATTTCTGTCTGATCTCGGCGATATGTCCTTCCTTTCCACAATTATAGCATACCTTGAGCTGTTGTGGGCGGTTTGGTGATATGTCCCTCTTTTCGCATTTATAGCATATAATGGGTGGTGATTCTCCTCCCTTAGAACCGATTCTTTGCCGCCTTTGTCATCTTTCACATAGTCGTTGTTAAATCTCCTCTTTTAAAATCTCCTCGACTCGCTTCTTATTTTCATGGCCATGATTACCACCAGTGGTTACCATTTTGTCCGTCTGTTTCTTTCTCCATTTGGTTATCATTATTACATTGTTTGCTATCTCTCTGATACGATCTGGTTATGGTCCTCGGTTGTAGTACTCGTTATCTCGCTTTAACTAATAATTGAGCCACATTTACAACATCTGAATAAAGAAAAAATTTATGAGAAATGAGATCTTGGCGTATCTTGGGGTTTCAAACCTCTAAGAAACATCCGCGTCATCGTTCCTCATTCTCCACCAAATGAGGTGCTGAACACGGATAACTCTGCAAACTTTGCCTCGTCTTTGAGACACCGTCGTCGTTGTTTTGTTCAATCGATGAACTCCACTTCCTTACGTATAGCGAACACTTTCGGAAAGTATTTGTCATTAAATAGCTTACTGAAACGTCTCCCAAGACATCTTTGAGTGCGGGTTGGATGGAGTGCGCTTCACAGAGACTCCCACGATGATCTGCCTTCGCGCCACGGAACATAAAGGTGGCGAATGGAACCTTCTGTTCCTCCGTGCATCCCAAGACATCGAATATCTTGGTAATTTGTTTGACCCATGTTTCCGCCCGTGATCGGATCGGCTTTCCCTTAAATTACGGTGGTCCCGACTCTTTGAAGCTGCTTGGTATGTGACAACTTGGAATTGCTATCATTTCCTCCTGTATTTTGAACACGAGTCTCCTCGTCGATTTTGCATGAGCGCAAAAAACTTCTAAACATCCCTCGTTCATCATCGCTTTCAATGGTGTTGTTCACGGGAGGAACATTGCCCGACTGTTGCCGCGTTCTCCTCGTTGGTGAGTCTGAGGCATCTCCACGGTCTCATTTCCATTGTTAATATTCTCGATTCGACATTCTCAAATCTTTGTCATAAAACAAGGGTTAATTAAGAAATCAATATATCACATAATATCCTATATCTTGACCAACTAAAATAATAAGCTTAGGTAGGACACACTTTAGCGAAGGATTTACTCGTCTCTCCCTCCTAGTTCTATTCCCCGATCTCGCTTGAGATCATATCCTAAGCTACGATACCAAGCTGGGCGCCCCAAAATAGGTATACATCACCTATTACGAGTTGTCAATACGTGATGCGAAACAACTACAACTTTATTATTACAACGATAAAAGCGTGAGTTTGAATACAAATATTATCTTACAGACAATATCTATACTCAAATAAATCCTCATCACATTTATTGATACATTATTTTACAAAAATGGTGAGGACTACTAAACAATCCTTTCTAAAACCTTCATTCCATACCCAGGCTACGTACTTTCATATATTCTACCCCTCACGAGAAAAATGGAACAAAAAGGAAAAGGGTGAGCTCAACTAGCTCGATAAAGAATATTATGACTAAGATAATATCAACAAATTATCGTTAGTCTTGAATAGGGAAAAATATAATAGAATCTGATAGACAACAAATTTTAAATCAATATTATTGCGTGAAATAATAATTCATTAGAAGAGTTAAGTAGAGAATGCAAACTACTATCTTACATGTATGAATTTAAAATTTCATCGTCTATCTTTTATCCTGTAACATCAATCAATATACATCTGGAATCAAATATTCATCTTTGCACTTTCTGAGCCGAAGATATTCATCGATTAGTCATGTTCATTTAAACACTGTTCATCTTTTGCTTTCTGGAAGATATTAAAGATATTCTTGATCTCGATCATTCATCTTTGCACTCTGAGCCAAAGATATTCTTAAGAAATCATTCATCTTTTGCTTACTGGGCCAAAGATATTCCATAATATCATCATTTAAGGCGAGGATGATGAAAAAAATATTTTTTTTTAAAAGCGAATCGGTGAAACAAAATAACAAGGATTAAGGATTAAGGATTAGTACTTGGTTTTATCCACGTCAAAAATACCTCAAAAATAATCATAGTGGTGTAAAATTCAAGAATGATCAAAACATGGATACAATCGAGTTAGTATCCGAGAATAGATATTTTGAACGAAAAGAAGAAATTTTATTTTTCGATTGAATAGTCTGGTATCGTGAATAGTCTTGAGTATCGTGAATAGTCTTGCATATATATGTGAATAAGTAACTCAGAGCACGCAAAGATAGAAATTCCACAAAAAACATCTTCACGCTTCATGAATAGTACTGAATAATGAATAGTAACTTCGTGAATAGTAAATAAGTAACTGTGAATAGTAACTCATGAATAGTAACTCATGAATAAGAACCCATGAATAGTAACCATGAAAAAAAAACTCCAAATTTGATAAAACTTGGATCGACATTTCGATATAATGATATTGAAGAAAATAATATCATTCTGAAAAAAAATAATATCCTTACCTCGAAGATCGAATAGCTAGAATCTAAGGGTATAGTCTTTGAAGGGAACTTGCAGCTCTAACAATACTCAAAGTATACTCAAAATACTCACAAATACGCTCGATAATATAGAGAGAAAACTTGATTTTACGGTGTGATTTTCAATTCTAACCTAAGCACCTATTTATAGGAAAATGCTTAGAACACCAAAAATTTAATAAAATAATAAATATCGTCGCCCCAAAATTGGGTATCGCCATCTTGGGTCGCCACTTACATGGTACGTAAATTCAAATCTGACTTACTAATATAAGCGTAGGTATGCAATCGACATAAAGCGTGAGTTTGAATACAAATATTATCTACTAGATATTATACAAACTCAAAAGGAGTCCTCATTACAACTATTATCACACTTTATTTCACGAGAATAGTGAGGACTACTAATCTTATCCTCTGGACCATTACTTACGTTCCCAGGCTAAATCCCGGTATGTTCTCATTTCACGAAGAAAACGGTGAAAGAAAAAAGGTGAGCTCAACTAGCCCGATGAAATATTATGACTAAGATAATGCGAGAATAAATTATCATTAGCCTTGACGATGTTAAAGCGATAAAATACAATAGACAACCGGTTTAAGCTGCGGAAATAAGCGATCCATTAAAAAAGTCAAGTAGAGAATAAAATCTACTATCTTTTAGGTTTTAAAAGGTTTTCATCAATTTTTATCATTTGAGACTCGACAATAAATAAACCACCACATCTAATCATCCACATACCACGGTCGAGGATTTTCATCAAATTATCGATGGTCAAATGACTATCTTAGAATCACCCAGTCATAATCATACCAAAAACTATCCATCAACTTGCATTCACAGACCCTTTGAGGACTTTTGTCACATCATTTATATCAAGTCGTGATTATCTTAGAATGATCCACAGTCATAATCATACTAAGTTCATCTATGCTGCGTAAGCGAAGATAACATAATATAACATGAGGATGATGACAATGATGACATAATAATTCATAAAACAAGTTCAAAATTATTTAATCCATGAATTATTAACGTCCAAATTATCGACATGATCTTTGTTTAAGTAGAGTAAAATTCAAGAATGATCGGAAATATATTTCCATGAAAAGATCTTTGGATGAAACATGAAATATCGAGGATATTCTACTAATTTCATGGAGTATAGAAGTCAAAGTTTTAACTTATTTGGGTATAATAAAGAATGGAATAACAAAAGAAATCACCGTAAATGCGGTGCTTGCATAGGCGGGTTATTCAACGAGAATAATAATAACGGAACGGTCGGGTGAAATTCACACAAGCGGGATGTTCAACGAGAATAATAAAGATGGAACCCGGTCCGGTGTAAAACACACGAGATAGGATATTCAGCGAGAATGATAAAAGGCGGAACCGGTCGGGTGTAAAACACACCTTGAGCGGGATGTTCAGCGAATAATAATAAAAAGCGGAACCGGTCGGTGTAAAACCTGCGAGCGAGATGTTCAATGAAATAATAGAAGAATGTCACCAAGTATAGGGTAATTAGCGCGTATCTGAGTTATTCAATGAATAATAAGCAATGGAATAACATAAGGATTTCACCAAGTATAGGGTATCTGCGTATCTGAGGTTATGTATAGGGTATGCCACTTTTACGAGTTATTCAACGAATAATAGTGAATGGAATAACGAAGTTCTCTTCGAAGAAAAGAATAACACCCACTACTAGTAAAAAAATGAATATAGAAGTAGTGAAGTAGCGAGAATACTCTTCTTCTTTCTATAATTTTCTCTCTATAAACCTCTATAATTTCTCTCTCTAGAGTTTGATGAATTAAATAAGAAAATAATGAAGGAATGAGCTTATTTATAGGAAAATGGAATGCGTAGTAACTAATCCATGAGCGGTCCAGTTGATTTACTTTAATCGGCGGTCCATATTTAAAGAAAATCTTTTTAAATAAAATATAATATATTCTATTTATATAAAAACATTTTTATGCAAACAACTTATGCAATCTTATCTGAAACAACTATCTGAAACACTTATCAACACTATATCGTAATAAAATATAATATATTACATTTATAGAATAACTTTAATAAAGTATTCATTTTATATAAAAAGATGTTTACATTTTATTACGTTAATAATCTGAATAAAACAAAAGCGTCGTTATCATTATAATAATTCATATTATTAATCGATGATAATGGAATCAAAGCGAGTGACTTCTCACATAAGCATCGATAATCGATCTGGTGTCTTCTTATGCGACCACTGCGTATTCTTGTACTTTTACTTCTAGGAGTAGTTCAACGATATCAACGGTAAAACTTCGTAGTTATTTTAATAAAATATTTTTTATCGTTTTCTCTCGATCAAATGATAATTACATTATGGGGTCCACCATGATTGAGCCGTTATGCGAATATTCCTGCTAAACCAAGAATATTCCCAGGCAATCGAATATAATATAACCACTTGCATACTTTGCAAAATTTATAAATACTACCCACAACTATAATATTATCTTAAATTCACACCATAATATTAAAAATTATTTCAACAAAATTTAAATCTTTATTGATAAAATCTGGGGTCTCCTGATCTCCCTCCTTATGGAATTTAAGCCCTCGAAATTAGAATGCGATACTGATATGATAAAGAGATGAGGATACCTTGAATACCTTTATCGTTAAAAATATTAAATTCATCTTTGCAATCCAAGCGAAGATATTCATTAACAATTCATCTTTGCACTTCTGGGCGAAGATATTTATTAATAATTCATCTTTGCCTTTCTGAACCCGAAGATATATAAGCGTAAAACCAATAATCTTTGAGACTAGCGACAAATAGTATCCGCGACCACGAATTATCCATTACCTTCTTGGCTAAGGATATTAGTGTTTTCAATCTGATCGTGATTATCTTAGAATAATCCAGGTTAATTCATAATCATACCAAGTCTATCGATGCTTTCTGACCAAGATGACTTTTACCACATCCATGAATTAATATTTCATTCTTTGAGACTCATTTCGATAATTAATCCATATCATCGAATCATCCACCTTTTCTGGGCGAGGATATTCATTAGTATCACGACCACAAATTATCCACACTGACGAAGATAATTGTGTATTCATTAGTATCCGACCACAAATTATCCATGCACTTCTGACGAAGATAATTGTGTATTCATTAATCATCACAAATTATCCATGCAAAGAAGATAATTGTGTTCATTCATTATCCATATCGCGACCATAATTTGTATTCATTAGTATCCGACCACAAATTATCCATACTACGAATAATATTGTGTATTCATTAGTATCCATTAGTATCGACCACAAATTATCCATGCACTACGGCGAAAAATTGATAATTGTGTATTCATTAGTATCCGACCACAAATTATCCATGACCACAAATTATCCATTCTGACGAAAGATAATTGTGTATTCATTAGTATCCACGACCACAAATTATCCATACCTTACTGACGAAGATAATTTGTGTATTCATTAATCCGACCACAAATTATCCATGCACTACGGCGAAGATAATTGTGATTATTAGTATCCGACCACAAATTATCCATACTCGAAGAAGATAATTGTGTTTTCAATTACGGTTATGATTATCTTAGAACAATCCACAGGTCATAATCATACCAAGTCCATCTATCTTATTACTAGGCCACGATGACTTTCAATGACTTTCAATAATAAAGCATGAGGATAATGATATAAAGAATCGATCGAATGAGATAAAGGATAAATATTAAACATTTATAATATAATTTATCCGAGTTCAAGAATATCCCCATGTTATCAATCATAATAATCTCATAATCTAATAACATTAATATTATAATAATATTTTAATCACTTCTTAAATTTATAAACAATTTATCTCAATTGTTTACGCTTTTACCATATAATGCATTTAATCATTCAAAAATGCCATACTCATAAAATATCATCACCAATTATCAAATCCTCATCAAAAAAAATATGCATATATTCTATATAGGATTCTCAGCCATAAAATCCTATTTTCAACTTTGTTACTTCACATAACATATTTAACTCATATGTTAAGTAACTAAACTATTTTCATGAAAAATACCAAATTAGTCCCAAAAATATTTCTTTTCTGGGATTTAGCATAATATAGTCCCATAATGAAAATATATTTTTCTCGAATTTTTAAAATTCATTTACTATTTTTCAAAATCAATTTCTAATTAATTCCTTAAGAAATTAGCTACCTCAAGTTTAACTCCAAAATTCCCAAATCTTGGCAGGACCTTACACATGTTAACGTGAGCTTCTAGTTTAAATTTCATGGTCATGAGAGTTATAGAACTCCGGTTATAGCGTTTTTAAATCGGAAAAACCTAAATATTGAAATAGTCATAACTTGCTCATTTTAAGTCGAAATGAGCTCATTTTTGGACAGGAGGTACTTTATACCATATACTTTCATGTCCCAAAAGGCCAGAATTTTTCTCATAATTTAAGTGGCCAAAACAGTCCCTTAAAGTTTCTGGGCGATAGCATTTTTTGAAATTTACAGCTTTGGCCTCCTTTGCTAAAATCAGTCCACACAAAAATCTACAACACCTTTTCCAGTAATTCCACTTGGATTAGTTAGGTAACTCATAGATCTAACTCTAGGACTTGACCACATTCAAAAATTCAAAATATAATAAGAGATATGGTCAATTGAATTTCATATTCGTTTTCACCAAAATCGATTTTCAACTCTTTGTGATTTCTAAGAAACTTTCATGTTTTTTCACATACTAACCAACATAACTCATCATAAAACTTACTAATACCACGATATACCCATGATTTTCATTATTCCAATGCTTTTATTATGACTTTCATCATAAACCACGTAAAGCTGATCATTTTAGTTGAAGAAATATTTGAGGTTTAAGAAATGGGTTTTTATCTTTGGGGTCAATACAAAATTCGATTTCACGCTCTAGGGTAGGCTAGAAAATCTTCAAGAATACGTCAAGAAATTTATTAATAATAGAAATATCATTCAAAGCTGTGACTCTCATCCAAGACTTGGATAGTACGTCACATTGATACCAAGTGACTTCTTATCCCTTAACTGAGATAGCACCTCACAATGATACCTATAAACTTGCCATCTTCATTCACGATGTAAGCCTCTGAAAAAGTCGGCTTGGTGCATTCCACACAAGGAAGTCAACAACGAAAGGTTCGGGGCTCTTTACTTATGGCTTGATATAACGATGATTAACTTTAGGGTTTGGTTACTTTGAATTAATATAACGGTTGGTTATGAATATAAAAAGCTAACAACCTTACTTAAAAAGAATGATGATTAGTTAACCAATTGATTCCTAAAAATCACATCAAAAGGCAAGTATTTTCAAAAGATAAATCGACGACGAATAGCGTGAAAATGTTTATTTGAAACAACAAGATTAATAAATAGTGGAGAGTAACGAAGGTTTCTCCTAACGAAGTTTCAATAGATAAATCAAAGTTTAACTTTTTTTTTTTGAGTCAAATTTAAACGTTGAACACAACTAGGTAGAATAAAAGAGTGGGTAGAACTTGTATTGAATAAAGTATAGACTTAGCATTAATTAATTAACTTACGTAATAACCCGTTCGGTTTCTCAAAACGCTCTCGCTTAAATTACAGTTTGACTTTACTTATAGGGTACATTCCACCCTTAAGTGCTTCTTCACATTCTGATCCATGATTTGAATCATTATTCTCGATCCATATCGAATTCGGGTTGGCCGCTATGCATGAGGTAATTAGAATTCGATGTTAAATTCTCCAATTCTTTGTCAAAAAGCAAAGTCCATTTCATCTATTTTGGCTTTATTGGATCGGACGTCTTTTTCTACACTATCAACGCGTTGTGCGACTTTTACCCATGCATCGCCTATTCTCCTTCGTTCAGTTGTTTCTTCTTTCAGGTGATCTTTGATTTTTAAATTCTCAGATTCGAACTTTAATATCTTACACCTTGCCAAAGCGTGATTTTGTTCGAGCATCACATATCGGGTAACCCAATTTTGAATTGTTGTATCCCTTTGTTCCTGACCGTTTCTTGGTTCTTGACTTTGTTCTTCTAGCTCACGAACACGATTTTGTAATTCTAAGTTTTGATCATAAATTTCTTAAACCAATTCTCCTCGGGTTCCTCTTCTTCCTCTTCTTCCTCTTCTTCTCACTTTTTCGGTAATTTGCTACCTCTGCAACTAGCTCGGGTGCGACAATTAGTTCTTCATTCACTACGTGGATATCTCTAATTTGTTCCTCGTCGACCTTTGCATTAACACTTATTAGTGATTAAAGGTGTCTGATGGTCACATTCACTCCATTGTGAATATTTTTTGCAATTTGCCCGTTTCAAACAACTTTGCCCAACCACGAGGGTTAATTAATATATCAAATATTATCCTATACTCTCGTGAGCCCAATTAAATACCAAATAAACTTAGGTAGGTCATACTAGCGAAGAATTTCCGTCTCTCCCTCTAGTTCTTATCTCACATCTTAGCGGGGATCGTATCCTAAGCTACGATACTGTTGTGGCGCCCCCAAAATTAGGTATCGTCACCCATCTTGGGTGCGCCACTTACATGGTACATAAATTCAAATCTGACTTACTAATATAAGCGTAGGTATGCAATCTGACATAAGCGTGAGTTTGAATACAAATATTATCTACTAGATATTATCTGAAACTCAAAAGGTCCTTCATTACAACTATTATCACCTTATTTCACGCGAATAGTGAGGACTACTAATCTTATCCTCTGGACCATTACTTACGTTCCCAGGCTAAATCCCGGCTATGTTCTCATTTCACGAAGAAAACGGTGAAAGAAAGGTGAGCTCAACTAGCCCGATAAAAATATTATGACTAAGATAATGCGAGAATAAATTATCATTAGCCTTGACGATGTTAAGCGATAAAATACAATAGACAACCGGTTTAAGCTGCGGTGAAATAATGCGATCCATTAAAAAAATCAAGTAGAGAATAAAATCTACTATCTTTTAGGTTTTAAAGGTTTTCATCAATTTTTATCGGCGAGACTCGACAATAAATAAACCACCACATCTAATCATCCACGTACCACGGTCGAGGATTTTCATCAAATTATCGATGGTCATAACTATCTTAGAATCACCCACAGGTCATAATCATACCAAAAACTATCCATCAACGCATTACGAATACTTTGAGGACTTTTGTCACATCATTTATATCAAGTCGTGATTATCTTAGAATGATCCACAGTCATAATCATACTAAGTTCATCTATGCTTGCGTAAGCGAAAGATAACATAATAAACATGAGGATGATGACAATGACATAATAATTCAATAAAACAAGTTCAAGAATTATTTAATCCATGAATTATTAACGTCCAATTATCGACATAATCTTTGTTTAAGTGAGTAAAATTCAAGAATGATCGGAAGAATATTTCCATGAAAAGATCTTTGGATGAAACATGAATATCGAGGATATTCTACTAATTTCATGGAGTATAGAAGTCAAAGTTTTAACCAATTTGGGTATAATAAAGAATGGAATAACAAAAGAAATCACCGTGCATGCGGTGCTTGCGCGTAGGCGAGTTATTCAACGAGAATAATAATAACGGAACGGTCGGGTGAAATTCACCGCAAGCGGGGATGTTCAACGAGAATAATAAAGATGGAACCGGATCCGGTGTAAAACACACGAGATAGGATATTCAGCGAGAATGATAAAAAGGCGGAACCGGTCGGGTGTAAAACACCTGAGACGGGATGTTCAGCGAGAATAATAAAAAAGCGGAACCGGTCGGGTGTAAAACACTGAGAGCGAGGATGTTCAGCGAGAATAATAGAAGAATGTCACCAAGTATAGGGTAAGCCAGCGTATCTGAGTTATTCAATGAGAATAATAAGATGGAATAACATAAAGATTTCACCAAGTATAGGGTATCTGGCGTATCTGAGGTTATGTATAGGGTATGCCACTTTTACGAGTTATTCAACGAGAATAATAATGAATGGAATAACGAAGTTCTCTTCGAAGAAAGAATAACACCCTTCTAGTAAAAAGAATGAATATAGAAGTAGTGAAGTAGCGAGAATACTCTTCTTCTTTCTATAATTTTCTCTCTATAAAACCTCTACTATAATTTCTCTACAGAGTTTGATGAATTAAATGAAAAATAATGAAGGAATGAGCTTATTTATAGGAAAATGGAATGCGTAGTAACTAATCCATGAGCGGTCCAGTTGATTTACTTTAATCGGCGGTCCATATTTTAAAGAAAAATCTTTTAAATAAAATATAAATATATTCTATTTATATAAAAACATTTTACTTATCTGCAAACTACATCTGATCTTATGCTGAAAACTTATATGAAAAATCTTATGCGACACTATCGTAATAAAATATAATATATTACATTTATAGAATAACTTTAATAAAGTATTCTATTTTATATAAAAAGATGTTTACATTTTATTACGTTAATAATCTGAATAAAACAAAAGCGTCGTTATCATTATAATAATTCATATTATTAATCGTGATAATGGAATCAATGGTGAAACTTCTCACATAAGCATCGATAATCGATCTGGTGTCTTCTTGTCAACCCACACGTATTCTTTGTACTTTTACTCTTAGAAGTAGTTCAGCGATATCCACGGTAAAACTTCAGTAGTTATTTTATAAAATATTTTTGTCGTTTTCTCGATCAAATGATAATTACATTATGGGGTCCACCATGATTGGTAGTTATGCGAATATTCCTGCTTAAGCCAGAATATTCCCAGAGCCAATCGAATATAATATAACCACTTGCATACTTGCAAAATTTATAAATACTACCCACAACTATAATATTATCTTAAATTCACACCATAATATTAAAAATTATTTCAACAAAATTTAAATCTTTATTGATAAAATCTTCTCAAATATTTCTTAAAAATATTCAAGCAAATCTATAAACACATATTAAAAAACGTTTTCTTAAAAAATTTTAAACTCCCAAAATTATTTAAATTTCATTATAAAATTCTTTATTTTATAGAATTTCAATTTATTGATAAAATGGCGATTTTACAAGCTTATAATCAAATTTCGATCGAATAAATGGGGTCCAAACCGACATGTTTAACATGTTTTAAACATTTATTGCAACAAAATACTCTTCCTCCTCAAATACTTATATATCCCACATTAAGTTGTAAAATATCACTAGTTAATATATTATTAAAATAATATATTTAAATGAATTATTTTATCGAGAAAAAGATAATGTAAGACCCAAATTTTTAAATAAAAAGGAATTTCCTTTATTTATTATTTTGAAATAGTAAGGGTTGATTTGATTAATGTGGATAGTTAAGGGTAAAATCATGAAATATTTCAAAATAAGCAGTGGTTATAAAATATTCATTGTTGTCGGGGAATATTAGTTTGGTGGTGGAATATTAAATGCTTTGTCGGGAAATATTAAATGCGGCCAGGTAGCGACCATGTGTGGGCCCATGTGAGCGATTGGATGAAGAAAGCGACAAATATAAGTTGTTTTTAAATAGCAGGCGTAGTTATTCACAGTTAATCTTTGTTGGAATACCGTTGGTTAAAACACACTAATCTGGCGTTGTTGAGCGATGTACTGCGGTATTGCACAATTATTGATTCTTACGTGAAGGCCTTTACTCGATAATGGTTCTGATAATTCTTTATTCGATATTTTATTGAGTTAATAATTAATTCTGCGTTGATATTTTATATTCTTTGTTGTTTGATAATTGTCATTACTGCGATATTTTTCATTATCGAAGCAATAATTCATATTATCTGAATAATATTATTAGATAACATTATTGGCAATGTCTAGAAAGTTACATCTAAGGAGAGGTTTGGTCACTTTAATTGCTTGCGCCCGAAGAAGAAATTCTTATTGGAAGCCCCTGCTTTCTGAGGAGCTGCACAGTTGTCGATATTGTGATTACATAATATTATTTGTGAATAATTAATTATTGATTTATATGATGAGAAAAATATTGATTTTATGTGGATATAGATGGAAAAATTTTAAAATGACAATTGTTGAAAATTAATATTTTATCTTTTTTACGATAAAATAATTCGTTTAAATATATTATTATTTTTAATAATATAATAATGGTGATATTTTTACAACGAATGTGGGATATATGAGTATCTGAGGAGGAAGAGTATTTTTGTTGCAATAAATGTTTAAAACATGTTAAACATGTCGGTGGACCCCATTTATTGGTGAAATTTGATTATAGCACATAAAATCGCTTGGTTTGTGGATTTGGTCAATTTCTATTTGGAATTTGGAAAAACTTTCTTACGCAAAGTTGTAGAAATTGAATTTCCTATAAAAACTCATGAGATTCAATTTTTCTGATGAAAGGGCTATTTATTATGAATTATTGAAGTTAAAAGCTCAAAATAATTGATTTTTGGAAGTTTTAAATATTTTTTTTAAAAAAAAACGTTTTTTTCATTTTTGAGTGGGCTCATTGGCATGTGTTATAAATGATGGAAATCAGATTCCTAAGAGATGCGTAGGAGGAATTTTTATAAAATATATATTATTTTATTAAATTTTACGCTTTGGTGTTACTAGCGTTTTCTATATAAATAGGGTCTTGGGTTAGAATTGAAAATCACACGAAAGCTGAAGTTTTCTCTCTCTATATTATCGGCGTATTCTTGTGAGTATTTTGAGTATACTTTGAGTATTGCTATCTGATGCAAGTCAATTGTGCTTATATCTCAGGTGTTTAATTTAAAATCTTGATCTTTTCGAGTAAGGGATATTATTTTTTTTAAAATGATATTATTTCTTGATATCATTATCTTTGAAATATTGATCTGAAGTTTTATCAAATTTGGAACTTTTTCATGTCGGGGTTCTTATTCATGGGAGTTCTTTCATTCACTATTCATGAGTTCTTATTCACGAGATTCTTATTCATGATTCTTATTCACGATTCTTATTCACGAGTACTATTAAGTGAAGCGTGAAGATGTTTTTGTGGAATTTCTATCTTTTGGTGTCGAGATTACTATTCACGTATCTGGCCTTATTCACGTATCTGACCTTATTCATTATCTGAAATTCATAAAAAATAAAATTTCTTCTTTTAAGTCCAAAATATCTATTACGGATACTAACTTTGATTGTATCCATGTTTTGATCATTCTTGAATTTTACACCACTATGATTATTTTTGAGGTATTTTTGGGCGTGGATAAAACCAAAATACGAATCCTTAATCCTTAATCCTTGTCATTTTGTTTCCTTTGGATTCGTTTCTTTAAAAAAAATTTTCATCATCCTCGGTCTTAAATGATGATATTATGGAATATCTTTGGCACATGGTGCAAAGATGAATGATTTCTTAAGAATATCTTTGGCACATAGTGCAAAGATGAATGATTTCGAAGAATATCTTTGGCCGTGTGAAAAGATGAGCAGTGTTTAAATGAACATGACCAGGTGATGAATATCTTTGGCACTGTAGTGCAAAGATGAATATTTGATTCGGATGTATATTGATTGATGTTCTGGGGATAAAAGATGAGCGATGAACTTTTAAATTCATACATAGAAGATAGTAGTTTGCATTCTCTACTTAACTCTTCTAATGAATTATTATTTCATTGCGAATATTGATTTAAAATTTGTTGTCTATTGTATTACATTATATTTTTCCTGTTGAAGACTAACGATAATTTGTTGTATATTATCTTAGTCGTAATATTCTTCTTGAGCTAGTTGAGCTCACCCTTTTCCTTTTTGTTCCATTTTTCTCTCGGGGAGGCGAGAATATAAGCGAGTGCAGTCGGGGTATGGAATGAAGGTTTTAGAAAGGATTGTTTAGTAGTCCTCACCATTTTGTAAAATAATGTATCGATAAATGTGATGAGGATTTATTTGAGTATAGATATTATCAGAAGATAATATTTGTATTCAAACTCACAGTTTCTTGTTGTAATAATAAAGTTGTAGTTGTTTACATACCATGTATTGACAACTTCGAATGGGTGATGTATACTATTTTGGGGCGTCGCGATTGGTATCGAGCTTAGGGATATGATCTCTGGCGGAGATCGGGGAATAGAACTAGGAGGAGAGGCAGTAAATCCTTGTTAGTGTGTCCTACTACTAAGCTTATTTGTTAGTTGAGTCGATATATAGGGATATTATGTGATATATTGATTTCCTTAATTAACCCTTGTTTTATGGCGATGTTTGAGAATGTCGTTGAGAATATTAACAATGGAAATGAGGCCAGTGGAGATGCTGTACTCACCAGCGAGGAGAGCGTGCAGCAGTGGCAATGTTCCTCCTGTGAACAACACCATTGAAGCGAGATGATGAGCGAGGGGATGTTTAGAAGTTTTTTGCGATTCATGCAAAATCGAGACGAGGAAACTTCGTGTTCAAAATCTGAGGAGAAATGATAGCAATTCACGGGTTGTCACGTGACGTGACGATTCGAAAGAGTTGGGACCACGAAATTTAAGGGGAAGCGGATCCGATCATGGCGGAAACATGGGTCAAACAAATTACCAAGATATTCGATGTCTTGGGATGCGGAGGAAGAACGAAGGTTCCATTCGCCACCTTTATGTTAAAGTGGCGGCGCGGACTCTTGGTGGGATGCGTGAAGCGTACCCATCCGCCGCGCTCGGCGTGTCTTGGGAGGCGTTTGAAGCTATTTAATGACAAATACTTTCACGAAAGTGTTAAATCGTATGAAGGAAGTGGAGTTCATCAGTTTGAACAAAACAACAACATGGCGGTGTCTCGATGCGAGGCAAAGTTTGCGAGTTATCGAGTTTGCACCTCATTTGGTGGAGAATGAGGAGCGTATGGCGGATGTTTCTTAGAGGTTTGAAACCGGCGTCGTCGATATCTCATTTCTCATAAATTTTCTCTTTATTCCGGATGTTGTAAGCGAGGGCTCAATTATTAGGCGAGATAACGAGTACGGTCGGTGAGGACCCTGAACCGAGGATCGTACCGAGATAGCGATCAGCGAAATAATGATAACTGCGGAGAAAAGCAGAATGACAAAATGGTAACCACTCTGGTGGTAATCATAGCCATGAAAATAGAAGAAGCGAGTCGGGAGGAGATTTTAAAGAGAGATTAACAACGACCATGTGAAGGCAGCGGTCTTGCGTGACAAGCTGGTTCTAAGGGAGGAGAAACGACCACCGGTCGTATCTTTACAAATCACGGAAAAGAGGACATATCGATCAAAGCGCCCTGACAGATTCAAGGTATGCTATAATTGTGGAAAGGAAGGACATATCGCTCGAGATTATGCGATGGCGAAACCTAGTTCGGTGAGGGCGGTGACTGACTCGAAAAACATCCCGAAAAAATCAAAATCAGCGATTAGGAAGAAGCGTTTGTTGTGGTTGGTCATGTCGAGGAACCCAAGCGAGGTGATCACGGGTAAAATATTTATAAATTCTTGCGAAGTTTATACCTTACTTGATCTGGGTGCTACCCATTCATTTATCTCTCTGCATGTGCTCAGCGTTTAAACTTGACTCAGGAGAAATTAGACTTTGACTATCTGTGGAAACTCAGTTTGGAGAAACTTTCATCACATCCACTTTTTTATAAATCTTGTTTGATTCAAGTTGGCACCATTACCTTACACATTGACCTTATCTCTTTAAAGATACTTGCTTTTGATGTGATTTTAGGGATTGATTGGTTAACTACTCATCATACCAAAATTGATTGTTTTAAATGGGGTTGTTAGTTTTCATATTCTAACCAACTTTGTGTTATGCAATTCAACAACTAAACCATTAAAATCAATCAACTTGTCATATCTAATCATAAAGCTATTCGTTTATTAAAAAGCGGATGTCAAGCTTTCTTAGCCCATGTTATGGATTTGAATAAAGACACGTCAAATTTGAATAATATTCTGTTGTTATTGACTTTCTGGCGTATTTCAGAAGAACTTCCGGTCTACCCCGAGCGTGAAGTTGAATTCTTTATTGATCTTGAACTGGTACAAAGCCCATTTCTAAAACCCCATATCGAATGGCTCTATTGAACTTGAGGAGTTAAAGGTCCAACTACGAGGAATTGTTGGACATCGGTTTCATTAAATCTAGTACATCTCCTTGGGGTGCTCTGTTTTATTTGTAAAGAAGAAAAGGCGGGAGTATCGACTTTATATTGACTATCGGGAATTGAACCATGTCACCATCAAGAATAGGTATCCTCTACCTCGTATTGATGACTTGTTTGACCCGATTGCAAGGGCACTGATTCTTTTCAAAAATCGATCTTAGATTACGGATATCATCGGTGAAGATTAGGCGAGGATATTCAAAAGGCGCCTTGAACTTCGGTATGGGCATTATGAATTCTTAGTCATGTCTTTCGGACTAACTAATGCTCCTGCGACTTTCATGGATATGATGAGCCAAGTATTCAGGAATATTTGGATCGATTTTGTTGTTGTCTTTATTGATGACATCCTCATATATTCAAAAGTCGTGAAGATCATGAGCACCATTTGGTGGTACTCGAAGGCTTATGTGAAAACAAACTATATGCCAAATTGAAGAAATCGCGAGTTACGGCGAGAGAAGTAGCATTCCTTGGGCGCGTGGTGTCGAAACATGGAGTATCTGTTGGATCGTGAAGATTGAAGCAATACTGAAGTTAGAACAGCAAAAGTCGGTGGTGAAATCGTAGCTTTTGGGCTTATTTGGTTATTATCGGAGATTAGTGGAAGGGTTTTCTCGAATCGCTACTCCATTAACTTCGATTAACTTCGGAAGGATACAAAATTCGTTTGGAGGCGAAGAATCGAGAAAAGTTTCGAAGAGCTTAAGAGAGACTTATTTGGCTGTTTCTACAACAATACCATCTGGTTGGATGGATTTGTTATCTCTGATGATGCTTGAGCAAAGGTTAGGATGTGTTCTCATGCAGCGTGGGAAAGTCATAGCCTATGCCTCGCGACAACTTAAAAGAGTATGAGAGGAATTATCCTACTCATGATCTAGAGTTAGCGGCCCGATCGTTTTTATTAAAATATGGAGCACTATCTATATGGGGAGAAAGTGGAGATATATTCGGACCATAAAAAGCCTTAAATATTTCTTCACTCAAAAAGAACTCAACATCGGCGGCGACGTTGGCTCGAGCTATTGAAGACTACGACCACACTATTGATACCATCACGGTAAAAGCGAGCGTGGTAGTGGCGCGTTGAGTAGAAGATCATATCTTGAGGAACGAGTGCGATGATGTCAAGTATCGCGTAGAGCCAACTTTAATAGAAAAAGTTAAGGTTGCTCGAGCCCATGGGCAGGCAGGAGGCGATCGTATGAAGAAGAAAGTACTGAAGGAGCTATTAGGGCGAGAATTGATGAAGAAGGAATACTTGAGTCCACTCTAGACTTTGTGTTCTAACGACTACGATTTGAAGTACAAGATTATGATGGAGGCACACAATACACCATTTGCAATCCATCTGGAAGTACTAAAATGTATCGTGATCTTGACATACATTTTGGTGGAACAATATGAAGAGAGAGATTGCAAAGTTTATCTCGATGTGTTTAACTTGTCGGCGTGTAAAGGCGGAGCATCTTGTACCTAAGGGTCCGTTGCAACCACTTGAGATTAGGAAATGGAAGTGGGAACACATTACCATGGATTTAGTTCTGGGTCTTCTACGGTTTCTCAAGGCATCAATGCTATTTGGGTTATTGTTGATAGATTAACCAAATCTGCTCATTTCTTGCCGTCTGGAGACTTATTCCCTTGAGCGTCTTGCTAGTATATGCGTGAATGAGATTGTGAGGTTGCATGGCATGCACATATCCATAGTTTGGGATCGTGACCCAAGATTCACTTCAAGATTTTGGGTTAGCTTGCAAAAAAGCTATGGAGCGCAGTTTGCGATTTAGTTGACATACCATCCCCAAGCAGACGGACACGATCGAGAGGACTATTCAAACTCTTGAAGATTTATTAAGACTACGTGTCCCTAGACTTCAAGGGTAGTTGGGATAAGTATTTACCATTGGTGGAATTCTCCTACAACAGCGATTATCGAGCAAAGTATAGGTGTGGCTCCATTGAAGCATTATATGGGCGAAAATGTCGTTCTCTCGATATATGTTGGGATGAGGTGGGTGAAGCAACATTGTTGGGACCCGAGTTTGAATGCGTATGACTACTGAAAAGATCCAAATGATTCGACAACGTATACAAAGCGGCACAAGATCGACAAAAAAGAGTTATGCGGATCTTCATCGAAAGGGCGTGGAATTTAGTGTAGGGGATCATGTATTGTTGCGAGTTGCTCCATGGAAGGGAGTTACAAGATTTGGGAAGAGAGAAAGCTCGATCCACGATTTATTGGTCCATTTCAAATTCTTGGCCAGTAGGAAATGTAGCCTATAGACTTGCGTTACCTCAAAGTATGTCTACGTGTTCATAATGTGTTTCACATATCGTACTTAAATAAATATGTGAAAGAACGAACCACGTTATAGAGTTAGAACCCGGGACGAGATAGCCAAGACTTAGCGTATGAGGAGGTACTGTCAAGATCTTGGATAGGAAGGAGCATGTCCTACTGCGCAAAGGTCATACCACAAGTTAAAGTTTTGTGGAGGAATCATCTTTATAGAGGAAATGACACAGGGAATTGGAAAGCGGAAATGAAAGCGAGGTATCCTCACCTTTTGAAACACACACGTCGTCGTCGTCGATTTAGAGGCGAAATTTCATAAGGAGGGAGGTTGTAAGACCCCAAATTTTTAAATAAAAGAAATTTCCTTTATTTATTATTTTGAAATAGTAAGGGTTGATTTGATTAATGTGGATAGTTAAGGGTTAAATCATGAAATATTTCAAAATAAGCAGTGGTTATAAAATATTCATTATCGTCGGGGAATATTAGTTTGGTGGTGGAATATTAAATGCTTGTCGGGGAATATTAAATGCGACGGTAGCGACCATGTGTGGGCCCATAGCGGAGCGATTGGATGAAGAAAAGCGACAAATATAAGTTGTTTTTAAATAATAGCAGGCGTAGTTATTCTGAATTATCTTTGTTGGAATACCGGTTGGTTAAAACACACTGTCTGGCGTTGTTGAGCAGATAGCACTGCGGTATTGCACCAATTATTGATTCTTACGTGAAGGCCTTTACTCGATAATGGTTCTGATAATTCTTTATTCGATATTTTATTGAGTTAATAATTCTTTGCGTTGATATTTTATATTCTTTGTTGTTTGATAATTGTCATTACGATATTTTTCATTATCGAGCAATAATAATTCATATTATCTGAATAATATTATTAGATAACATTATTGGCAATGTCTAGAAAGTTACATCTAAGGAGAGTTTGGTCACTAATTGCGCTGCATGATGAAGAAATTCTTATTGGAAAGCCCCTGCTTTCTGAGGAGCTGCACAGTTGTCGATATTGTGATTACGTAATATTATTTGTGAATAATTAATTATTGATTTATATGATGAGAAAAATATTGATTTTATGTGGATATAGATGGAGAAAATTTTTAAAATGACAATTGTTGAAAATTAATATTTTATCTTTTTACGATAAAATAATTCGTTTAAATATATTATTTATAATAATATATATAATAATGGTGATATTTTTACAAATGAATGTGGGATATATGAGTATCTGAGGAGGAAGAAGTATTTTTTGTTGCAATAAATGTTTAAAACATGTTAAACATGTCGGTGGACCCCATTTATTGGTTGAAATTTGATTATAACTTTGTAAAATCGCTTGGTTTGTGGATTTGGTCAATTTCTATTTGGAATTTGGAAAAACTTTCTTACTGCAAAGTTGTAGAAATTGAATTTCCTATAAAAACTCGCGAGATTCAATTTTTCTGATGAAAGGGCTATTTATTATGAATTATTGAAGTTAGAAGCTCAAAATAATTGATTTTTGGAGTTTAAAATATTTTTTTATGAAAAAACGTTTTTTTCATTTTTTTGGGAATCTTGGCATGTGTATAAATGATGGAATCAGATTTCTAAGGTGGGCTTGAATATTTTTTAATAATAATATTATTATTTTATTAAATTTTACTGCTTTGGTGTTAGCGTTTTCTATAAATAGGGTCTTGGGTTAGAATTGAAAATCACACGAAAGCTGAAGTTTTCTCTCTCTATATTATCGGCGTATTCTTGTGAGTATTTTGAGTATACTTTGAGTATTGCTAGGCGGTCTGAGTTCCTTCACCTTATATATCAGGTATTCTAAATTAAAATCTTGATCTTTTCGAGGTAAGGGATATTATTTTTTTTACGTAATGATATTATTTCTTGATATCATTATCTTTGAAATATTGATCTCTGAAGTTTTATCAAATTTGGAACTTTTTCATGTCGGGGTTACTATTCATGGGTTCTTATTCATGAGTTACTATTCACGAGTTCTATTTATGAGTTCTTATTCACGAGTTCTTATTCACGAGTACTATTCATGAAGCGTGAAGATGTTTTTGTGGAATTTCTATCTTTTGGTGTCGAGTTTCTATTCACGTATCTGGCCTTATTATTCACGTATCTGACACTATTCACGTATCTGATCTTATTCAAAAAAATAAAATTTCTTCTTTTAAGTCCAAAACATCTATTACGGATACTAACTTTCGATTGTATCCATGTTTTGATCATTCTTGAATTTTACACCACTATGATTATTTTTGAGGTATTTTTTTTGGGCGTGATATAAAACCAAATCTGAATCCTTAATCCTTAATCCTTGTCATTTTGTTTCACTTGGGATTCGTTTCTTTAAAAAATATTTTCATCATCCTCGGTCTTAAATGATGATATTATGGAATATCTTTGGCTTTTGTAGTGCAAAGATGAATGATTTCTTAAGAATATCTTTGGCACATGTGCAAAGATGAATGATTTCTGAAGAATATCTTTGGCCGTAGTGCAAAGATGAGCAGTGTTTAAATGAACATGACCAGTGATGAATATCTTTGGCACATGGTGCAAAGATGAATATTTGATTCGGATGTATATTGATTGATGTTACGAGGGATAAAAGATAGAGCGATGAACTTTTAAATTCATACATAGAAGATAGTAGTTTGCATTCTCTACTTAACTCTTCTAATGAATTATTATTTCATTGCTGCGAATATTGATTTAAAATTTGTTGTCTATTGTATTACATTATATTTTTCCTGTTGAAGACTAACGATAATTTGTTGTATATTATCTTAGTCATAATATTCTTTCTTGAGCTAGTTGAGCTCACCCTTTTCCTTTTTGTTCCATTTTTCTCGGGGGCGAGAATATAAGCGAGTACGCAGTCGGGTATATGGAATGAAGGTTTTAGAAAGGATTGTTTAGTAGTCCTCACCATTTTGTAAAATAATGTATCGATAAATGTGATGAGGATTTATTTGAGTATAGATATTATGCAGAAGATAATATTTGTATTCAAACTCACGATTTCTTGTTGTAATAATAAAGTTGTAGTTGTTTACGTATACATGTGTTGACAACTTTCGAATGGGTGATATTATACCTATTTTGGGGGCGTCATTGGTAATAACTACGCCTGTTATTTAAAAATAACTTATATTTGTCGTTTTCTTCATCCAATCGCTTTTAGATTATGGGGCTCACACACGGTCATTGGTCGTGCATTAATATTCCCACAAAGATTTAATATTCCACGACCAAACGAATATTCCCCAATTTATAATGAATATTTTATAACCACTTGCTTATTTTGAAATATTTGCGTATTTAACCCTTAACTATCCACATTAATCAAATCAACCCTTACTATTTCAAAATAATAAATAAAGGAAATTCCTTTTTATTTAAAAATTTCGGGTCTTACAAGTAAAGATTCCTTATGCTTCAAAGAATAGGATCTATCATGTATGCGGTATGATATGTGATTAGACCGAGATATCGCCATGACTTAGTGTAACAAGCGGATATCGATCGAATCCGAGAGAAAGAACACCTGGAAGGCGGTGAAAAATATCCTAAAGTACTTAAGAAGAACTAAGGATGTATTTCTTGTTTACTGATTGGAGTCCGAATTAAAACTAGAGGGCTTCACAGACTTCTCAAGTTTTCAAACAGACCAAGATGACAATAAACCGTTTTGGGGTATGTGTTTACCTTAAGCGGTGGCGCGATGAGTTGGAAAAGTTCAGCGCAAAACGATTCTTGATTCAAAGGATGAGGCGAGTACATAGGCGCAAGTGAAGTTTAAAAGGAAAGTCATTTGGATGAAGAAGTTCATTCTACCTAACTTGGTGTGATTCCTAGCATTAAAGGACCAAAGGCCTTTATTCGTGCAACAACACCGGAGTACATTGCATGAGCTAAGAACCCGTGTCTCATCGAAATCCAAACACGTGTTGCGGCGATTTCATTTGATCGTAGAGATCATCATGAAAGAGGAGACGCCACCTCGGAGCGCGTGGACTCTCGAGACAATATTGCGATCCATTTACTAAAGCGTTAACACAACAAACGGTTTGATCGTCACTTAGAGAAGATGGGTATGAGATACCACGGCGATTGGCTTTAGTGCAAGTGGGAGATTGAAAGTATTATGCATACTGAGCCAATCATGAATGATGATAAAGCATATCTTCGTGTAATCAATCTTATTTATTTATTAATAAAAGAATTATTTATTAAAGGCATGTATTATCTACATGGTGTTTGCTTTTTAATAATATGTGATAAACCCATAGTTTTAAGCAACGCTTTTAGAATAATGATGATGATCATTCTAATGAGATCTAAATTCTTAGAAAGCTTAAAACTAAAATAGTTCCCAATCATTGGATTACTAAATAGGGATTAGTGAATCCGGATAGATTGGTACATACGTTCTTCTTTCATTGGATGAGGATGATTGATCTCATGATTATTTGTGTGGAGACACTAAAGCAAGTATGTAGGTGCTTATTAGAGAATAAGTTCATCGAAACGCGACTCGCTAAGGAATACCTAATGGAGTTTTACTTACCGTCGATAGGAATTCCTCGTAGTGATAGTAAGACAAATGATCCTTAGACTTGAGATCATCATAGTATCTTATATATAATGAATTACACTTTGACTTATTCCTTAAGACTCTTAGAGTATATCAAAGGGTATGCTTGGGTGTAATAAGTTATATATGAAGATAATGAATGATCAATAAAGAATCTACCACTTCTAAGTAAAGGAGAATGTCCTATGTGATTCGATAAATGACAACCCGTGAATCCTTGGCGAGGTGGAATGAAATTAGAAAGTAGTTTCTAATTTGCATTCATCGGGAGTTGTTCATTTAGGAATCGAAATACATATAATTAAATAAAATAAGACTTGACAATAATTCCATGCCTTATATTTAATTGGGACATAGTATGGTGGAAGGATTGAATTGTGCATTTAACTATTTACTCAAAGGTTCTTTTATGATTAATGTTGAAATCTATATTATCCGGAAAGTCGTTGATCGCTAGGAGGCTTATCCCTATCAGTAGAATAAATATTATTTATTTAAATAAATTATTTGTTTAATTTATTTATTTAAATGAGATTAGAATTGTTCTAATTGATTTATTCACAACCTGGTTTAATATGGAGAACCTAAAAGGTCACACCATAAAAAAGGAAGAATAATTATTTAAGAAGTTAATGGCATAATTGTAATAATATGTTAAGTATATTTAATTTAATCTATGGTGATAGAATAAATTAAATAGCTTAATATTTATTATTTAATATTTTAGAAATATTAAATATAAATTAATAAGAGGAGTCTTATTAATATTATTATAATTATTATTATTTTAATTTCTAAAAGGTTTAGGAATTAATTTAATATTAGTACTCTCATTTATTCCTAATTGGATTAGGAAAGAAAAATTAGTTAAAGGAGTTTAACTAATTATCCCTAATAGGATTAGGGAGCCCATTTAATTAAAAGAGTTTAATTAAATAAATAATACCTTATTTTAATTAAAATAGGGTTATATAATATCTTTATAAGAGGAGTCTTATATGAGATATGAGATATACGTAATTCCAAGTTTTTGGAGAGTACACCCCTTTTCTTATTCAGATAGGAAAAACTAGGGTTTGAGCCAAATCCCTTCTTCTTGAAAAATTCCTCTTCCTTGGTGGATCACCCATAGAGGCCATACACTGGGTGGCTTACATTAATCAAAGGAAGGAATCTACCCTTGAGATTCAAGATCATCGAGAAGTAGGAGGTGAACTGCATGCACTGAGGAAGCTCGTTTTACAAGGGTATGATTTCATAATTTCTTATTCTTCGTTTAATTAATAATATGCATAAAGGATGATCCGGGTATTTGGTTTGTGAAAATTTTAAAATCTGATTTTATCTCACTTCCGCTACGTTTTGCAATTTAATTGCTACTTTGATTTTCACGAAAACCTAACACCAACTCTCTCACAACTGAAAGGATTCTGATTTCTCTCTAAGGTATGCTTCTAATTTCTGTTAATTCTCATTCTACTAATTAATTGTCAATATGATCATATATATACGCTATGTTTCTAACAGAATGGGGTATTGATTGTTTGGATTTGTGTTGTTTTTATGTTTTGTATAGAATGGTTGATACAAGGAAAAAGGATGAAAATAGGAAAAGAATCACAGAGGGTAATTCTATTAAGGACTTGAAGAAATTTGTTTGGGTTTGTGGAGTTGGATTCTGATTTTGATGTTCCTGTAGTTAAGACAGAAGCTCAAGTTCATAGCCAGAAGATATTTCCAACCCAAATTTTTTTAAAGGTTTGCTAATTTAAATTTTGTTATTATTACTATCATATAACTGCTTGGTTACTTCTGCATTATGTTTTGGTTACTGTTAGCTTGTGATTCGGATACCATTTTTGTTACCTTGATTTGGTATTTTGATTACTTTTTTATGTTGTTATGGTTACCATGTATTTGCTTAGTATACATGGTTGACTAAACTGGCTTTGGTGTACATGTTGTTTATGTATTGGTTACCATTAAAATATTTTTTGGTTATTATCATATAAATATTTGGTTACTTCTTTAGTATGTTTTTGGTTATTGTTAATTTCTGATTTGGATTCTATTTTTGTTTCTTTGAGTTGGGATTTTGGTTCTTTGTTTTTTTGTTGTTACGTTACCATGTATTTGCTTAGTATATATGGGTTGACTAAACTGTGTTTGGTCTATATGTTGTTTATGTATTGGTTACCATTAATATACGTTTTGGTTACTAACATATAACTGTTTGGTTACGTCATTAGTATATTTTTTTTTTGTTGGCTTATGATTTGGATACCATTTTTTTTTCCTCAATTGGGATTTTGATTTTTTGTTGTTGTTGGCTTATGATTTGGATACCATTTTTTTTTCCTCAATTGGGATTTTGGTTACTTTTATATATTGTTTTGGTTCCAATGTATTTGCTTAGTATACATTGGTTGACTAAACTGGGTTTGGTATACATGTTGTTTTTGTGTTGGTTACCATTAAAATATGGTTTGGTTACTATCATATAATTGTTTGGTTACTTCTTTAGTACATTTTTTGGTATACATGTTTTTGTTTTGGTGACCTTGAAATTATGTTTTGGTTAATATTATATATAACTATTTGTTTACTGCATAATATGGTATGTACTACATGTTGTTTATATTTTGGTCACCATTAAATTATATAATATAACTTTTTGTTACCGCTTTATTATGGTATGGTTAATGTTATATTATGATATGATAACTATTATTATAAGTAATCAATGGGATGTTGGTTATTTGTTATAGTCTGCTTTTTTAAGCTCTTGTGTAATTGTTATATTATGTTTTGGTTAGTATGCTTTTATTTGTTGGTCACTACGTGAATCTGTTTATGTTATAAATATTATTTATATCTCGTTACTAATGACCGTAAATCGATTTTGTTTATTTGCGCTTATGAGATCTTTACTATGAGGAATGCAATGAAAATTCAATCGGAAAAATTATATATTGGTGTGACATGGAAGTCTCCAGCATTATTACCAAGAAATTGAACCCAAGTCAGTTTGAGAAGTTTAAGGCATCATTAGTTTATGGATATTTTATTTTTGTAAATAATAAACCCAAGTCATAATAAACCATGTATTTGCTTAGTATACATTGATGTATTATTTTTGTAAATTCCTTCAAATATATTCTACAAGGGTTATGCTCTTCTAGAAAATTCATTGAAAAAGTTATGGTTAAATGTACATGTGAGAGTATACATTGGTTGCCTAAACTTGGTTGGACATACAGGTTGTTTCTGTTTTGGTTACCATTAAAACATGTTCTGGTTACTTTCATATAATTATTTGGTTACTTCTTTATTATGTTTTGGTTACTGCTACTTATGGTTTGGCTATTATTATTATGTCCTCAATGTGGGATTTCAGATACTTTTATTTTTTATTTTGGTTAATATGTAATTGTTTAGTATACATGGATTGTCTAAATTGGGTTTCATTACATGATGTTTCTGTTTTGGTTACCATTAAAACCTGTTCTGGTTACTATCATATAATTATGTGGTTACTGTTTTATTATGTGAGTGTCCTATTTATCTACAAGCTTGTTAGTAACCAGATAATTATCATAGATATAGTTACAAGCTTATTAGTAACCAGATAATTATAAGCTTGTATCAAGACTGTTATAAAGTGTTAAATGTATATATTTTATTTATACCATGTCATCATGATAGAATAAGAAACTCCAATTAAGAGTTCTCATTTATATATATGATGGTCACTTATAGATCTCATATTAAAATAAAAATAATTTAAGAGGTGCAGTTGGTAACCGAACTTACATATAAGGGTAACCATTTTAGTTTTTGTTAGTAACCAAATAATTAAAAACTTATATCACAACAATTATCAAGTGCTTAATGTACGTGTGAGGGTTCCCATTTATCTAACTGATGGATACTTTTAAATTACGTAGTTATAAAAATTATTTGGAAATGGTCCATGTCAGTTGATAACTAAATATGAATATAGAGGTAACCATTTTATTTTATATGGGTAACCAAATTTACATAAAAATGTTTCAGAATAGTTACCAATTGTTCAATGTATATGTTTACTTTATATTGATAACTCATGATGGAATAAAAAATTAAAATATTAATCAACATCAATTTTAGTTACTATACACCATCAAAAATGTTACCAACCATGTGGTTAATGGTTACTAACAGTATACAATTATATATTCCTGTAAACAATTAAATTTGTATATTGTTTACTGTCAGACTCTATTGTATAACAACTGAATAAACATTGTAAAGTAACCAAATCATTATTAGACAGTAACCAAATTACATAATCTTAGTAACCAGGATATAAACTACATTTTTACATGCAATTTTGAAGGCATAAATGATGGAATTTGACCAAAAAGCCCTGCAGTTCACCAACAAAGCTGGCGACTTTGGATCGTTGACCCGTTTCTAATGAAATTAGGCTCCGAAAACGCCAAAATCTGACTCTCCAAATTTGACAACATTATACAGTAATATGCTTCAGCAACCAATATTACAGTAACCAATTAATCTCTGCAGTAATTAAGTTTGCATTAGTCAGTAATCAATTCAGCATTGGTCAGTAACCAATTAAGTCAGCATTGGTCACTAGATAATTTTACACAAGAACCAAGTGAAAAATATAATTTTACACAAGAAACTAAGTTAGCATTAGTCAAGAACTATATAATGCTACACATATTTGTAAGAACCATTTTAAACGTGAAAAACTTAAGAAAGGTTATCAATATAGAATTCGTAGAAAACAGAGGTAATTATATGCATATGAATCACTTACCTCGGTATTCAGATTTTTATTGAAGTTGCTTTGCGATTTTGTTACCGAACTTCAACAATTACTAGTGAGTTCGATTGTTTTTGTTCTTGAACTTGAAGTTCTTTGCTGATTTTGTATGCTATTTTGTGATCTCAACGTCTTGTCGCTGACGAAAAGTTCTCGTCTTCTCCGATCTCAAAGTCTTTGTGTCGCGCCCGTAAGATTACTGATTCATGAGAATCCGGAAGAAGTTGTTGATCTTTGTCAGATGCTATTTCCGATTTCGAGAGTTAAGTCGTGACAAAGTGATTCGCCTTCTCCGATTTGATAGGTGCGATGATTTACTGTCTTCTCCGTCGTTGATATGTGTTCCGATTTCAAAGTTGCATGATTTTGGGGCGGTTAATTGAAAAGATGAAATTTGGTAACTGACGTGTAGGAGTTAATGACACATGATTTTAGCACGTATATTGTGTATGTTTTATTTCTGTAATTATGTTTTGTATGTTTTATTTTTGTAATTACTTTCTAATTGTTGTATATTAGTGTAAAGGACCCTAATAATTTTTACTATTAAAATACCGGGCTGGCCCACAATTTGAAATAGTTGGATTTTAAGCTCTAAATTACTCCGTTCAAAAGTCTTATTTCTCCATTAAATTTCACATTTGAAAAACACTAAAATTATAAAAATATATGTTCTCCAAAATATAAATTAGCAGGATAGGACGTTAGAGAAAAGATAAATATTAGGTTAAAAAATATAAAGATGTAATTTAACAAAATAGAAAAATGGCAAAATAGACATTATATTTAGTCAAACTAACTTATTAAGAATGACTCATTTTTAGATAAGGTAGATATTGCTTATTAATTATAATTTATAAGTCAAAAATTAAGTTATTACGAAACACTTAAACACCCTTCATAATCTACCAACTCGAGAGAGAAAATGAGAGATCTTTGTTACTCCTATATTTATATTTAAATTTAATAAAATATCTATTTTATTTTTCAAAATAACATTCTATTTATTCAATTTAATTATAAAAATAATAATTTAACTTGCACTAATGCATAGCAAAAAATATGATTATGGATTGATTTTGGTTTACAAAATATAGTTATTGTTCTATTTAAGAACTAAAACCGTATTAACTATTTTTAATATTAATATGAATTGTGTGAGTTGAAACTATATAGTTATGGTTCAAATATAGATCGACTCATCTTTTAGATTTCAAATTTATCTTTATTTTGATCCAATTAAATAAATTATTATTAGACATATCATGTATACATAATCACTAAGCATTTTATTTTTTTTGGAGAATTGGGAGTTGGGGTTGGGGTTGGGGTTGGGGTTGGGGTTGGGGTTGGGGTGGGTGGGGAGGCGAGGTGTATACATAATCAATTAATTATTGAATATTTTTTTTGAGGGTGAAGGTGTAAGTGTATATATAATCACTGAATTTTTTATTATTTTTTTGGTGGGGTATAATAAGCACTGTTTTTTTTTGGGTGGGGTGTATATATAATCAATAAAAAAAAATTTGAGAGGGGGGAGGGTGGGTGTGTGGTGGGGTGGGGTTGAGCAGGGGTGGGCGGGGTGCGTAGGGATATATACATAATCAATAAATATTATTTGTTTGAGAGGGGTAGGGGTAGGGGTAGGGGTAGGGATAGGGGTAGGGGTAGGGGTAGGGGTGGGGATTTTGTACATAATCATTAAAAAAAATTTGCGGCCAGGTGGGATGTGATCATTGAATATTATTTTTTTTGAATTAAAAAATTTTGAATTTAAGGTGAAAAGAACTTTTAATTTTGATTTGGAATGAAATATGGGTCGAAAAATAGTAACCAGTTTGGACCTATATTTAAAAAATATATATATAATTTCAAATTTTAAGTCTTAACCAACTTAAATAAATAAAATAATTAAATAATAATTAATATGAGTTGATCCAATAATAAGAGCTACAAAATCATTTCATATAAAAAAGGGTTAAGTTCAGATGACCACCTGAGGTTTGAGCGGTTTCCCACTTAACCACCTATAGTCAGTAAAGCTACATTTAAACACCCGACTTTTTGAGTTAAAGTGAAAAATCGCTTTCATTATAACTCATTACTTAAGTTGGATAAAGACTTAATTACCCTTGTTATATATAAAAGACATATGCTTGTTCATCTCTCTCTCTCTCTCTGCTTTTTCTAACAAACAAAAAATGAGTAAACAAGAGCTCATATAAATTATAAAATCTTGTTCTCGACAAGGAAATAGAATCCCCTTGCCCTTCAATCACAAAGGAGTGAATACATATTCTATAGACATAATAATCCATCTAAAAGAAATAAAAAAAGAAACGGCTATCATAGATTGAAAATAGAAAATCCAAACATGAATGGCGCATCAAAAAATCTCGTAAGAAAATTAATAAGATATTCAATGTTTCCCCAAATTAATCACATACCAAGAAATCCAATAATAGAATGCACTTACATCTTCACGCAGATATACGTCATGAATACACGAGAGAGATAATGGACAGGGACTCAAGAATAATAAACAAAATGCCTCAAAATTTGTTCCAACTGCATTTTGTCACCAAACTCGACTATGACTATGTTAAAAACTTCTATTATTTACAGCTTTATTCACCACAACAATTTTCCCAAAGATGTAGCCAAAGAAAAAATTTACTATTATCAAAACCAAATTCATTAGCCGATAAATCATTCTCACACAAACCCAACCAATATAAGAGAACTCTTCCATTTGTAATAAAATCAATTGATGTGATCAACTTACATCAGTGTTTCATCTATCGAGACTACTACTAACTTAGAACCATTAAATATTAACAAAAGCCTAGGATACTTCTACCTAACCTTTTGTCAAAATGTGAAACCGGGGAAAAAATGTAACTAACCAATGTGGTTATCCTCTAAACCGAATCAAAACTAGAACAATGAAACATCTGGAATTTCAATTGCTCAATATCATTGAAATCCCAATTCACAAAGCTTGTGTGTATTAATCCCCATTAAATTAGCCCACTCACTACACAACCGCCAATCACCTATTACTCCCCTCCGACCCTCAGCATCAAACAATTCCTATACGTTTCAAATTTAACAATTAGCCAAAAACAACTAAATGAAATAATTACTAGCTTTAAGAAGAACCATGAACACTACCTTCCTGCTTCGTGGACATCAAGAACTTTATACGCTCTCGGCGTTATATCCCACAAGCACAAACCCTGAACAAGTGCCTGCAAAATTTACTTTCAAAACCATGTCAGCTATGTGAAGCTCATACCCAAAGAGGGAAAAGCTAAATCCATCACTAAACCCTTATTTAAACTACTTTAATACCTTCAAATTTTCCAGCTTCTTTGGGTGGATTTGAAATTGGGGAAGAACCCTAGAAAATTGGGAATCCTATTACGGTTTGGGGATAGATTGAGAAGAAAAAGAAGGGACTGATCCAAGACCCATTTCGTTGTTGAACAAATTCATGAAGAAAAAACCTTCAATCACGTAGACCAATTCGATTTTGAAAGCAAACCCATGAAACAAAAATCACAAATACACATACCCATGAAGTTAATGAAAAATTAGTGAAGAAGATGAAGATGAAGAGGGATTGATAAGCGGATTGATAAGCGCCGCGATTAGAAATTGAAGCTCGATCCACCGATCCATCGCTAAATCTCAAATACACGATCCATGGTTTGAGGAGAGAAAATGAGAGAGATTGTGGTTTCAAGAAGAAGAAGGGGCTATTTTGGACATTTAATCGTTGTTTTTGATCGTTACACCTCCTTCTCACGCGCTTTTTGGCGTCGACATACACGCATCTGCTAAGTTGGATTTTAAAAATGTGACTTTTTCACTTCAACTCAAAAAATCGGGTGTTTAAATGTAGCTTTTTTCTTGATTATAGGTGGTTTTAAAACGCCCAAACCCCAGCATTATTCGAACTTAACCCTATAAAAAATGGACCTGATTTTTTTTAATAGTTTATCGAAAAGGGTCAAGATTGTCTTTTTGGGTACATTGACCCCTTTGAACACCCACACCACCACATACTCTGAATTTCTTTTCCCAAAACTCACGATCACCCCCAATCCCCAAATAATTCTAAGTTTCTAATACGACTACTACTTAATTTACATACTAGTGTTTGATTGACGATACAATACTGGTAGTATAATACTATATATATATATATATATATATATATATATGTTATTTTTAATATATATGTATATAGATCGAATCCGTTAAATTGAGGGTCGGAAAAGTGTGAATTCGAATAGTCGAGGTTAGTCTCAGGTGATTTTCTCCCCAATTGTGTATCAAATTATAGATCTTTATTTTCCCTGTTTAGATAATCGTCTAATTTTGTTTTTTTACAGATTCTATTTCAGCTTTTGAATGATTCAGATATCTCGTTTATTGCTTTCTCCGACAAATGATATTTCCTTAAAATTGTAGCTGTTATGAACTTCTTATTATTTGTTTGATTTTTCTAGTCGTAGTGATAGTTTGATAGGAGTATTATTGTATTATTTTCATTGTGGATTTTAATAATGGAAATTGTATGAACCTGCTGCTGCTGATTACTTCTATATGTTTGGTGACATAATACAGATTATTTTATTTCGGTTTTTGGTTAAAATGGGGAGTGTAGAGTTCCAGTATAATTTGTTAGAAATGATACAATTCTTCATATTTTTCAAAAATTGCCTGTGAAATGACAATATATATGTGTGTTGCTTAGGTCTTGCATGAATTGCAATGGACTGATTATTGTCACAATTTTGGGTTGGGCCTTCATCAATGCTTTCCAGCATATGTTTTCAGATGTGTAATTTTTTGTTTTTACATAATCCGTGAGCCCCTATTATTAGTTCTTATGAAGCAAATATTACAGGATCTTTAATGTTAATCTCCTTTCAGCTTTTATTTCTATTTTTTTAACAGCTTTTATTTCTGTTGAGATAGGTGAACAACAGTGCCTGATTCCTGCTCTACAGTCTATGTTAAGATGTTTGGATATCCTTGCAAACATTTTACAAGTCAAATTTCTGAAATGCTTTCAATTACTATGCTTTCATTTTCTTCAGCTCTCCAGTTTGCTTATTGTTTATCTTCAATTTAAAAGTGTTCTAAACATCAATAGGCGGTGGATACGCCTAGGCGTTTATTTATTGTATATGTCTTATATAGCTGAATTAGGTCAGCAATCATAATTGATGTTGCTGAATTAGGTCGACAATTTCTGTGAGAAATGCTCAGAAATGTTGTTGAATTGCTTCCAATTAAATTTCAAGGACAATTAAATAAAGCATATATGAGATGCAAAGATTCTAAAATTGTAAATTATGCATGAAAATTTATTGCTCATTAATTTTTTTTATTTTTATTGTCTTTTAGAAAACATAGGAATAAATAAAAACCTTGTCTGCCTAGGCAGACTTCTAGACCAAATCAAAGCGTTTGATGGCTGATTCCGCCTAGGCATGCACCTAAATCGTTTTTTAGAGCAATGTAGTTTATAGACAATGGACTGCCTATCGGCCCCAACCCTATTTGGAAGGAAGAATTTTCCCTTCCCATCCCTTCCATTCCCCATTAATCAAAACACACAAACCGGGGGTAAAGATAGAATTAGAAGAACCATTCATTGTTAGACATTTATGTTTAACAAGTTTGTGGCAATTAATTGTTTTCTGTTATTCATTAAATCATCTATTTTCCCCAGCCAACAAGTTGTATTCTTGTCAATCAACAAATCTGTGGAACGTCTGGGACTTATTTTTTCTTACTACTGTCAAAGCTGTGAGATGGCAGAGAAAGCATGCGTAAAGCGTCTCCAAAAGGAATATAGAGCACTTTGTAAAGTATGATCTCTTTTTGTTTTAGTCGCTTGTATTTACTTTCAGTATATTGAGTATACATAGAAGCAATGGGTATCATCCTCTTGAGCTTTCATCGCATATTCCTCAGTTATTTCTGTTCTGCCAGCAATCATATTTGATGTGTTTCTTTCATTGAAATTACAAGTGATATTTTATTTTTTAGCTAAACCTCTTAATGCTTTCAGATAGGGATTCTCTGTCTTCCTGAAGATTCTTCCCTTCTATATTACCGTGTGTGTGGGACGAGAAAACTTATTTCTTTCCCTTGTATTGTTGAATATTTATGCTAAAGTGTATAGCATCCATTGTGAGCTTTTTGTCATCTCGACACTTCATTCTTGAATTCCATTGTTACAGTCTCCTTTTCTTCACATATACCCTTTTAACCTAATTTCCTCAATCTGCAGTTAGACCTATTGGCAAGAATTATGCCCTACTAGACACCCACGTCTAGTTCTATACTTATGGCAGACAAGCATGTTAAACCTTCTCTAAAAGAATAAATTCAAAGCTAATGCATGCACCCTAGTGCTAAGTGATAGATTTTTTTTTCTTTCTAATTTATAGTTCTTCAAAAATTACATACTTTCACAAGCATAAATGATTTCGGTACTTTCTTTGTAACTGTAGGAACCTGTTCCCCAATGCGTGGCTCGCCCGTCCTCTAATGACATTCTCGAGTGGCGTAAGTTGACTCTTCATTTCTTTTATTTATTTTAGATTTTTTACAGAATTAGTTTTCAGTATGGTTCTATATTCTGAAACTAATTATTTTTTTTGGTTTTTTCATTTTCATAAATAAAAATTGATATTTCCACAAGATCTCTCTCATGTGAGTGAGTTGGGATCCACTTATGTTACTTTTTGATTGAGGGAATCATGGTCGGAAATCGGAATGGAATGAAATGAAAAATAGTGTATTGGGTTACTCATTCCGGCGGGCTCTCTTGATTTTCATTCCATGGGGGAGGTGATGGAATGGATGGATGTGACAATTATGTCATCCTATCACACCACCCACCAATGCCACTTCCACCAACCAAACATGCACTTGAAATGCTCATTCAATTCCTTTGTGCATTCTATTCCTTCAATCCAAACGCAATATTACTATTCGTGTGAGGGTCATTTTTACTTGTGATGCCCTCTTTAAAAGTACATGCATTATTCCGTGTTTATATGACTAGAATAATATTGATGAGGGTGGGTCATAAAATCAGTTTGTGGTTTGTAGAATAAATATTGATGTATGTTTCTTTTGGCAAATAATTGGCAACTTAAAATGGGGATTCTTGTGATACTTTTGGTTTTGTTCCTGATGTCATTGTGTTTGAGGTTTGACATAGGCATTATTTTGGGTAGAGAACTTATTTAATATAATTTCACTGTCTTGCTCAGCAGTTTTTTTTTTAATATTTTTTGAACAAGTTCTTGCTCAGCAGAATAGTATTTGTAAATTGTTCTAATCCTATATTTGTGTTTAGATTACGTATTGGAAGGGAGCGAAGGAACTCCTTTTGCAGGTTTGTTATCCTTTTTTTTTTCCTTCTTTTTCCTTTTTTTTTTTTTTTTGGGGAGGGTTGTCTGTGGCTTGCTTTTGGATATTTTTTTTAATACAATGATGCACGATTGATTTTCTTGTTTTCTGTCTATTATGTTAAGGTGGATATTACTACGGAAAGATCAAATTCCCGCCAGAGTATCCATTTAAACCTCCGGGAATCAGGTAGTTCACGTTCTCACCATAGAAGTTTCCAGAAAGAAAAATATATAGTTATTATTTTATTTTGTACATCTTCACCTAAATTTCTTATTTACTTTGGACTGTCATTATCCTTTTATATAGCATGACCACTCCCAATGGGCGATTTATGACACAAAAGAAAATTTGCCTATCTATGAGCGACTGTAAGTCTTTACAAGTTTGATATAGGCATTATTTGTTATTTATCAAGAAAAGAAGTTGGATATAGGCATTATCTCTTACTTAACGTGAGAATTGATTGTCCACTTTTTACCTTTGTTGTGCCATTTTACAGTTCATCCAGAAAGCTGGAACCCAATGTGGTCTGTTTCAAGGTAACAAATTGCTATTAATGTGGAAGTTATGTCTTATTTTTTTGTTTCCCTTTCCTTTATATATAACTGTCAACATTTTCCTCAACTTCTTTTACTGATTTTTCATTTATAATAAATGCAGCATACTAACGGGACTGCTCTCTTTCATGGTGAGTCAATTGGGCACATAACATGCCTATAATTAAGTGTAATTTTGCTTATTATGCCTGTCCTTTTTTCTTTCCTTTTTTTCCTTTCTGAATGATGTTTGGGAATTCTTTTTATTTTTTTTGTTTTTTGTGTGTGTTTTTTTTTTTTTTTGGGGGAATATATCACTTCTGTTTCATACTTCTGCACTAGAAATTCAATGTACCTGATTTATAAAACAAACTTGAACAAATATTGTATCTTATTTAAACTTTATGTTCACATTTGTAAAAGTGCATATGCATTGCGTATCTGCAAGGAGTATTGGTCATTATCTGACATGGACACTTTAACTGTAGTTCTGTTAAATGGGCTGGTATGACGGAGCCCCATTTCTATCAATAATTTGTCGCCATTGGCTGTAATAAGGGTTCTAGCCAAAGAGAGACCATCTAAGATGTAGTCATCTGCGTTCAAGACTAAATGCATCTTATTGTTTTTTTCTCCTCCCAGTAGATTTAAATTTGCATTTTTGAGTACAAATGTGTATTTAACTCCTGTTGGAAAGTACCTCAAGAAGAATAAGAATATCATGGAGAGGTGTCTTGGATGAAGACATGGTTTCTTGTTTCATATGATAAAAATTATCTGAATAGAGTCGTGTACATTGAGTTTTCTAGGCGATTCCTAACATAGCTGGGTGTCAAGTTTGGTTATTAATTGAGTTCATGCAAGACAATGGAGAAGTTTTCTTATCATATCTCCTTAAGGATCAGCTTGTTTCATTTGAATGCGCTGAGGAGGAAACATGGCTCTTGTTAAGATTGTCTTTTTCCTTTTTCTTTTAAAATAAGAGGAAGATATTTATTAGATTCTAAGATAGCTAGATGATATGATCCACAGACACAGACACACACACACACACACACACAATATATATATATATATATATATATATATATATATATATATATATATATCTTGAGTAATTTTAAGATCCATTTCATGGATTGATAGGTAAATGGATTCTCTGCACTACCTTATTTGGTGTCATTTAACTGGATGATTAGGATATGTTGAATTGAAATTAAATTTGAAAATAAAATGAAAACAAAACAAAAGAACTTTTCAAGCAACATGTGCTTTACAAGCACCTCAGTTCTTTATAACTGAACTGGCACCTAGTTTGATTCTATTTGGTCACCACTGCTTATAGAAGCTGCTTCTCATGATAATACTGAACCATCTAATTGGGTTCTTTTGTTTGTATGTCCCGCTCTTCCTTGGCATACATTTTTGTTTATTTCTTCACTATGCAGATGGACAACAGTCCTACCACTGGTAGTGTGATAACTACTGTCGCAGAGAAGCAACGACTTGCAAAGGCCTCTCTTGCGTTCAATTGTAAGAAGTGAGTCCATTACAAACTTAATTTAGCTCTGTAAACATGTTTGCCTTTTCCATTGAACGACAGAATGTTGATTTTGTTTGGATTATTTCCATAATTTTATATTTACTTTTTTCTATTTCTGTAAGTTTGCTATATTGTGTGCGAAGTTCTATACACGTTGTCACTCAAAAATGCACCAAGCCTTGGCCATTAGTTTCACAATTTCTTTTCTAATGTTATTATATTCCATTTTTATTTTTAATTGTGGACCCTCGTAACTATATTCAAACTTACTTGCGTGTTCCTTTTCCTTAAACAGTGTAACATTTAGAAAAATGTTTCCGGAGTACTTGGAGAAATTCGAAGAGCAGCAGCTCTCCGAGAAAGCTGTCCCAGTGCAGATGTTACCAGATCGGACACAAGAAGAATTGAGACCGTTATTGGACAAAAGAGGTAAATCAATAATGAGAGAAGAACTGAATAGAGCAGAAGCCCGAAATGATGTGAAAAACCCGAGGGGGCAATCCTTTCCAATGTGGGTGCTGGTGTTGTTAGTTTCCATTTTTGGTGTTGTAATGGCCTTGCCTCTGCTTCAACTTTGATATTCTGCCCGATGAGGGAGAAGCTTAGATTGGTAGCGGACATTTGCTTATTGTCCTAGGATTTTCATGTAACCCAACGGTGTCGGTGTGTAGAGTGTGGTGGTATTGGAAGGAAAGGTCAGTTGGATATCTATACTTTGGTTAACACCCCCCCCCTCACCCCTCTTATTCAACTGTTGCCATTTGGTTGTCAACCTCCTCAGAATATGGAGTACATGCTTGTGAGATTCCTTTAATTGGTAATGATTGATGCAGTGTTGAGTGTGTTTTGCAAGTTTTTTGGGCTAATTGTAGCAATTGGCCACGACCTCTTTGTGTTTTTTAAATGTAATTTTTTTGCCAAAAACTAGTGTTATATATATATATATATATATATATATATATATATATATAGTTCCATAGAGTTTTGATTCATGTTGAGGGTACTAAACATGGCCATTAAAAAAAGAATCAACCTGATATGATAAAATTTGAGGATATATGTCTATGGGCAATCGATCTGAAACCTATATTTCTTAGTTGGGAAATTATTTATTTACAAGTGCGAGTTATGATAACAAAAAGAGGATGATGCTTCCAAGAATTTCAAGAAATGCTGGGATAACAGAGAAGAAGGTAACAACAACTACTACGCCTTGTTGCCCCATTACCATTTTCCAAACGAGAAGCATCAGAAATTGGGCTCCTACTGGCCTTGGAAAGACTGATCGATATTGTTCTGAATTATTAAATTATTGATGCTTTAATTTTCAAATAAAATAGAATTAACATAAGACAAAATTATTTAAATTTTAATACAATGATAGATGATTTTAAAAATGCTAAGTATTAATTACAATATATATATATATTTTTAATTTTAAGTTAAAGATTTATTTTAAAATTGAATATATCTCAAATTAATTTAAACAAATCCTATATTTTGAACAAAAAAAATATAATTTTGAGAGCCTAATGTCTAATACTAAATACCTACATGCCTATTTTGTTTATATACAGTCTAAGAGCCTGAATGACTTATAAGTCATTTCTAAATGATTTATTTTTTCACTTATAAGTTTAGTTTTAAGTCAAAAAAAAAGAGAGTTAGTTTGATCAAATATAATTTCTAGTTTTCCTTCTTTTAATTAATGTCTTTTTGTATTAATTTTTGCATTTATTTAAATTTATAAATCAAACCGAACACATTCGTAACTTAATTTTTTTAACTTATAAGTTAAATTGCACGCTTTAAGTTATAAATCAAATTATAAATAAGTCATTCCCGAACAGGCGAGTCTGTTTGATAAAGAAACAATCTTTTAGTCTTTTACAAATGAATGGCATAGACTGTAAATACAAATATGGTATGTACGGGGTTATCCTGATTTGCGACCTCTCAGAAGAAAAAGTGTGTGGCTGGCTGGCTATCCCTGTGCTGTGTCCCTTCCGCATCTCTCTCTTGCGACCGACCAAGAAGGAGGAGGACTATCTGTATCTGTATCTGTATCTGTATCTATCTGTATCTGTATCTGTATCTGTATCTGTATCTGTAGATGTATATGGAGTATTATTATCATATACAACTTCCACTGTTTCTTTGATTATCCCAACAACAAAGTGTGTCATCTCTACTTCTACTGATACTATTTGATTCCATTGAATGACTGAATGAATGAGCTAAGTCCCCATGCCTTTATTAGGTAACGTTAATCACTCCTTTATGTTTCTTCTGGGGTTTTCCTTCTATTACTCTCCCCTAATTCTCATCTCAACATCTTAACATGTCGCTCCTATCTTCTTCTACTTGCTGGTAATAAATTACTACTAGCAGTCAATATATTTTTTGGTCTAACAGGTTTATTTGTATGTTTTTGTGTGTGTTGATACACTCTAATTCCTACGCCTGCATCGTGTTGATGATACCCTTTTCCCTCTTTGAACATTATGTGTGTACTTATGGTGCAGATATTGCGGCGCCAAAGCCTTCCTTCCGAAATCATCTATACTCGTTTAACTCTCAGACCCTCTATCATGCCAATGACAAAAGATTGTCATATTTGTGTAGATCTTTCGACATCCCCGAGAAAGTAAAAAACCTCAATCTGGGCCAAAATAAGATGAGATGCAGGGGGCTACTAATCAAGGCAGTTGCAACCCTTGAACCAAATTGCTCGACTGAGAAAAATGTACGCCATGATTACCATAGATTACACCTTGACAGTAGTTCAAAAAGTCCCTATGTTTTTAAGCATCAATCTTCAAGTGAAGACGACTCAACTGAATTGGACGAGAGAGAGAAGTTGAGACGGATGAGGATCTCTAAAGCAAACAAAGGGAACACGCCTTGGAATAAAGGCAGGAAGCATACTCCAGGTAGCTACATAGTAATTTCAATTGAATTACATTGCGAATGAATCAATGAATTTATCATAACTCCCCCCCTTTTTTTCCTTTTAAAATTTCCCAACATCTGCAATCATGTGCAGAAACCCTACAAAGGATCAGAGAGCGAACCAGGCTTGCCATGCAGGATCCTAAGGTGATGTCATGTAAGAATAATTTTACATGATAGCTGCAAAAAACTAGGAAATTTTTAGATCAAATACAAATTTATGAGTACCTCTAATCTCTCATATATAAATGAGTAGTTAAAAAACAACTCAGATTGTAATTTGTGTAGTATTTCTAAGTCGGAGGCATGTTCAGGGAGTACTGTGGGGTTTTCTAGGCAATGTTCGAAAAAGCTAAAATCGGTACGAGGCGTTTTTCTCTGGGCTATACGAGGCGTAAGCCTTGAGGCGGAGCGAGGCTTCCGCCTTGATTTAAAGACATAAGTCCCCAAAAAATTATGAAAAAATACTAATAAAATCATAAAATAATTCATCATTACAATTAAGGTCGGTCATAGGAGACATAAATAACCAACGTCATAGTAATGTATCATTACAAAACATCAAAACAACATAATATCATCAAATACTTATATAGTGATCATCCATCACTATGTAAGTAATGTATCATTTGTATCTAGCGGCTTGAATAATGGATCAAATCCTAGATCATCATCCCCATCACCATCATCACTATCATCACTAAGAGGATCCTCCATGGAAACATCATCGTATCTAATTTCTCTGTCATCCTCCTCATTGTCAGTGCTAAGATCCTCAAACTCAGGTTCTTCATCAACCAATTGCAATCCCTTCCCTTTATCTATAAATAAACAAGTGAATATATATTTAATCGAAATGAATATGTTTTTTTAATGAACACTTTAAAGGCAACTTAAGTAATGACACTAACCTTTTGACATAGTTTTTGATGGCAAAGTGTTTCTCTTCTCTTTGACTTCCTTTTTTTACTATTTGTTCCCCGAGTCCCTTGCCCTCCAAGTGTAATCTCCCTCGTCTCTTATCACCCAACTGTCTTCTCATTCCCACGAGTCCTTTCACCCTCCTCCATATCATCATTCCCAGAAGTCAGTCCCGATATATTTTCATCATTTCCCCCTGCAATCCACTCACTATCAGATGACACATTTTCAACAACCAATGGATCTTCTTCCTCCATTAATGCCTTTTTCTTGATATGTCGATCTTTCAATTTTTTATTGTACATAATGTAAGCCAATGAGTTAAGCCTGGATGCAGAAAGTTGATTCCTTCTCTTTGTATGTATCTATATTACAAGTAATTTAGCATTAGTGACAATGTCTGATCTCATAAAATCTTAATAAATGATTTATATGATTATATCTAATAAATACCTGACTGAAAGTACTCCAATTACGCTCACACCCCGAAGATGAGCAAGTTAAACTCAGAATATTCACTGCAAAGTTTCTTAATTCTGGAGCTTCATCTCCATATGCGATCCACCAATCAGCTGGATCAATATTAAAACATATGTCAATCTTACTGGTACACGTTTAATCAAAATGAAAGCATAACCAAACATTAATCAATCGGTACTTACCGGGAGCACGCTTCTTACACGTGTTTACGCATTTAATGTAGCCAAATAACCCTTGCCTCAATCGGACCGCATCCAATTGCAAATCGACTTTTTCTTTCCACAAAGATTAGGGAATAAGCTTGTCCATACATGAGTACAATCCCACTTTAACTTCTCAGATTGGCATAGAAATTATCTTCATATTGAAACCGAGGATTCAAATAATATGCGTAACGTGCAAATGCCGATGTAACTGATTATCCCACTTAGCATCTATTATGCTCCATATCTCTTTATAGGCCCCCTCCTCATTATCCAGATGTTTTGCAATCTCTTCTTTTGCATTGTCCATGGCACCATATAAAAATCTCATTCCCAGCACCTTCTCTGAATCTGCCATCCTCAATACACCTACTAGAGGTTTTATGGTCTTAATTGCATATCCCACGCTACCCCAAAAATTCCTATCACTCAGTATGATTTTTCTCGCCTCCTTACCTTCAGGTTTTTTTGCCCAAGCACAATTTGCCCACTCCCTAGATGTAAACATAGCCTCTAAAGGCTGTCTCAAACTATGCATACTCTGCAAAGTTAAATAAGTCGTGGCAAATCTAGTGGCGGCTGGCCGAACAAGGTCTTTATTAGTGTTTGCCCTCATGAATGCCAAGACCCATCCATGATTATATATGAAGTTGCTTACCTACATAATGAATAAAAATAATAATAATTCAAGTATTCATTGAATAAAAAAATTAGATCCAAATAATAATAATAATAATTACCTTCTTTGCCTTTGTCAAAGCATTTTTATGTTGAGGCAACTCTCCAAGCTTCTCAAGCATCAAATCAATGCAATGTGCGGCACATGGTGTCCACCACATACGTGGCCTCTTCTCCATTAACATCCTTCCCGCCGCCTTATAATTTGATGCATTGTCCGTGACTACTTGAATGACAATGTTTTCTCCCACTTCCTCAACAACCACATCAAGTAGTTTAAACATCAAAGTAGCATCTTTAATTGCATCAGATGCATCAACAGATTTCAAAAATACAATTTCATGGGGGTTGTTTACAAGAAAATTTATTAGCTGTCTTCCCCTAATATCTTTCCAACCATCCGACAAGATTGACACCCCCGTATGTGCCCAAGCCTTTTTTACCTCCTCAACAAAGGCCTTTGTAGTCTTCTCTTCCTCCTTCAATATCCAAGAGCTAAGCTCGTATGGGGTAGAGGGTTTCAAAGCACGACCATAGTTCCCAATAGATCGACACATATTTATAAATGAAGGACTATCAGAAACATTGAAGGGAATCCTGTTTTCAAAGAAGAATCGACCTATATCAAGACAGACTGCATTACGAGCCTCCTTTGAAAATACGGTACGCCTTGTAGTAGCATCATCATCACCAGCATCAACATCCACAACAAATCTGTCCATGGGTCCCCGAACTCCCTTCTCGGAGGCACTACCCACGCTTGAACCTCCCATTCCCAAGGATGGATAACTACCATAATAAGACTCACTTTGTATTTTTTCAGCTTCATCTCTATGTCTTTCCTCCTTGCAGTCCAAATTTTTCTTCATATGTGAAGCAATCTCTTCCTTCACTTCGCTTGGTACTTTTTTGCAAGCCTCGACGTTACTATGATTTCCCACAAGATGATTTTTTAATCTTGTAATCCCTCCTTTGCAAATTTTCTTACAAAAATTGCATTCCACATATAAATGAGCTTTATTAACTCCAGGGGATGCGGTGCCATATTTCCATGCAGGATCTTTCTTACCCATAATCTTAATTCACTGTAATAATAAAATCAATTGTTATTGACAGTCTAAAAAATCAAATAGAATTATAAACTATAATTGTTATACACTATAAGTCTATAATTGTAAACTATAAAATTTGTAATACACTGTAAAAGAAAGAAAATTATATAATTATATAATTGTTATACATTATAAGTCTATAATTGTAAACTATATAATTGTAAACTATAAAATTATAATTGTAACTATAAATTTGTAATACACTGTAAATTATATAATTGTAAATTATATAGTAACTGATCAAATTTGTAATACACTGTAAAAGAAAGAAAGAGAACTGTCAAGACTCAAGAAAGAAAGAGACGAAACAAGAAAGATAACTCAGTCGCTACAAAAACAGAACTCAGATCCTCGACAGAACTCAGTCGCTACAAGAAACTGAGAAAGAAGGAGACGACCCAGACGAACTCAGACCCTCGATCGACGCAAGAAGGTGACGACCCAAAGGAAGAGAGGAAGAAACGCGAAAAAAAGCGAGACCAAATAGTCACAAATGAAATCGCACGATGGTCGCGAAGAAGGAGAAGGAGAAGGAGTAGAAGAAGAAGCGAGAAGAAGAAGAAGAGAGAAGGAAGATACCCGATTTCACGAGGCGGTCGTCGCGCACAATGGTCGCGAGAAGAAGAAGCAGTCGATGGTCGCGAGAATGGGCTTCGCTTCTTCGATAATGGTAAGTACAACCCAATCTGATATTTAGGTCTTTTTTAAAGCCAAGTCGAGTCGCACGCCTCGCACGGCCTTGAGGCGCAACGCCTTAAGGCGTAAGCCTCGGCAGGAAAAGGCGCAAGATTCTTCGATCCCAAACTAAGCGGCCGCCTCAGCAACATTTTCTCCCGCCTCGCTACGAGGCGCGCCTCGAGGCGTAGGCCTCGAGCGCTATTTCGAACATTGTTTCTAGGTATATCCTTCTTAATCACAAACATGAGGTCAAACACTAAAATACATATTTCTGGTGAAGCTGTTGGCAGCATCACTCTGAATGGTTTCTCCTCGAAGATAGTATGATTATGTAGCCTGCTAGCAGAAAACACTAGCATCTTGGTCTATCAATGTTTTAATTGATCTAATGACGCTCCCCATGAATGACTTCTTGAACTATTTTGGATGCCCCTCCTTCTTGATCTTCAATACTCTGGTTTCCTAAAGATCAATGCTTACAGTTGACATGATGACTTGATCACTATTTCATACTAAACTTGGTATATACGTGATTGACATGAGGCAAAAAAAGGGGATTATAGAACTAGTTTTTTCCTGATCATCTTTTTGAAGTTTTGACTTTGTTGAGCCATCCACTAACTAAAGTCATTTCGTGTTCATGCGTCGTCTATAATTATTGAAGCTAAGCATTTTCGTTTTGTAGTTGTTATGTAGATTATTTTGAGATTATCTATTAACATGTTGCGGTCATGCAGATCAAGATGAAGTTAGCTAATCTGGGACATGCTCAAAGGTGGGGTCTATTTTATTCCAGCTTGTATTTTTCGATTGTTGATTTTACCAGTGTTTCTTCTTAGTATTCTTTCTTTCTATCAGTGTTTACCTTGAGTTAATGGTTTAGAGTTTGAGATTAGTAACTCTTTAGTTCAGTATAAAGAGTATGTTCTCTTCCAAACACAGCACGAGGCCATTGATCGTCTACTAATGAATTTTTCAGTTGCAGAGAACTGTGAGACCGTTGAATGATATATCACCATTTTGAGTGTAATTTTTGAGAACATTTTGTGCCTTTACTTATTTGGTTCCAGTTTTGAGATCATGAAACTTCGAAAGTGTAGTTCATTGGATACTCGGCGTTTCCCTTGCTCAGCTTGTACTATCTATCCCTTGTCAATGTTGCCATCTACTTAAATTATTCATTTCTAGACTTGTTTTGCAATTTTCTGAAATTTCAAACAATACGCTATCACAGTGAAGAAACAAGGATGAAAATTGGAGTCGGGGTGCGAATTGGGTGGAATAGGCGTCGTGAGAAGCTGATGCTGCAGGAAACTTGCCACTTTGAGTGGCAGAATTTGATTGCTGATGCGTCTAGAAGGGGCTTGGTTGGTGAGGAAGAGCTACAATGGGACTCCTATGAGATATTGGATGAGCAGCTTGAGCAGGAGTGGTTGGCGAGTATTGAACAGAGGAAGAAAACCCCTAGGCCACAAGGTAGCAAGAGAGCACCTAAATCTGCTGAGCAAAGAAGAAAAATTTCTGAGGCCATTGCTGCTAAATGGGCTGATCCTGTAAGAACTTATAATAATTGCAAATTTTGTTTTCTCCGGTCAAGGAATATCTAGTGTTTGAGTCTTATGGATCATAGAAACATGCATCATACTTGATCTTACCTTGAAAATATAGTACTGTAGTTGGGGTAGTATTGAAGTTTTCTTATGATGAATTTAGTAACTAGGGAGTGTCATTACTTTATGTGGTTATCATTCCGAGTATTTCTTGTCTTACCAGGCTTACCGTGACCGGGTATACTCTGGTCTATCTAAATATCATGGCACACCTGTTGGGCTTGAAAATCCAAGGAGAAGGCCAACCAGTGGTAGGCAACCCATAAGAACAAGCCCTACAAAGAAGAAAGATAATATGGATAATTCTGCTGGGAATGAGGCCAAAAGCCAAAATCAACGAACAAGGTTGAAGAAAAGTATGGTGCCCCTGTATAAGGATCCTTTTGCGAGTACAAAGTTAGAGATGATAAAAAATATCAGAGCAGAAAGAGAAAATAAAAAAACTGAAGCCATTACAAGAGCAAAGTAAGCATCTTTTCTTAAACTTGTGCTAAAGTTGTTATATAAAATGCCTTTATATTGAGCTGGGGAAAAAATAGAATAAACAGGAAGATGGGCTGGAGGGGGCTGTCGCGGCTTTGAGTAATCGCAAATCACTCAGACTACTAATTTCAGGCATTTTAATTATCTGACAGCTCTGCTGGTGAAGATTATCTACTGTACATGTATATAAGTATATTAGTACTTGTTAGTTCTTGGCGTGACATAATCGGAAATATGTTTACTGCGGAAGTGCATATTGCCTTCACATAAATGTGATGTCCAATGTTAGACATGATATGCAGAATTTGGAAAGATCTTTCCAAGAAATCTTTCCCATCTCTTTTTGAAAATATGAGCTATTCGCTCACTTCTTTTTGCCAAAAGCTCCATATTTCTCTTTCTTTGTATTAACCTAGACACCATCCAACATATGATATGAATTTTCGGCTGCCATTGTTTTAATTTTCCGGATGTTTCCTGGAGTTGCTTTTGAAGCTTAGAAAGTGCTCTACATTAATTTTTTCAAAAAACTTGCTTTTAGAAAAATTCTGTGTGTGTATTATGCAGGCTATTGATTGCTGAAGCAGAGAAGGCTGCAAATGCTCTTGAGGTAGCTGCAGCCTGGAGCCCTCTTGCTCAAGCTTCCCTTGTTGAAACGAGGAAGCTTATAGCTGAGGCGATTCAGTCCATGAAATCCATAGAGACAGGAGAGGGCAATTCTGATGAAAATGGCCAAAACCTCCAGTGTAACTTCACTGGAAGTGTTAACAATGTCGAGAAGGAGATGGACATAGCATTTGAAGGCCTGCTTGTAAAGGATCAGATGAAAGTAAACGGAGCTTTGGCATCATATGAGGGTGACATTTCAGAATTGGGTTTTGAGAAGTTCAACTTTCAGGATTTAATGAATCCTGATAATGAAAATATTCCAACTAGCTCTTGTGATGGTAATATTGGTCTGTCTCAGTTAAAATCAGGTCACACAATTGAGCCATCCTCCAGCTTCAAAGGGCAACTGGATCAGTTTGTGCCAAATGGTAGCAACAAGCATGAAAATCTGGCATCTAATGGAGCAAAATCCGAGTCTGGGAAGAAAGAAAAATCACATAAATCAATACCCATAACCAAGAAATGGGTTCGAGGGAAGCTGGTTGAAGTTACATAGGAAGATTAGAGTAGCTTTAGTCTGTATGCAGATTTTAATCCCAGCTGGTAAAACGTATCGCTTACTGCCATTTCAGCCGAGAAACATCCGTACTCAAAGAGGGGTTTGGTGTAGTTGTAATCATCCCCCTAGTTCTTACAAGTCCAAATTTATGTCATGTACTACTACTGTATTTTATTTATTATTTGTTGGATCACTTTTGGTGCAAACCAAACCAATAGTATACTCTTTTCTGTCCAGAACTCCGACTGTGTAGAAGGGTTGCTAGGTGGGTAGGGTTTACTCAACTTGCAGCCCCACTCCCCCCAACCCCTTCCTTCTATATATCTTAATTCTCGACTAATATAATCAAAAGGGTGTATCATTTTTAAGAAATACTCCATTAGCTAGCATCATTTTTAAAATATATGCTGTGTCCTTGCCCAGATTCCGTAGAAGAGTTTTGGATAATGGAAGTGCCTACTTTATGAGTTTGTGAAACTAACAAAGGGATAAATAACTTTTTTCATTTATCTTTGAGTCAGGTTTTTTCGTTGTAGTTCTGAAGAATTTTTTTATTCTGATCGAATAAGCATCTTTCAAAAACTTACAAAATAATCATTCAAATCCATTTTTTAATCAAAAAGCGTTAGGAATCTTGGTTGTCTGAAGTTGAGCTTGACTTTTTAACTTTACGTGGAACACGAAAAAAACAAGTAGGTGGATTATTATACACGAATGACCAAAACTACTACTTCACTTAAAACAATTCCAAAACTAATAATAATAATAATAATAATAATAATAATAATAATAATAATAATACAATTAATAGTAATAATTTTAAAATTCTATTTTTAATTTTTTTTAAATCTGTTAATTTTAAAAAGTCTTTTTTTAAAAAACTTTTTTAAAAAAAATTTGTTTTTAAAATTCAATTTTTTAAAAAGTCTATTTTTTTTAAAACGTTAATTTTTATAAAAAACAGAATTTTTTTAAAAACGTTAATTTTTTTTAACTGAACTAATATTTTTTAAAAAATCTGTTTTTAAAAAAACGTTAATTTTTATAAAAACAGAAAATTTTAATTTTTTTAGAAAATTAACGTTTTTTTATTTTTTTAGAAATTTAACGTTTTTATTTTTTTTAGAAAAGTTACGTTTTCAAAAAAAAAAAAATTGAAAAGTAACGTTTTTAAATTTTTTAGAAAAGTAACGTTTTTAAATTTGTTTAGAAAATTAACATTTTTAAAAATTAACGTTTTTAAATATTTAGAAAAGTAATGTTTTTAAATTTTTTAAAATTAACGTTTTTAAATTTAAGAATTTTAAAAAAAATATTAGTTCAGTTTTAAAAAATTAAGGTTTTAAAAAATTAAAAATTCTGTTTTTTTTTTTAAAGTAACGCTTTTTAAATTTAAGAATTTTTAAAAAAACAGACGTTTTTAAAAAATATTAGTTTGCTTTAAAAAAATTAACGCTTTTTAAAAACAAACTTTTTGAAAAATATTAGTTCAGTTAAAAAAAATTAACGTTTTTAAAAAATTTAAAAATTCTGTTTTTATAAAAAATTAATGTTTTTCAAAAAACAGACTTTTTAAAAAAATTGAATTTTAAAAAATAGATTTTTTTAAAATAGCTTTTTAAAATTAATGATTTTTTTTAAAAATAGAATTTTAAAATTATTACTATTAATAGTATTTTATTATTATTATTATTATTATTATTATTATTATTATTTTGAAATTATTATTATTATTATTATTATTATTATTATTATTATTATTAGTTTTGAAATTGTTTAGGTAAGTAGTTAATAGTTTTGGTCATTTGTCTTTATAATAATCCTATCAACATATTTTCTCTGTGTTTCCACGTAAGCAAAAAAGTCAAGTCAATCTCAAGATAACAAGATTCCTAACGCTTTTTGACGAAAAATCTGACTTGAACGACTATTTTCTGTAAGTTTTTGAAAGACAGCTTATTCGATCAGAATAAAAAAAGTTTCTATAAACCACAACGAAAACCGATTTCAAAGATAATGACCACAACGTTATTTATCCCAACTAACAAAGAAATTATATAACTTAAAGCTCTGTTTCTGAGTTTTAAAATGGACACAAAAGAAAAGAAACGGACGGAAAATTTAAATTTTCTTTCCAATTCTTATGTTTTTGAGTTTTTTAATAAACTAAAAAGAAAAGAAATTGATAGAAAATTTGGCCACTTTTCTTGTCAAAGGTTTCCGTCCAAAATTAGCCTGATTTGGATGAAATTTTTTTTGGAATAAATAATATTTTTATAATTTCCGTATTATCTTCAATTTAAATATAATAAATTTTAAATTACAACTCATGTCCTCAATTTGTTTTTACCAACTAAACCTAATCTGATAAAGAGAAAAGTATATTTGTATTTGATTATGTAATTTTTTCTTTTATTAAATTTATCTTGCATATTTTTATTCATGGTTCAATGGTTATAATTAATATAAGGGTAAATTTGTAAAAGTGATATTTTTTTATTAGAACTCAAAAACACAAGAAAAGAAAAAATTTAAATTTTCTATTTTTTTCTATTAAAAACTCAGAAACAGCACAAAGGAAAATTTCAAATTTTTTATTCTTTTTTTTTTATGTTATAATTTAAGTTTTCTATTCTTTTCGTTTCTGTTATGTTCAAAACTCATAAACAGAGCGTAAAAAATCCGTGTTACCATTTTTCTGTTCAATAAAACTTCAATTATTTTTTCCGGATGGAAATTGATTTTAGGCATTAACTTATTAGTCTAAAATTTATCATTCTTATAAATAGAGTGTTGATATATGTAAGACCCCAACTTTTATAAATAAAGATGAATTTTTCTATAAATATTATTTTTGAATATTATGGAATAAATTTGATATAATGTTATAGTTGTGGGTAATATTTATAAATTTTGCAAAGTATGCAAGTTGTTATAAAATATTCGTTTGGTGGGAATATTCTTTTTGTTAGGGAATATTCGTATAATGACTACCAATCATTGGTGGACCCCACAATGTAATTATTGTCGGATTGAGAAAACGACAAAAATATTTTATAAAAATAACTACGGAGGTGTTACTGATTAAAACCTGTTGAACTATCCGGTGGTAAAAATAAAGAATGTCTGGCGTTAGTTGCGTAGTAGCACTACGGTATTGATTATTGATGCTTACGTGAGAAGTCACTCAATTTATGCTTAATTATTACTTACGATGAATTCTTTGCGTCATATCTCTTATATTATTGATTCAATTATTGTCACAAGATCATCTCAGATAATATGTTATAGTATTAAATCAATAATTGAGGCGATAAGTTATAAATGATTAATAATTGTTGAAAGATTAAATATGTGTTGATTAAAAATAAAATGATTTGTGGTAAGTTTGATTAATTTATGGGGGCTCATATGTCATCATCTAAGAGTCTCTTACGTCGATAAGTAATTACCTTTGTGAATAGTAATTACCTTCACATCGATAGTATTTACCTTCGTCAATAAGTAATTACCTTCGTTAATAGTAATTACCCTTGTGAATAGTAATTACCTTCGTTAATAAGTAATTACCACTGTGAATAGTAATTACCTTCGTCAATAGTAATTACCTTTACCAAACGTCGAACCACTTGTCGTTTCACATTCTGAAGCGTCCGAACCACTGTCGTTTCACATTACAAAGCGTCGAACCACTTGTCGTTTCACATTACAAAGCGTTAAACCACTTTTCTTTTCACATCATCGATTAAGTCAAGCCACTTGCCTTTTCACGGCGGTCTTAAGCTAGAAATCTTCTATAAATAGAGGCTGAGTGCTTCATTATTTTCACGAATTCATTCAGCTATAGAGAGAGAGAAAGTATAAAGAGAATAAGAGAGAAAGAAGAAGAGTATTTTGTTCTTACACCGCTGCGAAGATTCAATCTCCTACCAAAAGTAAGGGGTGTTATTCTTTCTTATTCATGAAGAGAATCTGTTGTTATTCCATTGCTTATTATTACTCATTGGAATAACTCAGTATCGTGGTTTACCCTATACTTGGTGACATTCTTATATTATTCTCGCTGGAACATCATGTATACGTGTGTTTTACACCGGACTGGTTCCGCTCTTTATTATTATTACTGTTGGAACATCCTCATGCATGTGTTTTACACCGGACTGGTTCCGCCTTTTATTATTATTACATTGGAACATCACATCTGCGTGTGTTTTCTGGGACTGGTTCCATTCTTTATTATTCTTGGAACATCCTGTGCATGCGTTTCTACGCCGGGACTGGTTCCGTTATTTATTATTCTGTTGGAATAACTTTTGCTGCAAGGCCTATCGCGTACGTGGTGATTTATTTTGTTATTCTATTCTTTATTATACCCAGTTGGTTAAAACTTTGACTTATATACTCCATGAAATTAGTGGAATATCCTCGATATTTGCGTTTCATCCAAAGATCTTTTCATGGAAATATTCTTCCGATCATTCTTGAATTTTACTCTACAAAACAAAGATGTCGTGTTGATAATTTTGACGTTAATAATTCTGGATAAAATAATTCTTGAACTTGTTTTATTGAATTCTTATATCATTGTCATCATCCTCATGTTTTTTTATTATGTTGAAAGTCATCCGTGGCTTTTGTAGTGCATAGATGGACTTGGTATGATTATGACCGAGAGACTATTCGGTGTAATCATGGCCGTAATGTTACAAATGATGTGATAAAAATCCTCGATGGTAGTGGTGCATTGGTGGGCGATTGTTGGCATGATCATGACCATTAATGAATACACAAATATTCTTGGCCGTGAGTGCATGAATAATTGTGGTCGTGATACTTAAAGAATATCCTTGGTAGTAGTGCGGGGAGTGATTCGATGATGTGGAATATTTATTAAAGTCGAGTCTCAAATTATAACTTGATGATGAAAAACCTTTTAAAACCTAAAAGATAGTAGACTTTATTTTCTACTTGACTCTTTTAATGGATTACGATATTCCCTCGCAGCTTAAACCGTCAGTATCATTGTATTTTATCGGTTTAACATTGTTGAAGACTATTGATAATTTATTCTGCATTATCTTAGTCATAATATTTCTTCTTTGGTTTGGTTGAGCTCACCCTTTCTTTTTCACCGTTTATTCTCTTGAAAATGAGAATATAGGCCGGGACGAGTCGGGAAACGAGTGATGGTCCTGAAGATAGCATTAGTAGTCCTCACTATTACGTGAAATAGTGTGATAATAATTGTAATGAGGACTCCTTTTTGAGTTTGTATAATATCTAGTAGACGATATTTGTATTTAAACTCACGCTTTATGTCGTATTGCATACTTACGCTTATGTTAGTAAGTTGTATTTAAATTACATACCATGTAAGTGATTTTGGGGCGCGTCACGGTTGGTATCGAGCTTAGGGATATGATCCCCGGCTAAGATGTGAGAATAGTACTAGGAGGAGAGCGGGGAATACCTTCATTAGTATGACTACTAAGTTTATGTCTTATTTTATTGGTTGGTCGGAAGATAGGGATAATTTGTTACATGTCAATTAACCTTTTGTTTTGTGGCGATGTCTCGAAAATGACATCCGAGAATGTTGAGAATAGCATGGAGCGTAAGCGATCGTTGATTCACCATATCAATAATCGGGATAATGTGCATCGTGAAGCGCGATAATCCTCACGTAAAACAACAACACCGACCAAATGATGAATGATCAAATGTTCAGAGGCTTTATGCAATTTATGCAACAATGAAGTAGAGCGACTCTCATCCAAAACGTAGGTGGAAACACGAAAACTCTCTGGCGGTCACCGCTAAACAATTCAAGGAGCTGGGACCACCGGAGTTTATGGGAGAGCCAAAACCACTTCTCCGCGGAAGCATGGATAAAGCAGATTACCAAGATATTTGATGTCTTGGGATGCTCCGAGAGCAAAAGTTTCCTTTTCGCTTTTTATGTTGCGGAGAGGCAGACATCGGTGGGAATCGGTAAAACGTACTCAACTTCGCCGCAGATCAAGATATCTTGGGAGAAGTTCGAGAGTCGTTCAACGACAAATACTTTCCCGAAAGTATTCGCCATACGAAGGAGGTGGAGTTTATCAAGTTGGAACAAAACAATATGACCGTGTGTCGCGATACGAGGCAAAATTTGCGGAGTTATCACGGTTCGTCCCCACTGGTGGATAATGAAGAGAGAATGGCGCGAATGTTTTTAAGAGGTTTGAAGTTTAGATACGTCGAACATCTTATTTCTCATAAACCGTGTTTGTATTCGGATGTTGTAAATAGGGCTCGATTAGTGGAGCGCGATAATGAGTCAACGCAACTAAAAGAGAAGCAAATTGAAAAATTATAATACCAATGGTAGTAGTCATCAAGTGGTGACAACAAGCGTGGAGGAATCAACAAAGCGGATATGGTAACCACTTCGGTGGTAATCAAGGTCAAAACAATAAGAATGGACATTTCAAGAAAAGGAGATTCAACAATGATGGAAAGACGTCAAAGACCAAAGACCCGTTGTTAAGGAAGGAGAAAGACCACCTATCATATGCTTCAAATGCGAGGAGAGGGACACATCGGTCCAAATCAAGCTGCGCCACGTCATCTTGTCAAAGCGTGTTATAATTGTGGAAGAGAAGGTCACTTAGCTCGATTTTGTCGTTCTCAAGACAAATTCAGCTAGGATGGAGGCACCAAAGGCCGTCCCGTAAAATTCAAAACCTAGAAGGTCTGAGAGCGTTTGTTGTGACCTCCCAGAGAGCAAGGAACCCGAATGAGGTCGTCACGGGTAAGCTTATCATAAACTCTAATGAAGTCTATACTTTTATTTGATAACGGGTTCTACCCATTCTTTTATTTCTCCTACTTGCCATCGATTAAATTTGACTCGGAGAAATTAGACTTTGACTTATCTGTGGAAACTCCGTTGGGAGAAACCTTCATTACATCCAATTGTTTATAAGTCTTGTTTGGTTCAAATCGGTACCCTCACATTACCGTCGATCTTATTTCATTAAAATACTTGCATTTGACGTGATTCTGGGATTGATTGGTTAACTACTTATCATGCAAAAATTGATTGTTTTCGTAAGGTTGTTAGCTTTCATATTCCTAATCAACCTATTATGCTAATTCAAACGACCAAACCATTAAAATCAATCACGGTCATCTCAAGCCATAAAGCTATTCGTTTATTGAAAAAGCGGATGTCAAGCTTTCTTAGCTCATGTCACGATTTAAACAAAAATACGCCGGGCTTTTGAACGATATTTCTATTGTTAATAAATTTCCGACGTATTCCCAAGAAGAACTTCCTGCCTACCCCTCAGAAGCGTGAAATTGAATTTTGTATCGACCTTGAACCCGTAGATAAAACCTATTTCCAAAGCCCCATATCGAATGGCTCCTATTGAACTTCGTGAGTTAAAGACCCAACTACGTGAGAATTGTTAGACATTGGCTTTATTCGTCCTAGTACTTCTCCTCAGGGTGCTCCTGCTCTATTCGTGAAGAAGAAAGATGGGAGTATCGACTTTGTATTGATTATCGGAGTCAATCATGTCACCATCAAAATAGGTATCCATTGCCACGTATTGATGACTGTTTGACCACCAGAAGGGAGCCAAATTCTTTTCAAAGATTGATCTTCGTTCCGATATCACCAATTGAAGATTAGAACCACGACATTCCAAAGACGGCTTTGTAACTCCCCAGACGGGCATTATGAATTCCTAGTCATGTCCTTTGGATTGACTAATGCTCCTGTTGCCTTCATGGATATGATGAACCGAGTATTCAAGGAATATTTAGATCACTTTGTGGTCGCTTTATTGATGACATCCTTATTTATTCCAAAAGCCGTGAAGATCATGAAAGCAACACTTGAGGTCGACACTCCAAAAGCTTCGTGAATATAAGCTTTATGCCAAGTTGAAGAAATGTGAGTTCGGCTTGAAGAAGTAGCATTCCTTGGGCACGTGGTATCAAGTCATGGAATATCTGTTGACCCAAGAAAGATTGAAGCTATTCAAAGTCGAACAACTTAAATCGATGGATCAAGTACGTAGCTTTCTCGGTTTAATGGTTATTATCGGAGATTCGTGGAAGGATTTTCTCGAATCGCTACTCCATCGACTCAAATGACTCGGAAAGATACAAAGTTCTATTGAGCGCGAAGAATGTGAGAAGAGTTTTCAAGAACTCAAGAGGAGACTTATTTCAAAGACTGCTCGACAATACCATCCCATGCTCGGAGGATTTGTCATCTACAAATGATGCTTCGAGCAAAGGGTTGGGATGTGTTCTTATGCAACGTGGAAAAGTTATAGCTTTATGTCTCGCGACAACTCAAAGAATATGAGAGGAATTATCCTACTCACGATCTAGAGTCAGCATTTGTTGTCTTCTGACTTAAAATTTGGAGGCATTACTTGTATGGGGAGAAAGTGGAGATCTTTACTGGATCATAAAAGCCTCAAATATTTCTTCACTCAAAAGGAACTCAACATGCGACAACGACGTTGGCTTGAATCGCTGAAAGATTATGATCATACCATCCAATACCATCCTGGAAAAGCGAACGTGGTAGTGACGACGATTGAGTAGAAATCATATGCAAGACGAAAAGTGAGATATTGTCAACGCAAAGGCCCATTTTGTGTGACTTGCAAAGGATGGAGATAGAGTTAAAGACTCTGAGGACGCATGTGATGATAGCAAGTATATGAGTAGAACCGACTTTAATCGATAAAGTTAAAAGTCGCTCAAGCTACGACACTGAGTCGATGCGTATGAGGAAGAAGAAGTGCAAGAAGGTGCTATACCAAGCAAGAATCGATGAAGAAGGAATACTTGAGTCAACTCCAGACTTTGTGTTCCTAACGACCACGATTTAAAGTATAATATCATGATGGAGGCGCACAACACACCATTTGCAATCCATCTCGGGAGTACCAAAATGTATCATGATATTCGCTATACATTTTGGTGGAGCAATATGAAGAGAGAGATAATAATGTTTATCTCAAGGTGTCTAAATTGTCAACGAGTTAAAGCGGAGCATCAAGTACCAAAAGGTCCATCGCAACCACTTGAAATTCCGTAATGGAAGTGGGAGCACATTACCATGGATTTCGTTCGGCCTTCCTAAGGTTTCTCAAGGCATTGATGCGATTTGGGTCATTGTTGATAGATTGACCAAGTCCGCTCATTTCTTACCGACACGAGAAACTTATACACTTGAACGCCTTGCGTCAGATATGACATAAACGAGATTGTAGAAGATCGCATGGTATCTTATCCATAGTTTTCGATCGAGACCCAAGATTCACTTCACGATTTTGGGTTAGTTTACAAAAAGCTATGGGCACAGACTTCACGATTTAGCTCGGATATCATCCTCGACGGACCAGACGATCGGAGAGGACTATTCAAACTCTTGAAGATCTATTAAGACTCTCTGTGTCCTTGATTTCAAGGAGTTGGGACAAGTTCTTACCATCGGTGGAGTTTTCCTACAACAACAACAGCTTATCAAGCAAGTATTGACACGGCTATTCAAGGCGTTGTATGGAAGAAAGTGTCGCTTCCAAAGATATCTTTGGGATGAGGTGGGTGAAGCCATGTTGTTGGGACCGGAGTTGGTACGTATGACTACGGAAAAGATTCAAACGATCCGACAACGATATAAAAACCTCACAAAATCGATAAAAAGAGTTATCTTGATCTTCATTGAAAGGACGTGAAATTCGATATAGGAGATCATGTGTTGTTAAAAGTTGCTCCACGGAAAGGAGTTACAAGATTTGGAAAGAGAGGAAAACTTAATCCTCGATTCATCGGTCCATTTTAATCCTCGATCGAGTAGGAACTGTGCCTATGACTCGCCATTTACCGCTTAATATGTCTCGTGTTCGTAACGCTTTTCACATATCCATGTTACGTAAATATGTGAAAGACCCGAACCACATTATTGAAGTTAGAACCGGACGAAATAGCGGAAGATTTGACGTATGAAAGAGGTTCGTGTTCAAATCTTGGATAAGAAGGAACATATTCTACGCTCCAAGGTTATACCTCAAGTCAAAGTTTTGTGGAGGAACCACGATGTTGAGGAAATGACTTGGGAGTTAGAATCAAATGAAATCAAGGTATCCTTACCTCTTCGACATACCAGTATCGCACCCTAATTTCGAGGGCTTAAATTTCATAAGAAGGGAGGTTGTAAGACCCCAACTTTTATAAATAAAGATGAATTTTTCTATAAATATTATTTTTGAATATTATGGAATAAATTTGATAAAATGTTATAGTTGTTGGTAATATTTATAAATTTTGCAAAGTATGCAAGTTGTTATAAAATATTCGTTTGGCTCTGGGAATATTCTTTTTGTTAGGAATATTCGTATAACTACTCAATCATTGGTGGACCCCACAATGTAATTATTGTCGGATTGAGAAAACGACAAAAATATTTTATAAAAATAACTACGGAGGTGTTACTGTTAAAACTGTTGAACTACCCGGTGGTAAAAGTACAATGAATACACGTGGTCGCATAGTAGTTATTGTGGTATTGATTATTGATGCTTACGTGAGAAGTCACTCAAATATGCTTAATTAATGCTACAATAATTGCGCATCATATCTCTTATATTATTGATTCAATTATCACACAAGATCATCTCAGATAATATGTTATAAGATTAAATCAATAATTGAGACGATAAATTATAAATGATTAATAATTGTTGAAAGATTAAATATGTGTTGATTAAAAAATAAAATGATTTGTGGTAAGTTTGATTATTTTATGGGGGCTCATATGTCATCATCTAAGAGTCTCTTCATCAATAGTAATTACCTTTGTGAATAGTAATTACCTTCACAATAGTATTTACCTTCACAATAATAGAATTACCTTCGTTAATAGTAATTACCCTTGTGAATAGTAATTACCTTCGTTAATAGTAATTACCCTCAGTGAATAGTAATTACCTTCGCCGATAGTAATTACCTTTTACCGTACGCCGAACCAATTGTCGTTTCACATTATAGGCGTCGAACCACTTGTCGTTTCACATTACAAAAGCGCCGAACCACTTGTCGCTTTACACATTCACAGCGTCCGAACCACTTGTCGCTTTCACATTACAAAGCGCCAAACCACTTTTCTTTTCACATCATCAATCGTCAAGCCACTCGCTTTTCACACATGGCAGTGCTTAGCTAGAAATCTTCTATAAATAGAGGCCTAAAGGTGCTTCATTATTTTCACTTAATTCATTCAAGCTATAGAGAGAAAAGTATAGAGAGAATAAGAGAGAAGAAGAAGAGTATTTTGTTACTACACCGGCCGCAGCGAGATTCAATCTCCTACCAAAAGTAAGGGGTGTTATTCTTTCTTATTCATGAAGAGAATCTGTTGTTATTCCATCGCTTATTATTCTGCGGAATAACTCAGATACGTGGTTTACCCTATACTTGGTGACATTCTTCTATTATTCTCGTTGGAACATCCATGTTTACGTGTTTTTACACCTTCTGACCGGTTCCGCTTTTATTATTATTATTCGCTGAACATCCCGTCTCGTGTGTTTTACGGGACCGGTTCCATTCTTTATTATTCTCGCTGGAACATCCATCTCATGCGCTTTTGGCGGGACCGTTCCGTTATTTATTATTCTCGCTGAATAACCTTTGTTTGTGCGGCCTATCATCGCATGCACGGTGATTTCTTTTGTTATTCTATTCTTTATTATACCCAAATTAGTTAAAACTTTGACTTCTATACTCCATGAAATTAGTGGAATATCCTCGATATTCAAGCGTTTCATCCAAAGATATCTTTTCATGGAAATATTCTTCCGATCATTCTTGAATTTTACTCTACAAAACAAAGATTATGTTGATAATTTTGACGTTAATAATTCCCGGATAAAATAATTCTTGAACTTGTTTTATTGAATTCTTATATCATTGTCATCATCCTCATGTTTTTATTATGTTGAAAGTCATCCGTGGGCTCAGTAGTGCATAGATGGACTTGGTATGATTATGACCAGAGACTATTCAAAGGTAATCACGACCAGTAATGTTACAAATGATGTGATAAAAATCCTCGATGGTAGTGGTGCATTGGTGGACGAATTGTTGGCATGATCATGACCATTAATGAATACACAAATATTCTCGGCCCGTAGTGCATGAATAATTGTGGTCGTGATACTAAAGAATATCCTCGGCCGTAGTGCGGGAGTGATTCGATGATGTGGAATATTTATTAAAGTTTGAGTCTCAAATTTATAACAATGATGATGAAAACCTTTTAAAACCTAAAAGATAGTAGACTTTATTTTCTCTCGACTTTTTAATGGATCAGATATTCCCTAAGCTTAAACCGGTTGTCTATTGTATTTTATCGCTTTAACATTGTTGAAGACTATTGATAATTTATTCGCATTATCTTAGTCATAATATTTCTTCTTTGAAATTTGGTTGAGCTCACCTTTCTTTCACCGTGCTTCTCTTGAGTGAAACGAGAATATAAATTTGGGACGAGTCGGGGAAACGAGTGATGGTCCCGAAGATAAGATTAGTAGTCCTCACTATTCGTGAAATAAAGTGATAATAATTGTAATGAGGACTCCTTTTTGAGTTTGTATAATATCTAGTAGACGATATTTGTATTTAAACTCACGCTTTATGTCAGATTGCATACCACAGCTTATGTTAGTAAGTTGTATTTAAATTACATCTGCCGTACGTAAGTGGCGACTAAGATGGGTGATGATACCTAATTTTGGGCGCCACAATATATATACACCCTCTAAAATGATAATTAGACACCTAATCATGTTAAAGAGACTATAATACCCTTAATTTATATAAAGTCAATTCAATACATTTACTAACTATCTATTTTGCCTTTAAATTTATTATAAATCATATTTATTAGACAAAATGTGTATACACTTAGCTAACTATTTCAAAACATGATTATCAACCATATATGAAAACTAGTTACTATATTAAATCATTTATTTTCTTAATTAATAGCATTATTTCCAATTTGAAATATTTTACATTATAATTTATTTTAAAAATTAAATTAAAGACGATAATACATACAATATTAGAAAAATATAAAATAAAGATTTATAAATCGTAAACCTTCTTGTTTGTATATTTTAAAACATAATATATAATTTAGCTTCCTAACTTATTAAAGTAATACTCCAACATATAGTTAATTGGTCAATATAATTAAAAAAAAATTATTATGTTGCCTTGAAATCAATTCACAAAAATTAAGGTAAATAGAAAATTATTTAATCAGTGAAAATATTTTCATATATTGTAAACTACTGAAAATAACTGTCAAATAGAAATTTATTATTTCCAAAATCTAAATATATATAAGTTTAGAAATTCTCAAATTTATTACTACTATTAATAATTAAAAATAATATATATTGTATTAAATTATATTTCATGACTAATTGGTAGAGACTTGGAGGTTTTCTTTTTCAGAAAAAACTATGTTAAGTTTTTGAGTATAATAAGTTAATAGACAAGTAATAAGTTATTTTTATTAATTAAGGTACTATTGTCAATTTATTATAAAAAAGTGTGCAACAATTAATTTAGTTTAGTTTAGGGTGTATAAATAAATAAAGGTGGTAATATAAGGATTATAATATGATGGAAAATTAAGAACAAATCTAACTTATATTTATTTATTTCATTTTACTCTCTTTTTTCTTTTAAACTCACAAAAAGATGGAGTAATAATAGAAGAAACCCCTCCCTATTATTATTCACAACTCTAGTTTGCTTCGCAAGATAACACAACTCCCAAAGAAGAAGAGAGAAGTCTTGGAAGGCGAGAGACAAATCTGTTCGGAGGATGGCACCAACAGAAGCTGAAGATGAGATCAAGGACGAGAAGAACCCTAGGCCTCTCGATGAAGACGATATAGCTCTCCTCAAGACTTATGTACCCAACCTCTCTCTCTCTCTAAAACCCTAATTTCACCTCTTCTTTGTTTTTATCCCTTACATATGGATACTATTACGTTTCTCTTTTAATTTTTACGTTCTTCATAACTCGATCTTATCTTATGTTACCTGTCTTTATCTTAGTATCTGTTTGGATTTTGGGAAAATCTACGAAGAACACGTAAATTTACTTCTTAGGAAGGCCGTGAATTTATTTTTACTTATTCGAGTCCACAGGATCTGGGATGGAAAGTTATAATAGGATGCAGAAGCTTCTCTTGCTTATATTACCAACAACCTTATTTGGGATTAAGCTGTTTTTTTTTTTCAATCTAGTTTTTGCAATTTCAGATCCTTGTTCTGAATTTCAATGTTTGGCTGGCATCAGTATCAACCCTGTATTTGCCAACCCAACTAATGCTATTAATGGAGTAACTTTTGCAAATAAAAAGAAAAAAAATATATTCAAAACCTGACTTTATAAACTAATTAATTACTTGTATTTAACTTTCAGCAAGCTAATATTTGAAGTTTTAATTGGGTTGTGGTTGTATATTTTGTCTAGTAGTTTGTTGAGTCGATGGGCCGAATGGAGTAGATTATATGTTTCTATTAGTTCTGTTAGAATAAGCTCAAGATTGCAGTGTTGTTGTTTCTATTGTTACTGATATACAACAATGCAATCCAATGAATCAGTAACTTGTCCCAAAAAGGAATCCTTCTCAAGGATGGAAAATAAATACTTGCCCAAATGTTTTTTTTGGTGTGTAATAAACCATATGTAATGGTTGATAAAGCTAAGAAGTCAATAGATTTATGTTTATGAATTTGTAGTTTTAAGAATTAGCATCGATTAACCAATAAGAAATTTTATTCTACAAGGTTGGGCTGTATTTCCTATTTTGTTTTGTTTTTTTAATGTCATTGTATAAGTGTGTATTTTCTGCTTCTGCTTATATATTGTTGGTTGATTAACCAGGCTTTGTTAGTTAGTTAAATTTAGTATACCTAACATCAATATCTCTTGGTATAATTCATAATTTTTTTGTCTGCTCGTCTTAGCCATAAATATGTTAGTTAGTGTCCACTGTTGCATTTATGTCCACGTATGTGCACATGACATCTGCTTGGTATTATTGAACTTGAATCCTGAAAACCAACATGAAATTTGTATATTTTGCATGTTAATTTTTAACAGTTAGTACTAACTGCAGGTTTTGCTCAAAGATAATCATTTTACAAAATCATTCTGAATTTCTCTAGATACAACAAACAAATTATTAGGAATCCCTTTTGATAGGGAGATTATCAGCATCCCGAGTGGCCTCCTAATTGCATATGAATCATATTGGTTGCTTTCGTATTTTCTGGGTGGATCTTCTTTATGACTTGATGGAATTATCTATGCAGGGATTGGGACCTTATTCCGCCCCCATAAAGAAAGCTGAAAAAGAAATCAAAGAAATGGCTAAAAAGATCAATGATTTATGTGGTATGTGTCGCATATTCTTGCTCAAGCTGTTATCTATAATCTATATATTGTTTTCGTAGTTAGCATAGTATGGAAGCTCCTATTGTGCTGTGAAAGAACTGTCATGCTTTTTACAAAAAAGACTGCATGTTACATACCTATACTTTATTTTCTTTGTAACAGCTGGTTTTCAATGTCTTTACCAAGTTCTTGTTAAAAGAAAAATAGAACTCACTAAAGTAATTTTATGAGCTATTCTGCTGTTTGTCTTGCATCATAAATAGTTGCTTGGACAATTATACACGTCTTATCACTTGCCATTTTAGATATGGCCTATGGGTAGTAGTAATAGCTTTGATTTGAATATATCCTGAAATTGTAGCACTTCTCTAAATGGTACAATAGGTATTAAGGAGTCCGACACTGGTTTGGCTGCACCCAGTCAATGGGATCTTGTTTCTGATAAGCAAATGATGCAGGAGGAACAACCTCTTCAGGTGAGGTTTTCATACAGCTGTTGGTTTTAATTGTTTATTATTTTTTGTAAAGCATTGGTAATTGCTTAAAAGCAGGTGGCGAGATGCACAAAGATAATCAACCCGAACACTGAAGATGCGAAATATGTTATAAATGTCAAGCAAATTGCAAAGGTACATTTTGCATACCTCAATGATTTTTTTGCCTTTCTTTCTGGGGGAGGATGACCAGTGAGGAGGTTAAGTCTAGATTACACCTGCAGTAGAAAATTTGTGAACATTTGACGTAGCTGTAAATTACAAGGAGAAAAGATTACACCTGCAATTTTAAGCACATTATTTATGCCCGGAGAATGTTAAGGATTATCCAAATTGGATATCCCTGAAATTCTTCTTATTGCAAATACTTTTTACACCTTGATTCTGCCAAAGGCATTGATATATAACTTTTAGCATAATATGATTTTCTATTATTTGTTCCGAGTATAAATTGACATCAGAATTTTAGTTAAACTTTATTCCTTAGATCTATCACCTTGAGATATATGACTTTCTTTTTGTTAACTGCAGTTTGTTGTCGGGTTGGGTGACAAAGTTTCACCAACTGATATTGAGGAAGGCATGCGTGTTGGGTAGTTTTCTCCTCTCTTTCTCTTTTTATGATTTATCCATCAAGCATTGTTATGCATGGTCTTTGGAGAAACTTATAACATGTAAAATCTATATTCTATCCTATGTTATTCATAATTTCAGGAATAGATTTATTTGTCAAACTCTTGCAAAGGGTATCTTCACATAAATGGATTTTTACATTTACGGTTAAAAAATACTAAATACTTTGTAAATGTATTTTTGCTTCCATGGTCGGAAAGTGATGTTTTTCGAATAGTGATTTGTCATCAGTTAGGGAATTGACAATCGTGGGGTGAAACAGAGTGAATATATCCTGGGGTCTGAAAGCCCCAGTTAAATAGCATAAATATATGACTCTATGTTTGCATCATTGTATGTTTATTTTATTTCAAAGGTACACTTCTATTAGATAGAATCTAACAAGAATGGTTGGCTTGAAGTTGGAGAAACAATTCATAATTTTCTTCTTTAATTATTTAAATTATGCTCATTATATGAAAGAGCAGTAATTCCTGGGGTATTAAGCTCAAGCTACGCCAGACCCTAATCTATTAGGTTTTAGAAATAAGGTGTATGGACTCACGTTGTCATCTATGATCTATCTCATGCTGACAATAAGCTGATCCATCTGGTTAGTTGTTTTTATGTCAAGATCTTAGCATATCAGAAGGAAAAAGAATGTCTTGGTAATATAGGAAGTTTAGTATTAAGCATAATTCCACTTACAAGGATGATAACCCAAGGGGTGGGAGAAATCTCAAAGAATAACCTCAAGGTTGGTATTTACATATATATATATATACATATATCTATATAATAAAATACAAATGATTTTGAATTTCCCGCTCATCCTAATAAATCATCTGGGCCGTCTAAAGTTTAAGATAAATCTCACCGTATACATAGTCTTAGGAGGCACGGACTTATTTGTATATATATATATATATATATATATATATATATATATATATATAGGAGTGATCCATAGGTAATACTATGGGGGAGTACTATTTCATCTAGTGCATCTCTCACTGTTTATAACAAGATTAAACAGTTCCTATTTTACTAATGAAATACCTTCTAGGAGTCTAAGACATGGAAGGCCAACTTATTGTTTCAAAAGGTAATTTGATAACAAATGACATAATTACCCTAAATTTGGCTAGTTTATAAATGAACTTGGATCAATGTTCGAAAAAGCTAAAATCGGTACAAGGCGTTTTTCTCTGGGCTATGCGAGGCGTAAGCCTCGAGGCGGAAGCCTTGATTTAAAGACCTAAAAGTCCCCAAAAAATTATGAAAAATACTAATAAAACCATAAAATAATTCGTCATTACAATTAAGGTCATAGAAGACATAAATAACCAACGTCACAGTAATGTATTATTACAAAACATCAAAATAACATAATATCATCTCATCAAGTACTTATATAGTGATCATCCATCACTATGCAAGTAATGTATCATTTGTATCTAGCGGCTTGAATAATGGATCAAATCCTAGATCATCATCCCCATCACCATCATCACTATCATCACTAAGAGGATCCTCCATGGAATCATCATCGTATCTAATAGCTCTGTCATCCTCATTGTCAGTGCTAAGATCCTCAAACTCAGGTTCTTCATCAACCAATTGCAATCCCTTTCCTTTATCTATAAATAAACAAGTGAATATATATTTAATCCAAAGGAATATGTTTTTTTAAAGAACACCTTAAAGGCAACTTAAGTAATGACACTAACCTTTTGACATTGTTTTTGACGGCAAAGTGTTTCTCTTTCTCTTTTGACTTCCTTGTTTACTACTTGTTCCCCGAGTCCCTTGCCCTCCAAGTGTAATCTCCCTCACATTAGTCTCTCCTCCCCCAACTGTCTTCTCATTCCCATGAGTCCTTTCACCCTCCTCCATATCATCATTCCCAAAAGTCAGTCTCGAGATATTTTCATCATTTCCCCCCGCAATCCACTCATTATCAGATGGTACATTTTCAACAACCAATGGATCTTCTTCTTCCGTTAGTGCCTTTTTCTTGATATGTCGATCTTTCAATTTCTTATTGTACATAATGTAAGCTAATGAGTTAAGCCTGGATGCGGACAGTCGATTCCTTCTCTTTGTATGTATCTAATATTACAAGTAATTTATCATTAGTGACAATGTCAGATCTCATAAAATCTCAATAAATGATTTATATCTAATAAATATCTGACTGAAAGTACTCCAATTACGCTCACACCCCGAAGATGAGCAAGTTAAACTCAGAATCTTCACTGCAAAGTTTCTTAATTTCGGAGCTTCATCTCCATATGCGATCTACCAATCAGCTGGATCAATATTAAAATATATATCAATCTTACTGGTATACGTTTAATCAAAATGAAAGCATAACCAGACATTAATCAACGGTACTTACCGGGAGCACGTTTCTTACACGTATTTTTGGCATTTGTGTAGCCAAATAACCCTTGCCTCAATCGGAATGCATCCATTTGCAAATCAGCTTTCTCTCTTTCCACAACGTTAGGAATAAGCTTGTCCATACAAGAGCACAATCCCACCTTAACTTCCGCATTTGCATAGAAATTGTCTTCATATTGAAAATGAGGATTTAAATAATATGCAGCAGCGTGCAAATGTCGATGCAACTGATTATCCCACTTAGCATCTATTATGCTCCATATCTCTTTATAGGCCCCTTCCTCATTATCCAGATTTTTTGCAATCTCTTCTTTTGCATTGTCCATGGCACCATATAAAAATTCCATTCCCGGCACCTCTGAATCTGCCATCCTCAATACACCTACTAGAGGTTTTGTGGTCTTAATTGCATATCCCACGCTACCCCAAAAATTCCTATCACTCAGTATGATTTTTCTCGCCTCCTTACCTTCAGGTTTTTTTGCCCACTCCCTAGATGTAAACATAGCCTCCAAAGGTTGTCTCAAACTATGCATACTCTGCAAAGTTAAATAAGCAGTGACAAATCTAGTGGCGGCTGGCCGAACAAGGTCTTTATTAGTGTTTGCCCTCATCAATGCCAAGACCCATCCATGATTATATATGAAGTTGCTTACCTACATAATGACATTCATCAAAAAATAATAATAATTCAAGTATTCATTGAATAAAAAAATTATAACCAAATAATAATAATAGTAATTACCTTCTTTGCCTTTGTCAAAGCATTTTTATGTTGAGGCAACTCTCCAAGCTTCTCAAGCATCAAATCAATGCAATGCGCGACACACGGTGTCCACCACATACGTGGCCTCTTCTCCATTAACATCCTCCCCGCCGCCTTATAATTAGATGCATTGTCAGTGACTACTTGAATGACAAGGTCTTCTCCCACTTCTTCAACAACCTCATCAAGTAGTTTAAACATCAAAGTAGCATCTTTAATTGCATCAGATGCATCAACAGATTTCAAAAATACAGTTCCATGGGGGTTGTTTACAAGAAAGTTTATTAGCTGTCTTCCCCTAATATCTTTCCAACCATCCGACAAGATTGACACCCCCGTATGTGCCCAAGTCTTTTTTACCTCCTCAACAAAGGCCTTTGTAGTCTTCTCTTCCTCCTTCAATATCCAAGAGCTAATCTCGTATGGGGTAGGGGGTTTCAAAGCACGACCATAGTTCCCATAGCATCGGCACATATTTATAAATGAAGGACTATCGCCAACATCAAGGGAATCCGTTTTCAAAGAAGAATCTACCTATATCAAGACAGACTGCATTACGAGCCTCCTTTGAAAATACGGTACGCCTTGTAGTAGCATCATCATCACCAGCATCAACATCCACAACAAATCTGTCCATGGGTCCCCGAACTCTTCTCTCGGAGGCACTACCCACACTTGAACCTCCCATTCCTAAGGATGGATGACTACCATAATAAGACCCGTTTTGTATTTTTTTAGCTTCATCTCTTTGTCTTTCCTCTTTGGAGTCCATATTTTTCTTCATATATGAAGCAAGCTCTTCCTTCACTTCACTTGGTACTTTTTTGCAAGCCTCGACGTTACTATGATTTCCCACAAGATGATTTTTTAATCTTGTAATCCCTCCTCTGCAAATTTTCTTACAAAAATTGCATTCTACATATAAATGAGCTTTATTAACTCCAGGGGCTGCAGTGCGATATTTCCATGCAGGATCTTTCTTACCCATAATCTTAATTCACTGTAATAATAAAAGAAATTGTTATTACATATTTACATTAGCAAATAGCAAATAGCAATTCATGTACACAAAAATTGATATTGTTATTTACATTAGCAAATAGCAATTCATGTACACAAAAATTGCTATTGTGATACACTGTAAACTATAATTGCTAACACAATAACAATAAAACAATAAAATAATAACAAAACAATACAAATATACAATTAAAACTGAGTTAGTACTGATTAACCCAATTTACAGTCACAACCCCCAAGCAGTCAAAAATCTTAAACCAATTTACAATCACAACTCACAACCCCCAAGCAGAAGGAGAAAATAGAAAAGAAGTTTATCAGTCTCGCGATCGAACCTGGAAAGTCGCGATCGAACCCAATCAGTCTCGCGAAAGTCGCGATCGAAATTCGAAGGATAAGGAGAAGCCGAGCAGTCTCGATCAAGCCAAATCTCGCGACCCAAGCCCAAGCAGTCTCAACCCAAACAGTCTCGCGATGAAGGAGGAGTATCGCGACGAAGGAGGAGTCGACCCAAGACGAGGAGTATCGCGACGAGCAGTCGACCCAAGCAAATCTGATTTTAAGTTATGGTAAGTCGACCCAAGCAAATCTGATTTTAGTTTTTTTTGCCAACTCAAGGCGTACGCCTCGCGACGCCTTGAAGCGCAACGCCACGAGGCGCAAGCCTCGACTGATAAAGGCAGTAGTTTATACGAGTCCAGCAGAAGCGTACGCCTCACAAGCCTTTCCCTCCGCCTCGCTATGAGGCGCGTACGCCTCGAGCGCTATTTCGAACATTGACTTGGATAATAACCCAAGGAGTAACACCCCAGTCCCACATCAAAATGTGTGGAAAAAATTTGTCTGAATATAAAGAATTTAGTTACTAACGATAGTATCTTCAGTTATAATTTTATCCAAAAAGATACTATTGGGCTAGTGATTTAATACCTTGTTTGGATGAATTTGATTTGATTCGGTCTTGGGATTTGATCCAAGATTTGTTATGGACTTGAAATTTGACCCTGGTTATTACACAAGGGGTGAGAGAAATCTAGAAGAATAACCTCAAGGTTGGTAGTTCTACTCCCATAGGGCCAAATATATATATATATATATATGAGAGAGAGAGAGAGTGATCCATAGGTAACACTAGATGCGAGAACTATTTCATCTAGTGCGTCTCTCACCGCTATTTTACTAATAAAATACCTAAAATATCTTCCCGGAGTCTAAGATCTGGAAGTCTAACTTAATAGTTTCAAAAGGTAATTTGATAACAAATGACATAAGTACCCTAAAATTGGCCAGTTTATAAATGAACATGAATCCCTTCCAGGCCTAAGACCCCTTGAAGGCAACCATTTTTTTAATCATACACGCTGTTCCGTGCACTCTTTTGTTGTTCTTCCCCTCCCACCCGAATAACTCACAGTACAAAAAAGCCATTAAGTGAGTGAGTAGAACAAGTGAAAAGAAATCAAAAAGTTATTGCATCTCTCTCTTAAAGATGACTCTTCTCATCCTTAACCTCTCCCTCCCTAAAAAATGCTTTCTTTCTCTCTCTTAAACAACCTTCGACACTGTTTGATTACTTCTAGTAAAGGTGGTAAAGTGTAATGACAGACCTGCTGCATGTAGACTATACTCTTCCTCCTGCTGCGTACACGTGGATTGATAGATGATGGATAATAAAGAGAGAGAAAGTATAAACTAGTGGGTGGATAGATGGATTCATTTAAAATGCCTGAAATGCTCATCTTAAGTAATTGGGTGCCTTCCGGTCTTAAGACCCAGAAGGGATCAAAATTCAATTATAAATTGGTTAGCACAAAGGGTAATCATGTCATTTCCTTTTAGAATCAAAAGTTGGCCTTCCGGGCCTTAGACCACTCGGAAGGTACCTTATTAGAAAAGCCAAGGGCCGTTTGATCTTGCTATTAACGATGGGAGATGTACTAGATGGAATAGTGCTTTGATCTAATACTAGCTATGGATCACTCCTGCACACGCATGCGCGCACACAAACGTGCACACACAAACACACATATATTCCTATACAGTGATAATCTTTACTGTAATAAGTCTGCAGTAGATGCATTCATTCCACTGGTGTCCGTATATGTTTGAAATCTAGTTCAGTAATTAAAGAATTTGAAGCTGATATATATTTTCATTCCTTTGTTACTTGTATTATTTTTGTGAAACTGTTACTTATTGATTACTATATTCCTTTCCCAGTGTTGATCGGAATAAATATCAAATTCAGATTCCCTTGCCTCCGAAAATTGATCCAAGTGTAACCATGATGACAGTAGAGGAGAAGCCTGATGTTACATACAATGACGTAGGTGGATGCAAGGAGCAGATTGAAAAAATGCGAGAGGTGATTAAAATATTATCTTGTTTCTGTATTGATGATCCTTTGGGCTGTATGATGTATCTTAAAGTTCTACAGTACTTCAGGTCTTTTAATTTCATTTCTTTGTTTGTGGAATTATTTTTTTGCTCCTATAAATGACGTTTATCTAAAATTTGATTTACAAATATTGCTTTCATACCTGTATATCTTTCTGTCATTTTAATTGTAGGTTGTTGAGCTGCCCATGTTGCATCCAGAGAAGTTTGTTAAGCTTGGAATTGACCCCCCTAAGGGAGTTCTCTGCTATGGTCCTCCCGGAACGGGTAAAACACTTTTAGCCAGAGCTGTGGCTAATAGAACTGATGCATGTTTTATTCGTGTCATTGGAAGTGAGCTTGTTCAAAAGTATGTTGGTGAAGGAGCTCGTATGGTTCGCGAACTGTTTCAGGTCACTAGCTGCTTCATGTCATAAAGTGTTTGTTTAGTATGTCGTGAAATATCTAGAATCTTATTAATGCTTCTTTTGTGGCAGATGGCACGCTCAAAAAAGGCTTGCATAGTATTTTTTGATGAAATTGATGCCATTGGAGGTGCACGTTTCGATGATGGTGTGGGTGGAGATAATGAGGTTCAACGCACAATGCTTGAAATTGTAAACCAGCTAGATGGATTTGATGCTCGAGGAAATATTAAAGTCCTAATGGCAACTAACAGGTTAAGTTGGCCATTTGGTATACAGCTGCTGTTTCTATTTCATATCTGTTTTGCAAATTTATAATTTCTGTTTTTTTCCAAAATAACTGATAATAGCAATAAATTGTGTGACTAACTTAATCACCTGTACTCTCTTGAATTCGTCAGTTCCATTACTTTTCTTGGGGTGTGATAATGTCTGAATAGTTAGAACTATATGGTGTTACAGTTTCTATGCCAATAAATTGCGTAACTAAACTTGATGTTTTGTTGAATCGGTAAGTCCCATTGCTTTTCTTGGAGTGTGATAAATTTGCTTTTGGAATGCGGAACAGTTAGGGTCTTGGTCTCTTGTTTTCTGGGGGGACATCCTCCAATTCTCAGTTGTTCCATCTATGGATCTATACACTACTGCAGTTGAAAGGCACATTACAGAGCACATGGCTGTATTTCTTAATGAGCATTTATCATTTTTTTGTTGATAAATCTTTTTTTTTTTTTGCATGTGTATAAACATGGGACTGTTAATTTCCCTTCTCATTTATATTTTTTTCCCTGTGCTAGAATATAAAATGGTATATGCCTTTCTAACCATCTGCTCACTTGCATGTTTTATGTTGGTTGTACATTTTTCAGACCTGACACGCTTGATCCAGCGCTGCTACGTCCTGGGAGGTTAGATCGCAAAGTTGAATTTGGCCTGCCTGATCTGGAAAGTAGGACACAAATATTTAAGATCCATACACGTACTATGAACTGTGAAAGGGATATTCGATTTGAACTTCTTGCTCGACTCTGCCCAAATTCCACTGGTATGTTGTCACAGTTATGCTATTCCCTTGTTCTTGATACTTTGCTATCTTATGAATGACTTTTAAGAAATGTCATATTCTTTCCTAATCAACTTGATTCAAGTTAATTAATGAATTGAGATTTGAATCCCACTCCAGGAGCTATTTTAGAGCATAAATGGACAGTTTCAGTTATTATGGATCAGTAGAGAACCTACAGAAAAAGTAAAAATGGTGGGTTTTATTGGAGAGAAGATAGAGAGGGCTAGAGAGAAAAAGCTGAATGGACTAAGCCATTTTCTTTTCATTAAATCCATACCTTCTCTATTACATCTCTCTTCTTATATACTATATTCTCACGTCATTTTCTTCATTTCCTATATTATTTTCCCTAACCAAGTCAACTGTGACATACTTATTCTAGAAACCTCTTATCTTCTTGACTACTCCTTCCTACATTCACAAATTTTCTACTTATACAGGAGTAATAACTGTGCTTTATACTTGCAAAAAAGGATTGTGGTTTCTATAATATATTTGTCTCTTTTTTTTTTGCCATGCTTTAATACGGTTTTCAAGTAGACAAGCATCTGCAATGAATAATGGATTTCAATCAATTTTCTACCAAAGAAGGCGTCATATAAATGTTTTGGGTGTGCTGTCATTCTTCTGCCATTTGGGAACCTATTTACTTTTAGAGTTGTCTGATGTGTTCTTCTAGATATCTTTGATGGCGATTTTGGTTTTTGCCTTGAACAATAAATTTTTTTGTTCAGGAGCGGATATAAGAAGTGTCTGCACAGAGGCTGGTATGTATGCCATTCGAGCAAGAAGGAAAACGGTTACCGAAAAGGATTTCCTTGAAGCAGTGAACAAGGTCATCAAGGGGTACCAGAAGTTTAGTGCCACACCGAAGTATATGGTGTACAACTAACTGAGTGAGCTTTCTGTATTTCTTTTCTGAAGAGGATCTTAATTGTGGTGGAGGCAAGGATATCATCATCTTTCCATCTACCAATGTAATCCTTTTGGGCTTTCCTGTAACCAAAATGGAATAATTGTATCCCAAGTTGCACTCAAAATTTTCTGTCGAAAGGCCAGCTTGAATTTGTCATATTTGAAGGAATTATCTTTTTCGGATTGTTTTATTGTTTCACCTGACAGACTGAAATTGGGACAGAAGAGGTTAATTTTTTTTCTTCTGTTTTTGTGGTTTTTATAAAAGAAGCTATTTGGGTAAAAACCAATGCAAGACTGAGGCTCCCAATGTCCTCCTGTCAAAAGACACTTTCCCTGTGAAAGGGTGGGGGAGGGACGGAGGGGGTAGGGGTCTGGATGATGGATGGTTTCAAGCAGTGAGCTGTGGGGATGTCAATAATTTGTCAGCATCTCCGACATGAAGGAGAATGACCATTTTCACTCCATATTTATTTATCATTACTATTTTTTTTTGAGGAAAATTATAGTCCATATTAAATGAAGTTGATTTGAATTTTGAAGGGGGAGAGTCGGGAGTTAGGTATATAATAATAAATGGGTTTTCTTAACATGTGCCTTTAGAAAACATGCTAAGCACTAAATTCAAGGGATGGATACTTTTTCTTCATCTTTTATTTTATTATTGATTTTCTTAACATGTGCATGCTAAGCATTGAATTCAAGGGATGAAGCTCATTGAAATATAATTTTTAAATGCATGTAATAATATTTCAGTGGAGTTATATGCATTTAAAAATTATATTTCAGTGGATCTCATCCATTGAATTCAATGTTCATCCCTTGAATTTCTTGCTTAGCATGTGCCCTTAAAAAAACACATAATAAAATAGATAAAGAAAGAGTGCTTTCTAAATTAAAAATTGGAATAAAGTTGATATAAAAACAACCATTTCTAATTTAAAAATCAACCATTGTTATTAGTATAGTAAATGGAAAAAGAAAAGTACTCTCTCCCTCCTTAATTATTTGAAATTTTAGAGGTGGCCACAAGAATTAAGATAATGATCAGAAAATATTAAATATAATACTCAATTGTCTATAATACCCTTGAATCATCATTTATCATAGTTATTCACACCCTCTCACACATTTTTTCATAATTATTTCCTAAAAAAACTCTCATGCCTCATTTATTCATTGGTCTCTCTCTCCATCCATCCCCATAAAAAACGTATCCAATTCTTTAGAAATTATTTACTCTCCTGCATAATATTATATTAGTTCCTAAAAGATTGTCGTTTAAGGTTTTTGCACATGGATTAAAAAAGTAATCAAGTAAAATTTATTTGAAATTCCATCACTACCCCTTTATGGGAAGTTGAAAATTTTTAATACAAGGAAGAAAATTTCTTGGGACAATGAGAGAAGGTAGGAGTAATATAGAAATGTAAATAAATTATTCTCCTCGAAAGTTGTAAACGACAAACTTTTTAGAACAAATTTTTTCTTCTAAAACGACAATCTTTTATGAACGGAGGGAGTATACTTTGTTGCGATAAAGAGAGTTTTGTTGGGATAAGGAGAGAGAGAGTTTAAAGTATAAAAAGAAATAAGCAAAGTAATGAGGGGTAATTTTGAAAAAATTGTCATTAATTCTCTTAAATTTGAACAAAAGTCAAATAATTAGAGACAAATGAAAAACTCTAAAATGTCAAATAATTAGGAACAGAGGGTGTAGTATTTTATTTCAGATCTAATTACGTACAAAGTGATTGATGTTATCAAATAAATTCCGTATAAAGAAGTAGTTACATAACATAACATGTACGTAATCAAATATTATTACTAACTAAACTCGATCGCCATGAGGGGCAGTAGAAATAAGGGTTTTGAATTAATATTATTATTAATGAAGTAAATGAAAAGGATTAATAATAATCTTCTACTACTATTATATCACTTGACTATTAATATTGGATTGAAGAGAGGGTAGTTAGTTAGTTCCATAAATGATGATGGGGATTGGGGATTGGGGATGGGTTTGGGGTATGTAAAACAACAGAACAGGGTGGAATTGGACGTGGGTGTTTGTTAGTACTAGACTAGTTGTTCAGCATGCATGCATGAATGAGATGGCGTAAGATTGTGGCCCAAAATATTCCAGTGGTCCACACGGAGAGCGATACTCCATTATGGGCTCGACTAAAGGCCCACCACAAAGCGGTTGTAGATAGATGAGGACACGCACACGCACACGCACACTTGTTGGATACAACAACAATCTGTTTTTTTATCCCCCATGGGCCATGGTAGTACTTCGCACCATACCATATTTGCAGTAAGAATAACTAACCAAGAAAGATTCATGCTAGCTTCCTTATCTTTATCTCTACTCTGCAGCGGTGTTATTTCCATTCAGCAAAATAGAGATTCAATTTTTTCACTATGCACTCCAACAAGTGCTCCATATATTGATTCCTTAAATAATAAAATTTAAAAGTTAAAAGTTAAAATGGTCAAAATATCAAATTAATAATAATCTTATAATTTATAAAAGAGAAAGTATAATTTATCAATTATATTTCACCGTAAAATAATATTTTTTTTTTATTTTAAATTTGAAGTAATTTATGAAGTGAGATTGAATGAATTGTAATTTGAAATGTACATAAGATTAATATTAACTTTTAAAAAGTTAATTTGTGATATTTTTAAATTTAAATTTAATATGATTCATTTAAATTTTGAAAATAATAAATTTTATAATTATTATTACGCTTATAATATTTATAATTATATTGACATAAATTAAAAAATTTATATCGCTTTTAAATTTGAATATGTTTGAAATTAATTTTTAAAATATAAGTCAATATTAAGTTTATAATTTGAAAATAAAGTAGTAAAAAATATCAAGATGTGTATGATTGATGAAATTGTTCACTTAAATGAGGGTGTGAAATGTCATTTTATATATATAGAGAATGATCTTTTGACTCCCTCACTTTGGGGAATAAAATCCTATATAGGGATTAAAATAGAGAGTCAAATAAAGATAAGGAAGCTGTTGGATAATGATTTATTGATACATTCTTCAAAATTGAGTTTAAAAGAATTAATTAGAAAAACTGTTGTTAATGCTCTAACAACACGTGCCTCCTTATTTTCTCCAAAAACAAAAACTACTACTACTGGAGTAGTAGTATAGGGACTAGGGAGTAGTATAAATTGTCGTCGGTTCATCAAAACTTATTTGTCCAGATAGCTAGAGCTAGGCCAATTGGTTGTTTTCCCAATAACCAAGTCTCTCCCTAGGCCTCTCTCTATATAAATATATCAATCTACTCTTCGTTTTAAAACCTTTTTGTTAATTTGTTTGTTTTAATGGCCGAGGAATTAGTTGGAGTTGGTGATGATATGAATAAAAATATTTCTAATGTTGGGAATTTCAGGTATTTAATTGTTAGGCCTGAAAGTGGTGGAATCCTTGATGTTTTCCGCTTCTTGTTTTCCAGTGACAGGGCTAGTGGTAGTGGGGCTAAATTCCTACAAACCTCCGACGATGACGACAATATCATCCTTGATGGCGGCGACGGAGAACGGGTACTGATGGCGGAGCCGGACCACAGATGGTTGATAATCGTGTCCATAATAATGACGAAGGTGTTGGGTGTTGTTGGGAAACCTATGGAGTGGAGCGGCTACCTTTTCGAGTTCTTTCTTAATCTTCTCTCTCTTAATGGCAACCTCCTGGGTTTAATCTATAACCTCCTCCGTGGTATCCTCCATCTCACTTCATTTTAATTTTACTAATTAATTTCAGCCAACCATTTACTACTAATGCATGAATCATTAATTTCATTCATTCTAATACTATTTAACTTATTTTGTTTTTTTACCACAAAGTAGAAATTGCTTTTTTTGTTTTCTTTCTTAATTTTTTTTTGACAACAAATTAACTAGTAATTGCTTTGGTTTTTCATCAAACACATTTACAAGTGCGTGCTTCCAAAGTTATTCAACCATGTTTATATGCCATGTTAATCTTTGTCTAAACCATGCTTATATACTCTACAATTTTTCCAATCATCTTTTAAAATACTCCATCCACCCGTTTCAAAATTAGAGTTAAAAAATGACGACTTCTAAGGATAATTTTATGTTACTAGTTAGAAATAGTTTGATATCCAAAAAATTCATCTCTAATTTTGGAACAAAAGAGGTATTAAATTTGTATTTTAGACTAAAATGTGTAGTTGCATAAAAGAAAAATGTATGTTTCGAGTGTGAATAAGACTCTCATTTTGGGATGGATAGAGGTAGTATATGATTAACGTGTGGAGATAGGAATAACCTATTTTGTAGGTTTCTCTATGCAAACAAAAGTTCAAAAATGTTCCAGTCATTCAAGTGGTTAGAATTACTATAAATAATACAGTTTGATCTTTTAAGTTATTAAACTATATTCACCTACATATCTGAAGAAGAGGCTTACAAATTTTACATTCATATAACTCAGCTACTTTGACCCACCAAAATTGATGCTATTTGTTAATGTGCTGTTGCTGAGGAAACAGGAAAGGTGGTGATACCACAAAGAGGCTCGGAGACATTCATAAGCACAATTGGGCATATAGATGGACGAATCGACCTAGATAAGAATGACTTGTTTGCAAAAGGAGAAGGTGGACCTGCTTCTGGAGAGAGAGGCATACAAATGGATATTGGAAACAGGGCTCTTATGGACCTCTGCATGATGGCTGCCAAGTTATCCTATGAGAATGCCAATGTTGTTAAAAATGTCGTAAATCAACACTGGAAGGCATGCTGCTTTTCCCCTCTGTTTCTTTTTGGAATTTTATTTATTGCCGCAATTTGAGCTTCTTCGGATGATGAATTCTAACTATAAGAATTTCCCATATTGATACAAGCAGATGCATTTTGTTGACTTCTACAACTGTTGGAATGGTGAGACATCAACTGTACATACAAGACCCATATTAATTCATTGATTAATGCTGCTTGAATAATCTAGTTTAAGTGATTATCTCTTTATCCATTCCCTGCCAAGTCGTTATTAATATGTTGTCCTTCTTTCCTACTTTTCATTGGGAAGTTCTTGGTTTTATAATACCTGTTATCATTGTACTTATGTTTGTGTTGATAGATTACCAAAAGGAGAGGTCCACCCAAGTTTTCATACTCTGTGACAAGCCAAAAGATGCAAACTTGATATTGATCAGTTTTAGGGGCACGGAGCCATTTGATGCAGATGACTGGATTACTGATTTTGACTACTCTTGGTATGAATTTCCAAAACTGGGAAAAGTCCATATGGGATTCTTAGAAGCCTTAGGTTTAGGCAGCAGAGCTGATACCTCCACCTTTCGAGAACTTATTCAGATGAAGAGCACAACATTCACCAACTCAAATAATGTTCAGGTAACCAGATCCCCTCTAGAAAGTTCTGAATCAAAATCCTCCATTGATGTCGCTGACGGCAAACAAGGTGAGAGGGATCAGTCTTCTGATCCTCCTACTAGTGATAGGAAAGAACTCATGCCAGAGATGGTGGAGATGACGGCATACTTCACCGTAAAGAGTAAGCTCAAAAGCTTACTTAACGAGCACAAAAATGCAAAATTTGTGGTCACCGGGCATAGTTTAGGAGGGGCTCTGGCTATACTTTTCCCAACGGTGCTAGTGCTACATGAGGAGAAAGAGGTTATGCAAAGGTTGCTGGGTGTAGAGACGTTTGGACAACCAAGGATCGGGAACAGGCAGTTGGGGGTATTCATGGAAGCCCATCTAGAATATCCGGACCCCAAGTACTTTAGGGTAGTTTACTGCAATGACCTTGTTCCACGGTTGCCTTACGATGACAAAACCTGGTTGTATAAGCATTTTGGGGCGTGCCTTTACTTCAACAGTTGGTATATTGAGCAGGTAAGTTTCTTGTATTTATTTATATCATCCAAATTAATAGTTTAGTTACATACATACATGCTTGATTATAGAAACATAATTCAAGTAAAGTAGTTATTGGTTGATTTCTTGTGTTTGGCTTCCTTGAAGAAAGTGGAGGAGGAGCCAAACAAAAATTACTTTGGATTGCGATACTTGATACCGGATTATGTGAATGCTGGTTGGGAGTTGATTAGAAGTTTGATTATGGGTCACATGTATGGGGCAGAGTATAAGGAAGGCTGGTTGTCCATACTGCTAAGGATAGTTGGATTGGGTCTGCCCGGCATATCTGCACACGGCCCTACGGATTACGTCAACTCTATAAGGCTTGGAAGAATGAGATGAAATACGCGCGTATAACCAGACTCGGATTTCAGTAACGAAAGAGGTGAAGAGAAGAATAATTAATTGGTGAAGTAAAGCATGCAGCATTGGTTTGATCTTCTCCATTAATCAATTGATCGGGATATATATATATATATATATATATATATATATATATATATATATATATCGATTGTAGTATTAAATAATTAATTAAAATGATGATGTTGTACTTCTTGTTGTTTGTGTTGATGATGTTGTACTTGTTGTTGTTTGTGTGATGCAGCATTGTTTGTGTTGATATATATATATATAGGTACCGCATTCATGGCAACCGGGTGAGATTAAAATAGGACGTCCTATTTTAATTGTTCCAAAGAGCTTATAATTTGTCATTGTCTTATTTTTTCAAGTTGTTTCCAAAGAACTGCCTTTATGCGGTCTCTATATGTTTACTTATAGGATTTCTAATTATTTAATTGAGAATTGAATTTAAATTCAAAATTAAAGAATCAAAGTCCAATCTACATAGCACTATGCCCATGTATGTATGTATGTATGTATGTATGTAGTATTTCTTTTGTCGACAATATTTTGTTAAAGATTAAACAAAGATGAGTGGCCAGTGGGTGTTTGCTATTTCTGTTTGGAGCACTACTTTTTTAGGAAAACAAATATTTCTGTTTGGAGCACTACCTTTTAAGGAAAACTTTGGACATGGTGGCCGGTGGGTGTTTGCTATTTCTGTGTCCAAACAGACGCCAATTGATTTAGTAACTAGTTACTAGTGAATAGGATAGAATATTCCAACCACGGAAAAGACAGTCCCAACACCGAAAGCGGCCAAAATCATCCCCACTCCCCTTACACTCTGTTTCTGAGTTTTAAATAGTTTTAAAATGGACAGAAAAAAAAAAAGAAATGAACGAAAAATTTAAGTTTTCTTTTTCAATTTTATGTTTTACGAGCTTTTTTAATAAACGGAAAAGAAAAGAAATGGATAGAAAATTTGGCCACTTTTCTCGCTAAAAGTTTTCCGGTCAAAATTTGGCATGATTTGGACGGAAAAAGAAATTCAATAAGTAATATTTTATAATTACATATTATCCTCAACTTTTAATATAATAAATTTTAAATTACAACTCATGTCCTTAATTTTAAATTTTCTATCTTTTTCTATTAAAAACTCAAAAATAGCATAAAATTTTTTTTTAAATTTTCTATTCTTTTCTTTTATGTTCTGATTTAAATTTTCTATTATTTTTTTTTATATTCAAAACTCATAAACAGATCGTAGAGTAAGGTTCTTGTGGCGAACAAAATTATTCTAGTATAAAATAACTGCCTGGCCTGGCAGTGCCAGCCAAATCAAACAAACAACCCACCAGACCAGAAAAGCTTTTTCCTTCATCTGAATCTTCCGACTTATCTTCCTCTGCTACCGATCCCACGTTCACCAGATGAGAATATCCTAATTTATTAGCTCAAACAACTTTCTCGGTCCCTCCCAGGTAAAACTATATTTTGGTTCAATCTTAGTATCAATTTTCCTTGTTCGGCTTTAAACCCCTCCCTTTATAATTGAGAGATATTATACTTCTTAAACACCTCACCTCTACTTTTATGGCAGTTCCATAATTTAATTTTTCTGCTTCAGTCTGCAGTCTCAAGTTTGACGTTTAAATTAATTAGATATGTGGGTCGTCTATTGCACAGTTTTCTATGTCACATCCTTTTCAATCTTTCTTTCTAAAGGTTTATATCTGAAGAATTAATTACCCTTTACACTTGATTATCAGAGTGGTAGATGTATCTGCAATTTACCCACTATTCCTATTATTATAGCTTATGGACTTAGATAACTGGGGTGGCAATTGGAGAGATTATTGAGGATTCCTTCGTAAGCTTTTCTGTGCTATACTCCTCCCTTCCACTTCCAAAATAAAAGTCCCGTTTGAAGTCAATTCACAAAATCCTAAAATTTAACAATGATGTGCATTCATTTAAAATTTGAAAACTACAAATTTTGTAATATTTAGAATGTTCATAGTATTCGCGATTGTATGTGACTGGTTTTTAATGAATTAGGACCAATTTTGAATTTGTAAATGTCACAAATTGACTTGAATTTAAAATGTAACTCTTTTTGTGAAACAGAGGTAGTATCATTTTTCTGCCCTTTTAGTTTCTTGAGTTTGTCTGACGCAAAAGATTGATAAGTTCTCGATTATTTATTTTAGTAACTAAGTGGTCAAAAAATGTTGTAGTGGCAGGATATCATTGTTGGACTTGTGGAATTTTGTTGGTAGAAGTACGCCGAGGAGTGTAATTTTGATACCTGATCTGGTGTAATGTCTCGATTTGGCCAAGTCTCTGCAGTCAATTTGAGCAGGCAAAGTAATGTAATAAACTTTTGGAACTCCCAATCTAATTGGGAATGTGGTGTTCAAAGCGGTTCACGGCAGAGAAATGCACTATTCAGAGGTTGTTATTTTATGGGTCAAAGGGTGAAAATACCTATTGCGGATGCTCTGATAACAAGATCAAGAAAAAATGTGCACCGGTTGGAGGTATGCTTTCTATAAGTTTTGTGTGCTAAATAAACTTTCAGGAAAATCTAATTTATCTATTTGAATACAAGTAATATTTGTTTACCATACAGGTGGTTTGCATTGACTATCCAAGACCAGAGATTGATAATACAGTTCCTTTCTTAGAAGCTGCTTACTTATCTTCATCCTTTCGTACTGCTCCCCGGCCAAATAAGCCACTGGAAATCGTAATTGCTGGTGCAGGTTAGAAGTTTCTTTTTATCTTGAATTGGAACTTCCTTAGTTCTTTTAGAGAAAACATCTTCTAGGGTTGGAATTTAAAAAATCAGTTTCTCATATACATAATGACCGTTAATTAAACTATTTTTGATTTGTCTCACTGTTTCTGGATTTAATTATTTTATGATTTTTTTTTTGTGTCCTTTAACTTGGACTTTCTTAGAGCAGATTGCTGCTACTATCTTGGTTAGAGTGGTCTGAGTCAGCTGCGAAGTATATCATATATGCAATCCGCTATACTGAGCACAAATTGCATTTCATTTAGGGGGGTGTGGGGAAGATTTTGTGCCGGATTGATGAGATTAGATACTATGTCCCATTGAAACTATGCTTTAACCCAATAAATAGGCGTGCTAGTGCTTATATTAAATTAAATTTCGCGTTCAATGCATGATTTGTCTCAAGCTTGCAAATGAGTGCTTGCTAGTTTAAGTACGTTATATTTAAGTGGGTAGTGAAATGATGTGTTAAAATTTTGAATTTTGTTCTATATAGATGAACATATGTTATAGATTATCTCAGATTCTTGAGGAATTGGAGTGCTTCATATTGGATTTATTTTTCTCTTTTATTTGGGTCATCAATCCAGCTTTTTTCTTTTGTAACCTTGCAGGGTTGGCTGGTTTATCTACTGCAAAATATTTGGCTGATGCAGGTCACAAGCCCATATTGTTGGAAGCAAGAGATGTTCTTGGTGGGAAGGTTTATGAGAAGTTCGATTTTATATCATCCTTTCAGTTCCAAAATAAGTCTGCCTCATACATTAAATTCCTGCTGCTTATTTTATCACATAAAGTTAGGGCTTTTTAATTCTTTTGATGTTTTCATTGATTGAAGAGATTTTTCTGCTTTGAATAAGAGTGGTTGGCTGTACACTGTTTTGTAACTTGACGACCTTGTTTTCAAAGCATTTCTCCGAACACAATTTGATTTGGTTATGATTTCTGTGACAAATTGAATTGGATGAATCACGACATCCCCTTGGAAGATAAATGTAAATTTCCCCAAAGGCTTGGGTAGATGGCCCTGCTGTTTCTTTCAGATTTTTCCTCAATTTGGAATATATAGGACCTTAATTTGTTCTTTCTAGGAACCCTGGTTTAGAATTTGATGTGTAAAATCGCCTCATCTTATGACGTGGGAACCCATACACTGAGATTGTTATCAATCTTAAATTGATAGGGGAATGAGATTATTGACTGCGTCTTTGTTTGAGAGAGGTTTATGTTTAATATTTTTTATCATCTTTAGGTGGTCAAATCAAATAACATTTCCAAAAATTAAGGTTGTAAATTTCACTGATATATTTACATCCCTTGTATGGGTGTGAGACTGTGCCAGAGTTTAGATGGGTTTCACTCTGTCCTATTGCAGTTCATGTTTAGAGTCAAAAACTTAGTTGCAAAATTATGTGTTATAAATTTACGTGCATGCTCAAAAAATTTTCTTCATGTAATTAATTGCTAGACTGCCATAAAGATTGGTTTTCTCCTAATAGGTGGCTGCTTGGAAAGATGATGATGGAGACTGGTATGAGACTGGCTTACACATTTTCTGTAAGTTTTAAGAACTTGGAAGTTTTTACCTTTAGTAACTTCAAGTATTAGAAATGTTCAGTTCTCACGTCTGTCAGTAGTGGGACTGAAGAGTCAAGTACTTTTGAGTTGCTCTTTGCCCAAAGTCATCCTTCTGACTTAAAAATACCAACTATAATTAGCTTTAGCATGTCATTTTAGGAATCATATTACAGAAGATATTACTTAAATCATTCCATAATTGCTTTTTTCGTAATTTCCTTTGTCATTTTTAATCTATATTGTTATGCAGATTTTATTTACAAATAATACTCCAGGTGTCCCACTTTAGTTGCATCTTTCACTTTTCTCAGGAATTTTATGATAGTGGCAATATTGTGTAAAATTCAACTATGATAAAAACTAGAGAAACTTGGTTTCGGGACATCAGAAAAAGGAAAGGGAAGCAACTAAAGTAGAATTGAGAGAGGAGAAACCAACTATTGTGTTATTGTTCAATTCCCTGTCCACTGCATAAGGATCCTGGTCTAACGCATCATTATTTTTGACAGATATTAGTACATTACATTGTTAGATAACTGATTCTTTATAAGATGCTTCCTTGATTTCAGTTGGGGCTTACCCGAATGTTCAGAACCTGTTTGGAGAACTAGGCATTAATGATCGATTGCAGTGGAAGGAGCATTCTATGATATTTGCGATGCCAAATAAGCCAGGGGAATTTAGCCGATTTGATTTTCCTGAAGTTCTACCTGCACCGTTAAATGGCAAGTCTTTAACCATTACCAATATTTTGCATCAAAAGAAAATACACCATTACCACAATTAGGACCTAAACACATGAATTCTATTTCTGACTGTCAAAATGTGATTTCCTTCAAAAAATAGTTTGTTTCTGATCAAAAGAACATGAGCTTTATATGTTCAGCTTAGGTAACTTTCTGTTAGTTTGTACCTTCACTCAACTCTTGGAAGTTCATGGCCTTTTATACTACTGTACTGTATGGATGCAAACGTGATATTGTTACAACTTTTAGAAAATTACTAAGGTGCAACATACTGAACATAGTATGTGATATGTCAGTCATGCCTTTTCTATTATTTTTTTTCCCTAAATGTGTCTACCATGTGAACATGATTGCGTAGGGATTTGGGCTATCTTGAAGAATAATGAAATGCTTACATGGCCTGAGAAAGTCAAGTTTGCACTGGGACTCTTGCCAGCAATTATCGGTGGACAGGCGTATGTTGAGGCTCAAGATGGTTTAAGTGTCAAAGATTGGATGAGAAAGCAAGTATGTAGTTCTTTTGGTTATGATTTCTAGACGACAGGATTTAATCAGAGAATAGTAAATCTGGCAGCTAATAAAGCTGATTTGACTCGTTCCGAGTCCTAAGTACTGCAGATTATAGGCTATATCATAAAGTTAGCTTGCATCGTCTTTTATTCAAAGAACTTCCGAGCAACTAATGTTATTCTTTCACCATCTTTTTTAGGGTATACCAGATCGGGTTACTACTGAGGTTTTTGTTGCCATGTCGAAGTCATTAAACTTCATCAACCCAGATGAACTTTCAATGCAATGTGTTTTGATTGCTTTGAACCGATTTCTTCAGGTATGATCACCATTTTTCAGAGGAATCTAAAAACAAAAGTAATTAATGATGATATTATTGATATACCTGAAGTTCACTTATATCACATGATACATGCCTGGTTTTGAGGTCACTAAAATGAGCTCTGGACACGTGTTTATATCCTACCTTAGACCTTGAAGTTCTAACCAAGTTGCTTCACATATCAATTATGTTGATCCCAATTTCTGGATGTGTGTTTATTTCTTTTATCCGTTGACGTTACCTTGAAGTTCTGACCCATCTGCTTCACAATCTTCTCAGAATTCCTTTCTTTTCTGAATGTATCTGTATACGCACAAATACATTAAACACATATTACTCTATTCATTGTGTTTTAGTTCATGATTGATTACATGTATCACTTTTCTGATCCACTTTGTGGACACTGTTTGATATGCTTGCCAGTTTCTCATATATTCCAGCTTCCTTACAGTCGTCAACTATGATGTCACACATTCTTTAATAATTACATTGGAGAAGAGCATGGGAACACTTAATGATGAATTATGAGTGATAATGCAAAAGTAAGAACTTATAATATCCAATGAAATCTATGGAAAATAGAAAATTTAGTGATTGTCATTTACTTTTCAAATAGGACTATGATTTGGGACATCCAAAACAGGGAACATAAAATAAATAAATTTGGAGCATATGAAGTAAAAAAAGACTGGAATCGCAACAAGATGTACTTTTTGCATTGAATTAGATGATTAAAATTGCTAGAGATATATCAACAGGAGAAGCATGGTTCAAAGATGGCTTTCTTAGATGGAAGCCCTCCAGAAAGACTCTGCATGCCTATTGCTGATCATATTCAGTCACTGGGTGGTGAAGTCCGGCTTAATTCACGGGTACAGAAGATCGAGCTAAATAACGATGGAACTGTCAAGAGTTTACTACTAACTAATGGGAATGTAATTGAAGCTGATGCATATGTAATTGCTGCTCCAGGTGAATTATTTCTCTATTTGATTATATAAGCTTTCATATACACTTAAACTTGATTTTCCTAATATTGCTGATTGATTTTGTTCCAACCAGTTGATATCCTGAAGCTCCTTTTACCTGAAGACTGGAAGGAGATCCCATATTTTAGGAAATTGGATAAATTAGTTGGGGTCCCAGTTATCAATGTTCATATATGGTTAGTTGAAGGTTTTGTTTATCTTGTCCTTAGTACACAATTAAATTTTATACTTTCATTTTTGTTTTTGTTTTGACACTAGAGAAGTGGTTCCTATTGCTTTCATAGTTCAACTGCTCTGGACTATGAATTCCATGACAAGGAAAATATGCGTTTATACCAATTCAGTGTAGGAACATTCTTTTCATGTAGTTGCCTTAAATCTCTAGTTCAATCCAAAAACTTGTTTATTTACTGCTATGGATTAATCAATGACACATATCGTTCCTATGCTATGCACTCACATATCTATTGAATTCACACATTGTTTTGAGTACACAAACCATAGTTGCTCTTGGTGCTTGAGAGTAGAGACAATGTGTATTTTCATGTTCATTACTAATTACTGACAGTTGATATTTTAGCTTATTTGACATAAATTAACTTTGATTTCACTTTCAGGTTTGACAGGAAACTGAAGAACACATATGATCATCTACTTTTCAGCAGGTGCCCTTAACTACACAAAAATAAGCTCTTTTATTTTTCAATCTTCCCACACGCTGGTGTTAAAGACACAATTTTCCCCTATACTATCTATATGTCTTATGAAATGTTCTGTACATCTGATGAAATGTTCATTGTGTCATCTGTCATCCAAAGTTCAGGCTTAAAAGCCGTTGATCTCATTATCTTTTTTATATGCATTCATATCCGTTTATTTTATGAAGATTTAGTGGGACCACTGCTCAAGGGTTCTTTGAAATTGTAGTTTAAAGTTGCATGTTTTTATTTCCTTATGAAGGATGAGAGAGAGGGGGGGGGGGATGGATTTTGTGTAAAAAGCTTAGGCCATTAAGGTTGACTGAGATTTATTGGTTCTAGTAATACCTGGTTTAAACATAGCTCCAAACATTAATGATCAGTGGGACCCTGGGGGACCTCAGACATTTCTGACTGGGCCGAAGTAAAAATCAACTTAAGAAAAGAAATAATACATTACAAGGCTTCTATATATTACCCTATTATATAATCATACTATTTAACCTTCTACGTGGCAATCAATGTACAACCATTCATTGTAAAAATGAGTTTATATCGTCTGAATGAAGGATCCCAGAGAAATTGTTACATAAGACTCTAAACAAAAGTAACATAAAAGAACTGATATATATATATATATATATATACACACACACACACACACACATTATAATTTGTCTGAATGATGCCATCAAATTTAATCTATATTAAAAGATAAAAATATAATGTTCAAAATTTCTGAATTTACAATAAACTTGATGAATAATTTTGAAATAATACTTTAATTATTCAAAATTATTGTTAAAATTGGCCTGTTGTAGAATATGTAATTATGTAGACACCATACTTTTTTGAATTTTTTTTTATATAGCAGAGTTATCTGTCAAGAGTTGCAACTGCATTATAGTAGTAAAGGAGCTTCCAAAAAGTTGAATGGTGCCATGTGCCCTCCAAGTCCGCAGCCTTCCCCCTTGCTGAAGTTGACCACCTTTATGGGAATTAATTTTAACTATTGTTCCTTAAAAATCGTATCCAAGCTTCCAAATTCATTTCTTTTGTTCTTTTTCTGCAGAAGCTCCCTTCTTAGTGTATATGCTGATATGTCTGTGACATGTAAGGTAACGTCTTGAAGTGCTTTTACTTCCTGTACTATCCTCCGGAAATCTCAATATGAGTATGAAACTGATTATGGTTGCATTTATGTGCCACCTTTTTGTTATATATATGGTAGCTTCATCTTAAAGACAACTATGTTTAGGCAACTGTATCTTGCATGAAAGGGCTGGAATAAATATTGTGCGTTTGAATCACATATATACTCTAATTTTCTCTTTATTTAGGTCCAGTTGCTTCTCTCAGCCGAAAAATAAGATGGAAGATGCATATTTTCTTGTATTTGACAAGGCAATGACTGATTGTTTCTAATGATTTACATAGACTCTTTTCTTATTATGCCAACACATGATGAGATGGGGCATGAGTTATTTTCAAGTTGTCACAAAATATAAAATAAATTCTTATTTCATTTGTGGTTAAATTTGGGAGCAATCTGTACAGATATTCTAGGTTGGTAAGATTCACAATATTTGGAAGTGGAAATATCTATCATGGCAAGCCATCCTGTACTGTTAGAAGGTTGGGTAAAGAGAGAAATTCTCGTATGACCTGAACTATTTCATATTACTTAAGGTGGGAATTGTTGTCTAAAAAGAGCTTCATATAGAAGTTCGTATCATGACTAATATAAAGTTGTAGTACTGTACGAATGGTTAAAACCGTTAAATGCGTTCTTATGCATTACAACCCTGACAATAACCCATATGAGATTATTGGGGGTTACCACACGTCCTTTCAGAGGTGGAGATCCTAACATGATTGTTTTGTATTATTAATTTCTTATTCACTAATCACAATTCAGTTTCATAATTTACTATTGAAGTGGTACTTGAAATATGAATCAGTAAAACTTCTAACATAATATGAATTCACCCATATGACATCCATTATTTATTTTTAATCAAGCACATCACATGTTTTGTACAGGAATATTATAACCCAAATCAATCCATGTTGGAGTTGGTTTTTGCACCTGCAGAAGAATGGATTTCACGAAGTGACATCGATATTATTGATGCTACATTGAGTGAACTGGCAAGACTCTTTCCTGATGAGATTTCCACGGATCAGAGTAAAGCAAAGATATTGAAGTATCATGTTGTTAAAACACCAAGGTCAAAATCAACAAGTTACAGATATTCTTCCTAATATAATCCTTGACATGTAGATGGCAAAATTATATTATAATGGTAGTGTGCAGTAAGTTTCAGTTATAATGATAACATGGTATACCAAAGCTTTTAAGCACTGGAGACGTATCATATGGTACAATCTACTCCAGTATGTGCAGGTTTATAGACTTGTGATATCTGATCTGATAAGTAATCATGAATATCACAAGTATAGGTTTGCTGCAGTCAGTTGTTGTGCTTTGCAATAACTAATTCTTTTGTTTCAGGTCTGTTTATAAAACTGTACCAGGCTGTGAACCCTGCCGTCCCTTGCAAAAATCTCCCATAGAGGGATTCTATCTAGCCGGCGATTACACAAAACAGAAGTATTTGGCTTCAATGGAGGGTGCTGTGCTCTCAGGAAAGCTTTGTGCACAAACTATTTTACAGGTGATTTTTCACAAGACCAAAAAAGTTGGTAGTATATATATGATCAGGTTTTTCCAATTAGTACTTTATACTTTATCCTCTTGGCAAGTGTGATCATGTTTAGGGCGCTGTTTTTTGTGTCTGGTATTCATGTTTATTAGTTGGTAATGCTACTATTGATGCTAGAGGCTCCTATTTTTGCTTATTGGTGTATTAGAAGAATCAAATGAAAGAATTGAATCCAGTTGAATTTTTGTGTTCAATATTCTAACCTCGTATATTAAATCAAGCAGGATTATGAGGTTCTTGTTTCCAGGGAGCAGAAGATGCTTGCTGAGGCAAGCGTTGTCTAATTACAGCAATTGAAGGTCTTATCCCAGAAATCAGTGAAGATTGTAGGAGTCCAAGGTATTTCAACTTGCATCTAAAAGAATGAGCAAAATGCAAAGCAAGTAATACTTGGGGAGCTTTAGAAAGTGGATAATTCTTGAATTGTATATGCTCTCAGAAGAAACAATGCTCTTACTATTATTGTTGTACCACGTGATGGAAGGATTGTGTATATAATAAAAAGATAATTTTCCTTGAAATACATATACATCATGTTAACCATGTGAGAGGTTTTTGAAACAATAATTCCGGGACAAAACAGACAGAAACCAGACCTTGGGTTAGTAAATAATAGCTGCAGGAGCTTTACGGCGGAAGTGGTTAGTATGAAGTTTATTTTGGGATAAGTTGGTCAATTGACTAATAGAAAACTGACACGCGGGTGAGGTTGTATGTGTGTCAGTATTCTATTGGTCAATTGACCAACTTACCAAAAAAATAATTTCATGCTAACCGGATCCCTTCACGGCATTGCATCTGTTTTAAATTTTCTTTTGGGGGTTGGGAAATAAAATTTTCAGAAGTGGGATTTTAGCCCATGCTCCCTCCTCACGAGAACCAGACGTTAGACTTGTGCCTTGGACCACTTGACCATAATGACCTTGTTTACTTCAAAACTGTATCAAGTGAAATGAAATTCCAGAGAAGGATCATTTAGACTCCCTTTTTTTAGCTTTCACCCATCTCAACATTGCTCTGGAAATTATGATTTGTATTAGGTTAATGGATACAACAGTACAGACTCTGTGCAACGGCTAGAAGGTTGTTACATGCCTGGTATTTCAAAGTGTCTATAAAGTAGGTAATCGCTAAGCAGAACATAATTTGGTTTTGACATCATTTGTCAATCCAATCCTTGAACAGCAACATCATGTAGATGGGTAGGTTCACTGTAGCAACTACCGTAAGCACTCTGAGAGTCCGCACCAAACGCTGGACCACCATCTTCATCTTTGACTTGCTTGCTCTATGTGCTAATTTTACCATTGTATCCAACTCTACATGTACATTCACATCCAAAGGCATTGAGACATCTATCTCCTGTCGTATCTGTTTCTTGGCTGTTGATCGCATCACTGCATTGCCCCTGCAACCAGGAAAAATAGATTGGAAATAAGTAGATATCTCAACTGTAAACCAAGCAACAAATACCTTCTGCTGCTTCACAGCAGCTTAGTCATCCCCTGTACAGAATTGTGTGCCACTCGTTAGACTTAAATGAAGCTGCATAGTAATTTTATCATATTTCTCACCCATTTCAAATGGTTGATTTATAATATTTCCTGGATGTTTTATCCCCTCGGTTACATCACCAGCATGGGCTTATGTTTAAAATGATAATCAGCTTAATGCCCCATAACCAACCAACTGCTTCCTCAGTAGCAAGTGAATGTACATGCAACAGAAAATCTAAGATCGAGAGATTGAGGATTACACAGAAAGCTAGAGTTATCCCATTCTTTAGGTAACAAGATTCAAACTACTTTTGTTATCTACAGCATATAGCAAAACAATATAGTAAATAGCACTAGAGTCGATGTAACATAGATAACATGGGAACCAATCGCAGAGAAGCAGTTAAGAGTAACATCATTAATTAGATTTAGCCAGCAGGTGGGGTTTAAACATCTGGCACTCACCTCTCCATAGTACCCTTCTCACTTGAAGATGTAGCAGTGGCCTTTAGAGTTCTTTTGATTAGGTGCATTGAACCCTCTGCATCCCAAATCATCTCGTACTCACAATTTTCTTCTTCACTTTTCTTCTTTGTAACACCTTTGAAAATGTTGCAACAAATTATACTTTTGATGTGCCCCATAAATTCACCAACATGTCTCAAGAAGTGTAGACCACTTGTTGGCCAAAGAAGGACAACAAGAAGAGTTAGAACAAACTGACAAATATACCTGACAACAGCAAATTGAGTTTCAGAATAAGAGCCAATGAAATATTATATATTCACAATCTTTAAATATTTACAACACGAAAAATCACCATATGTAAATGTGTGTTTGTACAGGAAGAAAGCAAAGTTGAGTTAAAATTGCATCTTCCCCACTTGATGCATTAGAAAATGTGTAGTTCCTTGCAGATAATAACATGAAAGATGGATACAAGTTCCCCTGCTGCCAGCTTATTGTACCTAGAGTTTGCTGCAAAAATAGTGTCTATCAAACATCATGATATTAAAGAAAACTGAAAACAACAAGGTGCTTACTTCTGTTACAGGCCCATACTTGGATATGTGAGTAACTGTACATTGGTCATGGTCATGACCAGAGAGAATGAATACCTGCTCAAACAGCCAATCAGCATATATTTTAAACTTTTATTTGGAATAATGTATGTTATCATGCATGCTCGAGGGAGGAAGTAATAACATACAGGTCTGATAGAATCCAGTATGTATTTAGTTTTTTCTTCAGTGATATAATTTTGGTACCTGTACACATTGGGCAATCATCGGACTCATCAATAATCAACAGCATAAAGATTTTTCTAATGTAATACTGGTGTGGCAGAAGCATCAAAATGAGATGGGAAGTTTACATTATTTCCTGATTGTGGCCATAAAGAGAAACTCTCTGAACATGAAAATAGAGGTATATGTAAGTTCAACTACTGAATAAAACATATGCAATTAGATACAGAACTCAAAATTTTCTTGAGCACTACATCGACCATAGAACATAATAAATACAAAGGTAAGATTTTTCCAACTCAACAAAAAATTAAGAGAAAAGAAAAGTTGTACCTGATTTATGATTTCGGAAGAGCGATATAGACCACAAGAAGTCCCATCCGGCCGATAGAGTGGGATATGTGTCAATAATATTCTTGGAGCGGAGCTAGAATCTACACACAAATGATGCTCCTGACTTTGTTATTCATGTTGCTACTACCAAGTCAACAACTTGTGATCAAAGTATCACATACCCCTGGAGACATTTTTGATAAAATTCCAGGTCGCAGAAGTCAGGTTTCCTTGTGGATGCCCTGCAGATAAGAGACATCATCTTCTAGTCAAACTCTTTATATACTGAACAAATATCCCTTTGCTAGCAGAATGAGTACAACCACCAAATATATTAGTTGATTAGTAAATGAAACACCAGAAATGCTTTGTACTCTAAAAGCAATGGAAAGTGTACTCTCAAAAGAACATAATGATGGTCAAATGCAGGTTAATAATCGTGACGAGATCCAAAATTCTAAGATTCTCTCATAGTTATTGCTTCTTTTTTTTTCAGTTTATCTTCCTTACAAGAGGTAATGTGCCACGCCGCTTCAGCTATATTTTGATTTATGAGAAAGTAACTATACATGTTAAAAATTCTTCTGGTATGTCTCACCTTATGTGCCTCGCTCATTCGAACCAATTTAATCTTTTTAAGAGGTCAAAAATGCATTCCTTCCTTCCTCCCATCCTTAACAGTAATTACCAAATCATTCGCATTTTTCTGATCCCATATCAACTTCCCACTTATTATTATTGTCCAAGGAAAAACAAATTTTCTTAGTCAAAAATATCACACAGTAGGGAAAACAGTCGCTATGACGTTACCCAAAATTTTGGTTCAAGGGACAATAACATAAAGCAAATATCTAAATATTAACAACTTACCATCCAGCGTTTGGGCATCAATAGCTATAAAATCCACTTCTCCAACTTTAAACAGATAATTCCTTGTACCAAATACTTTTTCATAACGTCTGAAAACCTGTACAAAGTTCAGGGATAAGACAAACTCAAAGCAAATAGTGGCTGCTTACAGATAAACTTCCACAGATTTTGAAAGAGCTACCTCACTTGCATGTAAAAGTTCAGTACGAAGTTTCTTGGAGCCTAAACAAATTGAAAAACCAAGTAGATAGAGTATTTAAAAATAGATATTATCCATAGGGTTTTAAAATGGAGAATAAATTATATATGGATGACACTTAAAACTAGAGTTTTACACCTTTCAATAACAACATGCCATGTAGGGAATTTAGGAGAAAATTAAGGGATTTGAATTGTATTAACAGGTTTTGTATTTATTATTTACCACAGTAAAAAATGTTTAACTACTCATTGGATTTCAAATCCCTTTATTTTTTCTCTCTAAATTTCCTACATGGCATGCTATTACCGGAAGGTGTAAATTCAAGTTTTACGGGCCATTCGTATATAATTTATTCTCTTTAAAAAAGACATAAGTTATTACTACCTCCGTTCCTAAAAGATTGTCGTTTAAGGTTTTTGCACATGGATTAAGAAAGTATCATTTACCAAGTAAAATTTGTTTGAAATTCCATCACTACCCCTTTATGGAAAGTTGAAAACTATTAATACAAGGAAGAGAATTTCTTGGGACAATGAGAGAAGGTAGGGGTAATATAGGAAAGTAAATAATTTATTCTCCTCCAAAATTATAAATGACAAGCTTTTTGGAACAAATTTTTTCTTCTAAAATGACAATCTTTTAGGAACGGAGGAAGTAATATGTTTGATATATTTTCTTTTTCTATTGGTTAGATAACTTTTTGGTGTTGGAAAAGACAACACAAGTTGTAATCTTTTAGTAAATGATAGGCTTGACTCTGCAATGCACGTTTTTAGTTAACACCAAACCTTTAATTCACAGCTTCTTTTTTCTTTAATTATTTTCCTTCATATTCTGGTTCATACGATAATATGAATGTCAGTGGGGATTTTAAATTATTCAAGGTTTCACAATAGTCCTTTGGGTAGCTGAGATCATTGGTGATCATTTCAGCACATCTCAACACAAAGATGATTAAAAGTGTGTAATACATTATGTTGACAATTGATAGAAAATAAATCCTTCTCAAAAGATATCTTATTTAAGTTTCAACAAACAAACACACCAAAGGAAAAAGATACTACTCAACTCAACAAAGCCTTTTATTCAATCTAGTTGGGGGTTGTGCTCAAAATGAATCCTACATATATTGAGGAATAGCAATCGACTGCAACAATGAAAACAAACACTTAAAACAAAAACAACAGGAGCATTTTTTTACTGAAGAATTTTGCAACATAGCATACAAAAAATGAATTGATTTGAGTGAATTTTAAAGCAGCTTACTTTCTAATAAGACAAACAAGAGGCACTATCAAAGCACTTTCACCTTTTGAGGAATAACACATGTTAACATACCTTTGGCAGGTGGGAGTGCAAAGCTGAATAGCCAATATCATGGTTTCCAGGAATGTAATATACTTGGACATTATTAGTTCTCTCAAGCATATCAAGGTCAAAAATATGTCTAAGCCTGCTGAAAGATTCTTGCCATCTGTTCAGTCAAACAAATTAACACTAGCAGTTCAGAAAAAATAAAAATCACAGTTTAGATCTATAAGATAGAAACTCAAGTCAAATCCAGCAGAAATAAGGGTAAACGAAATGAAGATGGGCTATCATATTAATACTCTTGTCAAATAAAGGAAAAGCAACATGGCAGCAGCATAATTCAAGTTTCCAATTAAATGAATTAATTATACCTTTTAAAAGATACTGACATCAAAGTGAAGAAACCAACCCCCAACCCCCCGGTGTGGCCGCGCCCCTTCATTCAGTATCGAGGAACAGTCCAATGTCAAACTGATTCAATAAATTTGCCACAGACTCTCACTCAAAAGTAATAGTCCAAAAGAATGAGTAGTTCGGAAGGTCACCCTATAGACAGACTTTTAACAAACAATAAACAACTGTGTCGTAATTTACATATGACTGCTAACAACAAATTAGTATAACCCCCACCCACCCACCCACCCACCCACCCACCCACCCACCCACAGAGAGAGAGAGAGAGAATAATTAGTTATAGCTTATACAATTATGTGCTAAATAAGGATGGGTTACTCAAATAATGAAATTGGTTTTAATAATTCTAAGCATGGGTTACTGAATTAATAAAGTATTTTTGCCAACAGCAACTACTTTAACTTGCAGCAAGAAATATTTCCTGGACTTACTCTTCATCAGATAGAGTAGGGCCTCCATCAAAATAATCACCCAAAAACAAAATTACATCAGGTTTGAATGGTAAGACAGATGCCAGAAATGCTCTGCGCATAAATATATCTGTATAGAATTGTGCAATCTCCATTGCAAGCGATTTTGGAGCAAGATGAAGGGAGGTTTTATCCATGAGCTGTTAAAAATGAGAACCATGTATTATTGTATGGAGGTTGAAAAGACCAAGATTACTATGTAATACTAAAGAAAATATCAAAATAAATACCTGGGGATCAGCTATAACAGCAACTTTTACATAATCTTCTGGATAACCTACTCCATTCTTCTGAAATTGCAAGCAGTAGTTGTGTTAGTAACAAAACATACATCTTTCCATGCACACACATTATACGTCTTCAATTTTGCGTCTAAAATTGTTACAGCTCATAGTACATGACCAAGTGCAGAAAGGAAACCACACAGAACAAAGGACCATGAATTTCCTATTCAAAATGTGCTAAATCAGAAAATGTTTACTAATATTTGCAACGGTCTAAAACAGTTGAGCCCAATACTTGGTATACATGACTTTTTCTAATTTTAAGATTTGCCTCCTGGTAAGCACATATAGACAGCAGCAATATTTGCAGGCCAGGGTGACGCCTCATCCTATGGCTCTACTCCGTCCATCCATATTAAGAATCAGAGTTCATATAGGACTATCAAATAAAAAACACAAAGTTCACAAAAAATAAAATAAAATAGCATGATGTGCTTTCAATCTATTATTATTACACAACACCACCTTAATATCATCATCATCATCATCATCATCATCATTACAATAATACACTCATGTATTTATTAATTTATTATTATTATTATACACTCATGTATGTGAAACTACCCAGTACCAAAAACAATGGTCAACTCATTGACACAAAATACTATTTTTCTAACATAAAAAATGAGATAGCCAAGGATGATGCAAGTTCAGTGGACATAAGTTTTTTTTTAATTTCATGATTAATGTAACAGTAGACTCATTTTGTGCCCAAGTTTTTCGTTCATATATAAGCCTCAGAATACTTGGATGGATCAAGTTTGGTCTGATTGACATCTAGTGATCAGCTTAATATGTTGGCCTTTTATTTTGGGATTTAAATAAAGAAGACAAATTTAGCATGGTAATTTTTCAAGTGACATGAAAAGATGGATTCTCACAGAGCATATTGCAAAGGAAAGGAAACAGGAGTGGGTAAACTAAAATAAATCAAAGAAAGAGCAAGCAGACAAGGCAATACACTATTTACATGGTTCGAGACTCAGGGACGAAATCGGGATTTGATCTTGGAGGGGCAAGAATTTTTTTAACAACATAATATATATTCATCATTAAAAAGTAAAGTTCCACTATTACAAAACATATTTTTACTAAAACAAAGATAATGTAGTAATAGATTTGCTTTACCAAAGACAACAAAACATAACAAAAAAAGTCTTTTAGAACATAGTATGTGATTTTCCCATGATTCTAAAACAAAAAATAAAAAAAATTCAACTTTAGAATATACATAACATTTTTATTGTGTGTCTGTGTGGTGCTAAGATATTCACTCATTAGTATGAACCGTGCTAGAGCTCTTAAACACTTAGAAAGCCTAGTAGACTAGTACAGAGGTAATAATATTTCATGGTATAATTAATAGTGTAAAATAGGTCCTTTATTTTACGGTTAATTATACTTTAAAAGGTACAATTTTTCATTAATAATTGTAGTTTAAGGGAGAAATTTGTTAATTAATTAAATTCATGAATGAAAACGTCACACAGTCACAAAAAAGTTTTGTATTTTAGTACTCTTCTAGTTTTGAAAATGGAAACTGCAAAAAGATGACATCAAAACCACAAATTGTTCACATCACTTGGCAAAAAAAAAAAAAAAAAAATCAGATCTTGGGGGGGCCTTGGCCCCCTGCAACCCTTAGTTAGTTTCGTCCCTGTCGAGACTTGCACTATAAAACAATGTTAAACATTCAAAACATCAAGAAACCCTTGCTTGAGTTTGTACCAAAACTCAAAAACAAGGCAATACACAATTTACATGGTTCGAGACTTGCAATATAAAACAATGTTAAACATTCAAAAAATCAAGAAACCCTTGCTTGAGTTTGTACCAAAACTCTTTCTAATTATAAAAGATTGTAATTTCTTGAAACACTTCAATTTTTAAAAGTAAGATAAATGGTACGACAAGTGGATCAGATCAGTTAGAAGTCACATTTATAGAAGATAAAATATAAGATAAAAATTAAATATAAAAAGCTCAGTAAAAGCATAATGATTTTGGACATTAGAAGCACTAAGCAAAAATTATATTTGACAAGTAGCATAAATAAATGTTTGACTTGTCAAATTGTACAAGGTCACATTCACAAAAAAGAAATGTGAACAATTTAGTCCGACTGCAGTTGGGAAACTCCTGGTTATAAAAAAAATGTGAACAATTATTTAAGAACGATTGAAGTAGCAAGAGTCATAAATAAATAAATAAGATTTCAAAAATATTTCGAACTATGCCACAGATCCACAAGCTTGGAGATTGACTTTAGTAATGAAAATGAGAAAGAAAAAGAAATTAAGCCCCAGTAGTTAAATTAGACGAGTGACAAACACACCAGATGAATATACTTTGCTAAATGAGGTAGATACCCTTAAAATCGTAGAATATTTAAGTGTTTTCTATTAAACAACTCAACTAAACTACGTTTTTTATCCCAAACTAGTTGGGGCAGGTTGAAAGTAAATTTCGTATTAGAAGTAAAAGTAGAAGACAAGGAGATAATAGAAGATAAAACCGATAACAATTAAAATAAATAAAAATAGGAACATCAATGTATAGAAACATGTGTATATATAGGAGATCCATATGAACAGTTGGATATGGATCGCTACCCAACCAACCCATCTAACACAATTCACTGCAAGATCGTGCAGGTTAAGAAAAATATTATTAAATAGTCCATCAAACAGCCATAGGGATGTATTATGTTATATTCTGCCTTTTGTAACTTTTTCCTACTTACCCGGCCTTGCGCTCCCTCTTATATAGTATATACTCTTCGGTTCTTCCTAATGCAAGATGACTCTTCTTACTGGCGCATCTATCTATAATGGAGAGAATGAAGGAGGAAGATATTATGTTTATTTGAATTTAATAAATGTAATTTATATTTTCGGATTTTAGTTGTTAGAAAGATTATATGCATGATTATAGGAATTAGTTTATCAATTATGATGATAATGCTTTTTATTAGGGTTTTCAAATTAGTATCTGTTGGGCCATGATATTTTATGTAGTTAGCCGGATTGTTTGGGCTGACTCATTGGGTTATCTCTATTGGGTCTTGAAAGTGTTGGGGCTGACCCATTAGATGAATAATATCTTGATTTGAGCTTTGACCGGTAATGATGAAAAAGATAATGGTTGACTGTTTTCTCTGCATTGCATTTATGAGGATTGATCAATCCAAAGCAAGTGGCAAACAAAGAATGGGATGGAGCAGGTGGGTTGCACTCAGTCGGCTGAGGTCACGACAGGATGGGGTTGGTGCCAGGGGGGTCGGTGTCACGAAAAACCGGAGTGGGAGTATATGATGGAAAAGGATAGCACACAAAAAAGGTAACTGATATTTTTCTTTATCAAAACACTAGAAATTTTGCTCTCCATTGTTAACCTTATGTCTGCCTGTACTGACTCCTACGCCGGAGCTATCCCCCGACAGTCTAAGCCGTCAAGCTTCTAGTATTGACGTGTTTATTGTGCAGGATTGGACGCGCTTTACGTGATTGAGGAGCGTGGAAAGATCATGGCGTTAACATTGGCGCTAGAAGGAGGGCCTTTTCTAGTGTTCTTGAGTTTTCAATCACAGATTTTAGTCGTTCTACGTCGGAAGTTATTATGAGGAATAGAACGGTTACCCCTGAAGGATAGCCGATGGCTGTGAGTTCGTCTATACAACGGATATCTGTCAAGGATCGGTTAGGTCCTTCAAAGAGTGCTCATGATAGTACTGCTTCAAAGGATGTTTCAGAAGGTTCTCGTGCGAGTGTCCCTAGTGATGCTAAGAGAAGATTGGTTTTTACTGCTGATAAAGAACCTGACCATGGTCGGAAACGGGTAGAAGGCACACCGCCTAGAACCCAACACCGAGGTGGTCAAACCGATAAGGCCTCCAAGTTGGCCAAGATGGCAGAAGAAGCGGACAAAGCCTTAGAGGTTCTTTTGAAACAAAGAGAAGAATTTGCTAAACAGATTCCACAGAAAAGCGAATAGGAAGAGGAAAGGAGCCTGTACACTCTGGTCATGTATCTCGAGGCCGACCTCGGGATCAAAGAAGGTCAAGAAGCCATACTCCTGACAGACCGAAGAGGGATCGGTTCTTGGGATCATGGTAGAGGCAGACGAAGAAGCAGATTCAGGGAGTACACACCTGAGAATACAAAGAAGGTATTCCGCCTTGAGTATTCTCACCACAGTGATAGAGTTCCACACCGAAGCAGATCCAGAAGTCGCACTCCCGAGAATCCAACGAGGGCACACCACCCTGTGGATACTCGTCATTGGGGAAGTCCGTCTAAAGCTGTGGGTTCGGATGGTAAGGGCCAGTCTACTCAGAGGAAGAAGGATTCTCCGGAGAAAGAAGTCTCTTCGCAACCGGAAGGAGTGGAATTTTTGGTAAAAGAATTGAAAGAGCTTCGGAAACAACTAGCCGAAGTTCAACAAGTGAAGGATACTTGGGGAAAAAAGGCGTCTCCTTTTTCCTCGGATATTCTTAAGGAGAAGGCTGACCCTACCAAAAAGCTTCCTCACATGGAGAGTTATGATGAATCTGGGGATCCCTATGACCATAGCCAAGCATTTGATAGGCTGATGGATTATTACGATTTCACTGATGCGGCCAAATGTCAGACGTTTGTGATGACGCTCAGAAAGGATGCAAGGCAGTGGATGGGGACTCTGCCTTCGGATTCAGTCTCGTCTTGGACGGATTTGTGTGGTAAATTCCATGTTCGTTTTGGGAGCAATAAGAGGAGAGGAAAGCCTACAGGTTCGTTGGCTCAAGTTCGACAGTATTCGAATAAGTCTCTGAGCCAGTATGTGAAGCGCTTCAGAGAAGCAGTCGGTCAAGTAACTGATCTCAATGATCTTCAGGATGTCGGATTGTTTCAGAACGGTTTAGATTTGGTGAAATCAGAGAAGCTGGTGAAGAAGCTGATGTTTCACCACCCAAAGAGTTTAGCCGAAGCTTTTGATAAAGCTGAAGGCTATATTGTGGTAGAGAAAGCTATGAATAGCTTGAAGCGTCCCTCTTTAGACAAAATTTGAAGGAGATGAGACGGGGATAAAGTGAGGCGCCGGAAAGAAGAACGAAGGGAATAATGATCGCTCTGAAGGAGGATCTAAGAAATACAACAACAATGGGCGATCGGGAGCAACTCGTCCGCCTGTTCCGACCCAAAAAGTGAATAAGGTATACACTCAACTGAATACGGATAGAGCTGTTATTCTGGATCGGATCAAAGACCAACCCTACTTTGAACAACCTCGTGACAAAATTAAACTTGGGGCTGGTAATTCTCGCAAGTATTGTGATTACCATCAGGCGTCTACACCAATGATTGCTACAGTTTAAAGGAGTTTATTGAAAAGAAGGTTCAAAGTGGTGTGTTGGTTCAATATGTGGTAGGGAGAGTGCCTCAACAAGATCAGCAGAGGGATAGGAGACCTGTTCAGGTAGCTCAACCGGTTCAACCTGTGTTACCAGCTCCTGATCAGCCAGCGAGACGTGGTTGATGTTATCACTGGGGGTAATTCTGGCAAGGTTATCGGTAAAAAGCGTCGAGGATATCTGGATTAGGTCATGTTAGTGGCGGTTACACTCCCGAAGACTGACAGACCGTATCCAGGAACGGTAATTTCCTTTATTGATGAGGATTACCCTTCAGAGTCCATCGAACCCCATGAAGGAGCGTTAGTGATTACTGCACATGTGGGCTCGATGGATATGAAGCGGATGATGATTGATAATGGGCCTTCTGTTGATATTCTATACGCACATGCTTATCAGAGAATGCATCTAGATGGACGAAAGATGGAGGTCGGGCATGAGTCTCCTTTATATGGCTTCAGTAATGATCCAGTCAAAGTGGCAGAGACTATTGAGCTACCAGTTATCTTTGGTACGACTCCACAACAGGTAGAAATAATGTGTAGATTTTATGTTATACATGTAGACTCGGCTTACAACACCATATTGGGAAGACCTACCTTGACTGCTCTTCAAGCCGTGACCTCAATTTCTCATTTCAAAATCAAGTTCCCAACAACACATGGAGTTGGTGAAGTGGCTGGAGATTTGGATTTGGCTAAGCGGTGTTATCGGAATGTTGTGATTGCTTCGGGTGTAGGGGTTAGCAAACAAAAGTGGCTATATAGATTGAGCCCTTTACTGAAAGTAGTTCAAAATCATTGGTCATGCCGACTGGGGAGACTGAGGAATTCGAGCTGATTCCGGGTAAGAAGGACAAGACTATGAAGATAGGTTCAGGTCTGCCGGAACCTCTTCGGACGAACCTTATAGAACAACTACGGTGTTATGCGGATATCTTCGCATGGGTGCCTAATGATATCTCGGGGTAGCGAAGGTTGCGAGATCATCTACCGAAGTGGACCCATCAAAGAAGCCGGTTCGGCAGAAAAGACGTATTTTTGCACTAGAGCGACATAAAATCATTGACGAGGAAATCGCAAAGCTCTTTGCTGCTGACTTTATCTACGAGATAGATTATCCGGAGTGGATGGCGAATGTAGTGCTAGTCCAGAAGCAGAACGGAAAATGACAAGTCTGCATTGATTACACAGATTTGAATAAAGCTTGCCCCGAAGGACTTCTATCCCTTACCTCATATTGATCAGCTCATCGATGCGACTTCAGGGTATGTCTTGCTTAGCTTTATGGACGCTTTTTTTGGTTATCATCTAATTTCTATGTGTTAAGAGGATATACCGAAGACGGCGTTCATTACGCATCGTTCGGTGTATGCTTGTAAGAAGATGACGTTTGGTTTGATAAACGCGGGAGCTACATATCAACGGATGATGAACTTCGTATTTAGGAGGCAGCTGGGAAAGAATATGGAGGTATATGTCGATGACATGATTGTAAAAAGCATGATAGTACAAAAGCACTTGGATGATTTAGAGGAATGTTTTCAGAAAGTGCGTCATCACAATCTGAGGCTAAATCCAACCAAGTGTATCTTCGGTCTCGGTGCAGGAAAATTCCTGGGCTACCTGGTTAGCCAGCGGGGTATTGAAGCCAATCCAGAGAAGAACCAGGCTATTTTGAATATGAACTCCTCAATCTTTTAAAGATGTTCAACGACTAACGGGAAGAATTGCAGCTTTGAGGAGGTTCATGTCTAAGTCGGCAGAGAGATGTTTGTCGTTCTTTGATACGCTGAAAGGGCCGAAGAATGCGAAGACGTTTCAGTGGACTTCAGAATGCGAAGACGCATTCCAGGGAATAAAGACGTATCTTTCTTCGGTGCCTTTGTTGGCGAACCCGCTCCTGCTGAGCCGTTGTATTTGTATTTTGCAGCTAGTTCATTGGCAGTAGGAGTAGTATTGGTGCGTGAAATTGGGGGTAAGAAGCACCCGGTTTACTATGTAAGCCATGTCTTTAGGGATGCTGAAACAAGGTACCCGAATATTGAGAAATTTGCCTTTGCTTTGATAATAGCTAGTCGAAAGCTTAGGCAATATTTTCAAGGTCGGTTGTTAGTGATTTACACATATCAGCCTCTGAAGAAGGATCTAGGTAAGCTTGAGGTTTCGTGGAGACTTGTTGCTTGGACGATGGAGTTGTCTCAATTCTTCATAGATTATCATCCCCGGACGGCTATTAAAGGGCCGACTTTGGCTGATTTCGTGGTCGAGTGCTCGTTTTCTGAAGCTGATGATAGTTTGGGAGAAGCCGAATAATGACGTAACGATTCGCATTCTTATTGAAAACGAGTTCATGGACGCCACGTATGCGTATGGATCTTCTACTTCGGACATCAGTGGAGCAGGGATTATTTTGACAAGTCCGGAGGGATTCAAGGTGCATCAGGCTATCAGATTTGGGTTCAGAGCAACGAATAACAAGGCAGAGTACGAAGCGGTACTAGCAGGATTACGATTGGCAAAGAGTCTCGAAGTTCAGAAGTTAATCATTTACAGTGACTCTCAGTTAGTCGTCAAGCAGATTTCGAGGGAGTATGAAGCCTGAGGACCAAGAATGATCAAGTACCTGGCAGAGTTAAAGGATCGGCTTCAGTATTTTCTTTCCTATGAGTTTCAAGGGGTTGAACGCAATGACAATTCCATTGTCGATGCGTTATCAAAGTTGGCTACTACGGATGCAAGTACTTTTGATGGATCAGTGTATTTGGAGATTCTACAACAACCTAGCATCCAACATGAATCAGTGATGTGTGTTGAGCGTTCTAACTGTTGGTTGACTCCATATCTGAAGTATCTGGCAGATGGCGTCCTTCCTTCGGATCAAATACTGGCTAAGAAAGTTAAATACAAAAGTGCTAACTTTGTGCTTATTGATGGAAATCTTTATCGAAGAGCTTTTTCGTCTCCGTTATTGAAATGTTTAGTTCCTTCAGAAGCTGAATATGCTCTTCGGGAGGTTCACGAAGGTATCTGTGGCGACCACATGGCAGCAAAATCATTAGCCTACAAAATACTTCGGCAAGGGTATTATTGGCCTACAATTTTTAAAGAAGCTACTGAGTACGTGAAAAGTGTCAGAAGTGCCAGCTCAACAGTCCGATCCCACATCAGCCACCAGAAGAACTATACTCGATTTTATTTCCTATACCTTTTGCTGCCTGGGGGTAGATATATTGGGTCCATTGTCGAAAGCTAAGGGTCAGGTCAGTTTCGTTATAGTTGCAATTGATTTTATGACCAAATGGGTAGAAGCAAAACCACTTAGGTTGATAACGGAACAGGAGTGATTAAAGTTTTTAAAGGAATCTATAGTGTTTCGTTTTGGAATTCCTAAGGTGGTGATCTCGGATAACGGACGCCAGTTTGTGGGATCAAAGTTTGAAGCATTTCTGAAGGAGTTGGGAATCCAGCACAGGAAGACTTCGGTAGCTCATCCACAGTCTAACGGGCAAGTAGAGGTAAACAATAAAACGCTTTTGAATGGGATCAAGCGTAAGCTGGATGAGGCTAAGGGAAGATGGTCAAAAGAGCTGCTCAGCGTGTTATGGGCTTATCGAACTACTACGAGGACTACAACGGGAGATTCACCTTTCAGGTTGGCTTACGGTACTGATGCCTTGGTCCTAGTGGAAATTGGATCTACAAGTCTTCGGGTTAGACAGTTTAAGGAGATATACAATGAAGAATGACTGAAGGTCAATATGGATTTACTTGAAGAAATTAGGGAAACAACTTTGATTCAGTTGGCAGCCTATCAGCGAAGAGTAGTTAAACACTACAACAAAGGGGTAAAGCTTCGAAGGTTTGAAGTGGGAGATTTCGTTCTCAGAGAAGTCGAAGCGTCTACGCCTCAAAATGTGGGAAAGCTAATGCCGAACTGGAAAGGACCCTACGAAGTTATCGAAGTGCCAAAGCCAAGGACTTATCGGTTGAGAGCATTAGATGGGTTTGAAATAAAGAATAATTGGCATGCTGGTAGGCTTCGAAAGTATTTTCAGTAGAGACAGTGTAAGTATACCAGAGTCTGTAAATATTTGAATCATCATCAATAAAAGATTCTTTTTCTCCAATTGGTGTTCTGTCTAAAGATGTCTTGTTCAATGGTGTAAGGAGGTTCGGGTGGACTCACTTACCATTCGATGGTAGCTTAATTGTTCGGTGGAATTTATTAGGCCCTGCGTGGTAAACAAAGTTCAATGGTGTACGGAGGTTCGGGTGGACTCGCCTACCATTCGATGGTAGCTTAATTGTTCGGTGGAATTTGTTAGGTCCTGCGTGGTAAACAAAGTTCAATGGTGTAAGGAGGTTCGGGTGGACTAGCCTACCATTCGATGGTAGCTTAATTGTTCGATGGAATTTGTTAGGTCCTGCGTGGTAAACAAAGTTCAATGGTTTAAGGAGGTTCAGGTGTACTCGCCTACCATTCGATGGTAGCTTAATTGTTCGGTGGAATTTGTTAGGCCCTACGTGGTAAACAAAGTTCAATGGTGTAAGGAGGTTCGGGTGGACTCGTCTGCCATTCAATGGTAGCCTAATTCTTCGGTGGAATTTGTTAGGCCCTGCGTGGTAAACAAACTCCAAATGGTGTAAGGAGGTTCGGTTGGACTCGCTCGGCCATTTGATGGTGAATTGGACTAATGCAGATCTGTCTCACACTTCGGTAACGAATAAGTATTGCACTACTTTATTACATGATTTTGTTTAAGTGTTGAGTTCGGATTGTGTTATTTCTTGATCTTATCTGTTATGTAATTTGCTTAATTGTTTGACTAACAGTTTAAGTTAAGTTTAAAAAGAGCTTGTACATTTTTCTAGTTGATTGATGGTGAATTATTGACAAGAAATGATCAAAGATGTAATAAGGAACGAAGGAACGAAGTCGATATTTCATTGATATAATATTGTTTACATAAAAGTTAGAAATCTTTACAAAAAGTTCTAAAACTATGGGGGAAGGGAAGTCATCTTCAGGCATCATCTTCGTTTTCAGAGGAGTTGAGGATGGCTGGATCTACCTTGGCCGCGGCGAGTTTTGCTTTGCCTTTGCTTCGGCATACCTCATAACCTTCGGAATACATTTGGACAATTTCCTCATCCAGCTCAGCTGATTTTCGGTAATCTTCCTGAATCTTCTTTCGCAGGTCTTCGGTCAAGGGCGGATGCAGCTCCTTAAGTGCTCGCAGTTTCTCTTGAAGCTTACGACGTTTGGCCAGATGTCTTTCTTCTTTGGCTTGGACATCATTGACCTGTTTCACAGCTCAAAGTTGGCCTGGGCGAGATCTTCATTTTTCTTCCTCGATGTTCATATCAACTGTAGTTCGTTGAGTGGCCTTGGTTGTTTCTAGTTGCTCTTTGATTTGAGCAAGTTCTTTCCGAAGACCCTCATTAGTGAAGAGGGTATCTCTGTGTTGACTTCTTTCTTGGGCCAAGGCAGAATTTAGAATTGCATTCTCTCTCCGGGCGACATCCTCTTCAGCTTCAGTTTCATTATATCTGGGACGGAGGCTCCCGAAGACAGCGTTTGCCTACATATGTTCAGTATTAGTCAAAGAGTTTCAAAATATGGGCAAGGATGTAAATGACTAAGTTATTGACAAAATTACCTTGGCCTGATACATCATTCCTTCGTCAATCAAAGTCTGTAATGGAGCTATTGCCGAACCGATGATCATCGGTATCACGAACGAAAGAATCATATAGTTGGAAGGGGAATGTCTCGTTGAGTTCAGGCCATAAAGTGGGAGATGCCAACGCTTTAGGTCTGGTCTCGGTTGAAGAAGGTCGTGGTGAGGGAGACCTGGGTTGTTCAGGAAGAGGAGGAGGAGGTGGAGGTTGGGTAGCTGCGGGTTCAGGAGTTGGTTCTGGTTGGTCCACCGAAGAGTGTTTTCTTTTGCGAGAGAGGGAAGTGGTCAGTTCAATTTGATCCTCAGCTTCGATTTCTGGCTCGTCAATTTCAACCGGAATCACTGGCGGACGAGTGGCTTCGGGGGGAGGGGGGAGGGGCTCGGAGTTCTTCGGGGGTTAAGGATGTTATATTGGTTCTCCTCTTCTTGATACGAATGACTCGCGTCCTTTTGTCAAGAGGTAGGTCGAGGAGGCTTGCGTTGTAGGCTGGTTGGGGAACGTGTTTGGGCTTTCGGGTGGCCTTTTTCTTCAGGCGGGGTTGGTTAGAATCCTCTGCAGTGGCGAGGTCTATAGATTGAGCTTCGACATCCTGAGGTTTGGAAGTTGAAGGCTCTTCAACTGGAATTTCAGTAGAAGTTGGTGAAGATTTACCGGAGAGGAAGCTGTCTAGATCCTTTCGGTCAATCGACGTCGGTTTGATAAGAGATACTGTATAAAAAAAAAGAGTAATTCAGATAATGGAAGTAGAAGTCGATAAAATTATGCATCAGTATAGTTTGGGACTAACACTTGTGGTCATATAACCATGCTTGTTTGCTTAGGAATCCGAAGTTCCATTCCTTCAGGGGAATCTTCTCTATAATACTCGCCATTTCTCACACACGTTCCTCTGAAATATCTCCAAAGTCTGCAGAGATACGATCGGAGGTGGTCCAATCCGGAATAAAGGAAATTTCGGGTCCTTTGACGAAAAACCACTCCTTATGCCATCCCTTGTTGCTCGTGGGAGTGTCCATCAGAGGTCGCTTCTCGAACTTGGCATTAGGTTTGGGGGGTTGTTTGCTCAGCATCTTGAAACCTCGTTCCCGAGATTTCCCAGCTGAGAAGAGAGTGAAGAAGGAATCGACAGTAGGTGGAATCCCTAGCTCGCGGCAGAATGCAATAAAAGCCAGAATGTGGATATATGAATTCGGCACCAATTGGACGAACCCAACTCCAATAAACCCTGGGAGGGTAATTAGAAAGGCGTGAAAAGGGAATCGAACTCCCTTTTCTAGAAGAGTTACCGGCATGGCGGTCCAACCTTCAGGTCGTTGGTACATTCGTTCCTTGGGTGTTGGAGCCCTCACCAAGTGGTTATCCGAAATCTGATAACGGGTCCGAATGTTGCGCAGCTCGATCTCAGTAACAATGGAATGGATATTGGCATGGGGGAAATGTTCTTCACTCTCGAAGAATTCTGAAGGATTTGGTAGGGGTTTCGGTGGTGGACTTTTGCTCGGGGTAGCAGTTAGGTGGGGGTTTGACCCCGAAGCCACTTTTGTGGGGCTTGGGGAAGGAGGAACGGTAGAAATGGAAATTGCAGGGATGGGGATTGTGTTATCGGAACTTTGGGAAGCCATTGTTGGAGATATGCAGATAGAGAGAAATTGGAAGGATGAAGGCAAGAGACGTCTGAAATTCAAATTGGCAGGTAAAACTGTCAAAATTAGGGAAAAGGAGTTTTTATACTGGCGGTCTTTTCAGTTTTTCACGAAACTCGAGGGCGGCACATTTAATGCCAGTCATGATGGCGAATTTGAAAAGATATTAACCTAAGTGGGCTTCCGGATTGGGCTTCCGATTTTTATTTATATTGCTATTTGAGATTCACCAGATGGGCCTTGGTCAATTTTATTATTTGGGCCAGGTATACTCTTTCATTAAACATTCTGTTTAATAAAAGACTGGGGGCAATGTTGGGCCATGATATTTTATGTAGTGGGCCGGATTGTTTGGGCTGACTCATTGGGTTATCTCTATTGGGACTTGAAAGTGTTGGGCCGGTTCGGTGGGCTGACCCATTAGATGAATAATATCTTGATTTGAGCTTTGACCGGTAATGATGAAAAAGAAAATGGTTGAATTGCTTTCTCCGCATTGACGATGAGGATTCGAATCGAATCTACCGGTGGCAAGCAATGATGGGATGGAAGCGGTGGGTTGCACTCTCGATCGGCTAAGGTCACGCGGGATGGGGCGGTGTCGGGGCTCGGTGGCACGGCAAAAACCGGAGTGGGAGTATATGATGGAAAAGGATAGCACACAAAAAGGTAATCGATATTTTCTTTATCAAAACACTAGAGTTTTGCTCTCCATCATTAACCTCAGGTTCCGCTGTCATCGACTCTCTTGGGAGCTATCCCCGACGGCCCAAGTCACAAGCTTCCGTATCGACGTGTTTATTATGCGAGGATCGACGCGCTTTACGTGATTGAGACGCGTGGAAAGATTTTGGCGTTAACAGTATCAATTAGAAAGATCTTAAGTATAATCTTAGGGATATAATTAAAGAAAGATCTTAAAGAATATTCTATTGTAAGATAGCTTTTGATTAATAAAAGAATATCTTTGGGTTTTTCCCTTTCTATCCAGCGGATTCCATTTATTTTCCTTGGGATTGCCCCTAGTAGATTCGAGGGTTGTTTACCTAGCGAATCCTAGGTTCGTCAACTAGAACTATTGTTTTGTCGCTCCCGTTCTGCATCAGTTGGTATCGGAGCTTTTTAGTATCCAGGTAGGGAAGACAACAGAAACGGAGATGGTCACCCTAGTGAAGGCAATCATGAGGTGCATACCATTTTGGATGCATTTAGGAAAGATGATATTGGGATTTTGAGAACTTTTCGCCTTTAAGAATTGATTATGAAGACACTAAAGAGTTTAATGCAACAAGAGATTTTGGGATTTTGGGTGATCATTAGGTCAATGACTTAGATAATTATTTTTATTATGTGTCGATTCCGGATAATAGTTAAGTACTAATTGCAAAGAACAAGCTCGAGGAAATAGCAAAAAATTGATGGGAAGGAGTGCAACAATCCATAACTTGTATCGGTAAACCTTTATTTCTTCATGGCCTCTAATGGTGACAATAACAAAGTTACGTTATTATCCCGAATTTAAATATTCTTAAAAATACGAGTGTACTACAAATTGGGATGATATTATATATTATTCATGTGAAGCGTCACAAGAAGAAAAGTCAATTCAAAAATTTTAATATGTTGATTTTGTTGGAGTTGAAAATTTTAATTTGGTTATTAGTCCTTGGATGGCTCTCATGAAAACATTGAAGGTTGAAGCTAACATGGTGATTATTTTTCGCAAGTAGAATTATTACCAAATGAAGCTAAAGAATCAAATATATTTGAAATATCTTTTTCTTTGGCATGGAAGATTACAAGAATGAAATATAAACTGAGGTTGAGTTTTTATCAAGTGGGAGAGAGTGATGGAGGAAGATATTATGTTTATTAGAATTTAATAAATGTAATTTATAATTTTCAGATTTTTAGTTGTTAGAAAGATTATATGCATGATTGTAGGCAAGGTTTTTAAACCCGGACCGGTCATCGAACCGGAAAAGTTACTGGGTGGATGGGTCACTGGTCAACCAGTGGTCGGACCGTTATTGATCTAGTGACGTCATTAATATGTAATAAATAATAAATAATTAATTATATTAATTATTATTATATATTGTATATAATATTTAGTAAATATGTAAAATTAATCAATTTATCTACAAAAAAAAATAAACATCTCTAAGATACATTCAAATTCCGAAATTCAACCACAAGTTCAAGTATTTGATTAAATGAATGCAAAGATATGTAAAATACCAAACAAAGTCTCAACTAAATTACTAAAATAAAAGCATAATAGCGTAATTTTTTTTTTTAATCTGTAAGGAGAGAACCGGGCAAACCCGTGAACTAGTCACTGGTTCACTGGGTCAACCGGTTCAACCGCCGGTTCACCGGTTCTAAACGATTTTTGAGCAGAAATGGTTTAGTGGTCCAAACCGGGTCCGGTTTTTTCCGGTTCGACCGGCGGTCCGGTCCGGGTTTGAAAACCTTATTGTAGGAATTAGTTTATCAATTAGGATAATTATGCTTTTTATTAGGGATTTCAAATTAGTCTCAATTAAGAAGATCTTAGGGATATAATTATATATTTAATTTTCATTTGACTTTCCTTTTTTAATTGTAATCAACCCTTATTATAAAAGGATGTTCAATATTCTATTGTAAGACAAAAGTAAATGAATATCTTTGGGTTTTGTCCCTCTCTCTGGTGGATTCCAATTATTTTCCTTGTGGATTCAAGGGCCCCTAGTAGATTCTAGGGTTGTTTACCTAGCGGATTCTAGGTTCGTCAACTAGAATGATATCTAGTATTGTCACTTCCGCTCTGCATCAATCAGACAGTAGAAATTTTAGTGCTTTATATTAACCAGCAGTTAAATCAAAGCAATAGGAAATATATTATTGTTATAAATTTCAAAATATGGGGTGGCAATCAAATTGAAGAAGGCAATGATAGCTGCAGATATTTAATCATGCATGTGTGTAACCAAGTAGCCCAAAATGTAACAAAAATTTGAGCCTTCCGTAGTTAACAAAACCCTTTGGAAGGTCGACTTTCCTTTTTTGATAATGTGGAAATGTTACAACTTAAGGAGTTATAAACGTTAACCTGGAGCCTACAATTACCAGCAGAATGGAGAAGGGCGCTGGGCTACCTTAGGTCTCTCAAAGAACGTGTTAGGTGAGATACAATACCAAGGAACAAGCTTAACACACTCCCTAGAAATTAAGAAGAAAATGATGGGCGCAATCAAATCTGTCTTTTATCAGACACAGTCTTCCTCCTCTATTGTAAGATGAAGATAACATTAAAATCTGGCAATAAAAAATTTGAAGTCAACCCTCAATTCCTTAGCCCAATTAGTTAATCACTAGTTTTTACAATATCACCATGATTTGATGGATTTTCCGAGATGAACAAAACAATCGATGTCCAGGAATTGGGTTCAATTAAACTAGGTATGTACTATTACGCTGTTTGGGAATAATTTATTTTTATTTTAAAAAAAAAAACAAATAAGTATTATTTTTTAGGTATGTACTAAAAAAGGCCTGGTGAATTTTTCAAAAGAGTTGAGGCAACTCAACTTAATACAAAGATTTTCGTAGTTTTAGAAAATCTCAGACAAATAAGAAGTGAGTGAGGTTTTGGTATTATTAGCTAAAAGAGAGAGATATTCACCGAGCGGGGCCAAGAACAAGTGGAAAGAGAAGGCACCCAAAACGCAAACATCTCGCCGTAGAGAAGGGTCGCCGCCCAAATCACACACAAGATCGCCGTGAGATTCCACATCCTCTGGCTTTGCTCCGCCTCTCAATTCTATCTACCGCCCGACGGTCCACCTTAGTCAATCTCATTAACGGACTTCCTCTAGATTAGAGCGTATTGTCCTATAATCATATTATTATAGTGGAGTATTATTAATTATAGAAAATGATGATATACAACAAATACTCCCTTAATTGCGTCCAATTCAGTAACTACGAGATTATAATTGAAAATTTTAAGATATTTTTTTAATTTTAGTCACGGCCATTGATTAATAGAGAGAGTGTTATGTATTCGCCTATTTTTTATCCCTAACAACATTCTCCTACTTTATACATATATTAGATATATATAATTGAATAATGATTGGTAATTGTGTGGAGTATTTGTATAGAGTAGTGAGATACTATTTGTAAGAAAATCAATTTCTTATATAACTAATAATTATTTTTTATAATTAATGTTTAATAAAGAATTAAATACAATACTTTATGGTAGTAACTCATTAAGTTAACATAAAAACTTTGTTATAAACAAGTACATTAGGAAATTAAAGTACGGACTTTATAAAACTAGGTGTATTTTAATTAAGATGTGTTGATAAAGAAAATGTTGTTTTTAAAAAACTTGTGAATGTGAGAAATGATTTATGGTGTACACAAGTTAGTTATATTTTAATTAATTTTTAGTAAAAAGTTTGTGAATGTAAGAAATGATTTATGGTGTACACAATGAATGATAATAAAAATATAAATTAATAACATTTCAACTAAATCAAAATACGTTTGAGATGAGAGAGAATTAAATTTAAGTAAAGGTTACAAAAAAGAAAAGGGTAAGTTGGTTTTCCTAAAAGAATCACCAACAGCAAGCCAACTAGTATGTATATTGTATTGGGTATATTGTAGTAGTAGAGTGGTGGTAGTATTATATCCAAGTTTAGCAATTTGAATTGATAAAGTAAGTTTATCATAGTTGTACACTTGGATTTGTAAGATACTTGAAATGGATCAAAAGAATGTTAATGCTCATCCTCCTCCTCCAGCATTCCATCTCATCATCTGTGACTGGAAAAGAAAATGAGATACATACATCTTCTCTTCATTATTGACATGTGTCCTTCCGAGATTGTAAAAATATTATTAGCCCATACAAGATCTTCTAATCAAATCTCAAAACTTTGTTGCCTAATTACAACAATAAAGCTACAAAAACTTTTACTAGCTTTCCAGCTAGAGTTGATTGTTTTACCATCAACAATCAAAAAACCAATGTTGATCAAGACACCACTCCAACAACAGTGTTATGTTAATATATATATATAGAAACCAAGGTAATGATGATTGATAAAAAGATTCATTCATCCTTTAATAATAACCCAAAAAAGAGAAAGAAGATCACTATAACCCACTTATTAATGTAAAATCAATACAAACTGGAACTCAAATGCAATACCCCAAATCCAAATTGGCTAAATTTTTTCACACTAAAAGAGGTGAAATTGTGATGCCAAGAAGCTGAGCCGGTATTGTAGATTAGGTTTCCTTCTTCAGCAAACACTAACACTTCATCAATAACACAAGTAATACTCCAAGATTGACTGATTAAAACGCAGCAAACTTGTCACTTTTTCCATATTAAACCCAATGAGTACCATAATGATGATTGATAAAGTTTCAAACTTCAACACCTAAGCATTCAGTTTCATCATAACAAGCATCATCATTCATCAATGCAAAGCTTGACAAGAAACTCAATCCCCAAAAATCTGATGCCAACTTATCTTAAGTTCTAAATGTATCCACCAGATATACTTTTTTTTTGGAGGGGGGAGAGAAATATACTGACATTAGAAACATAGATTTACTGATAAACATCATCAAATGATACTAATAAAAAGATTCATTTAATTACTACCCCCAATTCCATTTCTTTCCTTAAATCCAGCATCGAGCCCGTCAATTACACAATTAAACCCAGAAAAGAAAGAAAGAAAAAAGAAAAATAAAAACATCAAGTAGATGAAGGAAAATGTGGGCGTGGAGGAGGTAATAGCTGGTGTGTCTGATGAACCTGATTACCATGGCCGCCGCCGCTGCCGCTGCCGCTGCCGTTGTTTTGCATAACAAAAGGGTGTCGCAACAATCGACTAGCCGTCCATCTTCGCCCAGGATCCCGCTGCAAACAACAAGCAATAAAATCCCTAAACTCCCGAGACGCAGTGGCCGGAGCCTCCGGAGGCTGAGACATACAAATAGCACACATGAGACTTGCCCAATCACCTCCCCTTCCCACAGCAAACGGAAACCGACCCATATAGAATTCAAGTATGCTCACCCCAAGGCTCCATATATCCCCGGCATACCCATCGTACATGCCCTGATTCAGATCCGTATTGATCCTCTCGGGGCTCATATAAGCAATTGTCCCCACAGATGAATTACAAGGATCCATGGTCTGTGCCAAGATTCTTGAAACCCCAAAATCAGCTATCTTCACTTGTTTCCTTGAGTTTACCAAAAGGTTGGAGGGTTTTATATCGCGGTGAACAATTTTCTTGCTGTGGAGATAGCAGATGCCAGAGAGGATCTGCCGGGTTAGATCGGCCAGGGCGGGTTCGTGATTGATGTGCGTTCCCTCGAGGGATCCGCCGTCCATGTACTCGAGCAAGACTTGGATCTCGCCGGCGTGGTCGAACATATCGTGGCATTTGACAACGTTTAGATTGTCGACGTCGCGGAGGATCTCGATTTCGCGGCAGATCTGGCGGCGTACGGAGTCTTCGTGGTTCCCGTAGATAACTTTGAGGGCGTAGTATTTTCCGGTGGGTCGGTGGACGACTTTGTAAACGGTGCCACCGCTGCCGCTTCCGATTCGGTTCATTCGGTCGAGCTCGGAGAAGTTTAAGGGCGGGGCAGAGAGGAGGGAGGAGGTGGTAGACGAAGATGGGGCGGAGGTGGGCGGGAGAGGGAGGGGTACGGCTAAGGAAGGATCGCGGTGGGGGAGGGGGAGGGTTAAGTCAGGACGCCGCCGGGGACGGTTGCGATTGACTGTAGAAGCGGGGGCGGAAAGTGGTGGTTGAATTGATCTCATCTCGATTGACAGACAGCGAATTGATCTCGCTCCTCTCGCTATTAGCTCTTGTTCTCGTGTTGTTTGTTTCTGGTAACGTAACGTAATGGTGGGGTGGGGTGGGGTGGGGTGGGCTGGACTGTGCTAATAATAATAATAATAATAATATAACTTCTAGGATTATAATATAAATTATTTATGATAAATATATTGACGGTAAAAAAAGTCATTATAAAATCTATAACAACGTGAAAATATAGTTTGATATACATATACTACTGGTAAGCAAGAATGTAGTAATTTGTTTCTTTCTTTATCTAATTAAATTATTAATTAAGATTAAATCATCTGGATCTGGAGGAGTAGTAAGTAATGAGGTGGTATTTTTGCTTTAACTCTCTAGCCTTAGAGAGATATGAGTGTAAGAATAATAATTTTTAAAAAATTAACATTAATTATACCTCACATCATATGAGAAAAAAAATAACACATAGCAAGGATTGAACTTGTAATCTAACGATTAATATTTAATATGTTCTATAATAATAATAATTATAATAATAAAAAGATTAATAAGAAACAATTAATTATATATGTTATTTAGAATTTATAAATGTTACTACTACTACTACTTTTTTGTAAACAGAAAAAGTTGTTGTTAACAAGGGTTGGGTTGACGTTGATTTGGTCTTTTATTTTATTTTTTTATTTTTTTAGTTTTTCTAGAAGAGAAGAGAAGAGAAGAGAAGAGAAAAGTGAAATGACAAGGAGGAAGATGAAGATTCTTGGAAGATGGGAAAAGGAAATTCTGAGGAAGACGAGGGTGATATCGATGATCTCTAAATAATGAATTGACTCCCTTCCCTTTCCTTTAAACTACTACTACTACTACTTATAAATTTATTATTCATATTTATATTTTAGTAATACTAATATGTGGAGTCGACTAATGAAAACGAAAGATTGAAAGATACAAGGGGTTCTAAAATTAGGACTAGACTCTTTTTTTTTTTTTCTTTTTGACTTCATTTATAAAATTTAATTTAGTTTAGTATTAATTTAAAATTTTAGTTAACATAAGTGAAAACCAAGTATTAATTCAAAATGTTTATAGCTGTTTTAAAAATTCATAAATTAATTTAAAAAATTATATTATTATTATTTTTTAATTCCAAGAATGCGCGGCACTCATTCAGATCGACCAAGATGCTTATTAATTAATTAGTGTAGTAATTAGTATTAAGGTAGGTAAGGTTACGTTTTGTTATCCATGGGATGGGATGGGATAAAAAATTAATTACAACAATGTTAATGTTGATGTATGATGATGACATAAGATTGGACATAATTAGTGTAGTATTACTACTAGTATAAGAGTACTACAAAGATACATACCGCTGTAGGAACTCGTACAACCATCAACAATATGCTTGCTAATTAGTTATAGCTAAAGTAAAATACATTTACAACCACCAAACCAATATGTATGTTCAACATTTCTCCCGTTTTTAACCACCCCAAATAAATACTCCATTAAAGAGACGGGAGGGATCTTGTCTAAACCTAGGGCTAGTACGCATGGTGCAGGCATAGGCATATTTCTTCCTTCTTTGACTCCATGACTCAGGTACCAGGATATGGTCCACCAGTAGACGTCGGCGCACCGTGTGAATGAATATCTCCACTCTCCACAGGCTAGGCATCTCTCAACTTCAACACCGTTATTCAGCGTACAGAATTTGCAACACCACACATTCAACTTTGGGATTCCGCAAGCTTCACATATCAGAGCTACCGACTGTAATAATACTAATTATATCAGCCACATAAGATGAGTTTTTATCATTCATTTTGTTCATCATGTATAACAGTAGTATTCAAAAGGAAAACATAAAACATTACCTGATTTGACAAAGTACACGTACCACACTGCCACACTGCCACACTGCTTGAGCATCTTCCCTACCCCGACTAATTATGGGTGGAATTGATGTTTTAATACATCCCTTGTCAGCTAAGATAAAAGCTTTAGATGTTTCCGGAAATCCCTCCTTCTCCGTAGACTCTGACCCACACCACAAGTCATCCTGCATTCTTCTTTCTGCACCCATAGCAGCAGCTTGAATTGGGCTGAGTGCAGCCTTAATGCTGCTATCACCACCAATACGCTTCGGCCCAGATGGCAACAGAGATTCACGCTTCATTCTATTTTCTGCAGCAACCAGATCACTCTGGCGCAAGGATGATAAAGGGGGTTGCCGGGAAAAACCACCTAAGCGTTTCCCAGGAAGATCAAATCCCTGACCAGTGCCTGTGATACCTTTAGCCATTAGTTCTTCACATTCCTGCAATAGCAAAGAAATTGGATTCTCTCAAGTACCTAATGTCTATCTAGACAAACATACAAGAGCAAGTACACATGCCATAAGAATGTATACCAACCAAATAACCTTTTAAATTGCATCTGCTAAGTAGCAATAGCAATAGCAAATTAGAATTATAGGAATACAATGGGAATATTTTGTGTTTTGAAATATATCAATAAAAAGTCACTTTGATATCTACCATAAGAAATGACTTGGAGACACAATCTGCCAAGAGTCAAAATCTAATAGGCTTGATGACCTTCTTCAATATGCAGATACACGTTCAGCCTAATTTTTGGCAAACTTCACCAATTTCAACTTTTGAAGCATATAAGCATCCATACCAGCTAGGATTGATGAGCTTAAGCTACTGACAATTTCTTCTCAGAGGCCTTAATGTTTCTTATTAAACAACTTATTAAGTTCTAGTCGATAAATTGTCAAGACAGCTGACCCCCCACCCCACCCCACCCCACCCTCTTCTCTTCAACCCTTTAGCAATTTAAGGGATCTATTCACAATGAACTAAGTTTGTACATCAATTGGTTAAAGAATCCTGCGTGTTCAAGATAAGATTCTGCCATCTAGTAGAATTACTTCTATGAAAAGAAACATATCAGTGGTACAAAAATCGCCTTGCTAATTATTTTACGACTAGAGCAGTTGGAAGCTCCATAAGTTTTTGAGGTTCCATTGATCATCTCATAATGAATCACAAAACATCATCTAGAAAGCAGGGAATGAAAAGTGACCAGACCCCTATCCTTGACAGGTAAATCTTACCCTGGTGGGTGAAATTATTAAATCTAATTCCACGAATCCAAGCATCTTGACAAACAAACAACGATCCCACAAATAGATATTGTCCCCAAGATACAAATAAAACTACGAGCACAGAATATCAGCTAACAAACGGTATCTATGTTCATCAGGCTGAAAGTAATCATAAAATATAAGATTTGCTTCGTAGTGAACGGTTTTCAAAAATTAAGGTAAGATTTACCTTCCTAATTTCATCCAAAAGATTGTAGAAATCAGAATTGTGAGGGCCATGTTCATTGTGGCAGAGTTCGTGAAGCATTGTATCAAGAATCTGATTGTAAGGGAGAAAGTTCAATTCATTGTTTGGCCTCCGCAACCTGAGCTTAACTTCTGCACCCCCACCTACATTTAACCCTATAAGGGAGGGATTGGCAGGGTTGCAAATCAAAATTATTCATGAGAATATGGACAACACATAAAATGAATAAAACAGTGAACATTGCAACAGAGAAGAAAAGAAAAAAATAGTACCAAAATTCATAAAGGATCTGGACTTTCCATCTCCGTTTGCGCATAATGGGTTGCACTTGTTTTGCAACCTTTTCAAGAATTTCCTTGGCCTCATTTTCTCGAACTTTCTTGAGTGGTTTAACTTCCCAGACTTTGTTGAGATCATTGAGATCCATGCTGACTGGCAAAATCTGAATCAATGCGCGTCATTTTTAATAGTTACGCATTTTGTAGTTCATAATGTGATCACTGTTAACGGATTTAAATAACACGAGTTCGCATCAATAAATCAATATCAAAAACTTAAAAACCTTAAGTTTGTTCCGTGGAAAGATTTGATAAATGGATGAGCATTAGACATTAGTAGTTAGTCGGAGGACGTTGCTTGGGTCTTTATTTTTTGTTTTCTTTTGTAATCCCGGACAACTACTAGATGGTTTTGTAATATCCAAACCCTAGATCGAAACATGTGTTATATTGGTCTGCATATAAGGTCTCAACTCTACTACCATCAATAACTTGACATGATTTTGGTGGGTATGGGCCAATATGACCCAACTGGTACTCTTGGGCAGTGGATTGAACCTTGATTTGGTTTGGAATCGAGTTTAGGCCCATATCGTTACAAATTATATCAAATCCGACTCTCAAAATCTCTGATCGGTCATTCAATCGGGTTGTCGAAGGTCACATGAAAATGCTAGTACAATTATGCTAAAGGTGCCGAAAGTGGGGACATAAAAGTTGTTGGTATTATCCAACATTGGTTAAAGATAGGGTTATAAACGAATATTTTTGGATGCGTATAAGAGTATATCCAAAAATAAAATTTAATAATCATATTTGTACCCATATCCGACGAATATGCAAACATAAATAACCCGTATTTGTATCCGATGGATAATATTTGAATACGGATATTATCCGTAACCGCTTTGTACAATATAACATGGAAAAATATATAAAATATCCACATATCCGTATCCATTCAAAATACAATTTTAAGTTTTAATTTTAATTCTTGCACAATGTAAAATTAATAACCAAATTTTTTTCTTAATCAAATAAAAATTAGAAATGATGTAGAATCAACCAAATAAAATAGTAAAACTAAATATAATATTCCTATGTAAATATTTTTTATATCGTATATCATAAAATAGTCATAAATGATGTATAATCAATTAATGTTAATAATAATTGTTATATTGTATACCAATATTAAATGAGAGATTTACACATGTTTATGTTATGCATATATGTTTATAAATATTTTCAGCAATACACACACACACACACACACACACACACACACACATATATATATATATATATATATATATATATATATATTACTGAAACAAATATTAATAGATATGAATATGCATATATACGTATTCGTATCCACTTTGGACGGATACGGATATGGATAATATTTGCTTCGACACGGATACATATAATATCCGCTTTGACGCGAATACTGTCAGGCAGTGGCCATATTGGGCAGCAAGCAATAAATTAGTAGAGTATAGAGTTAGTATATTTTGAGTAAGTATGTGAGCACATGGGTAGTTAGTTATTTTATGAGTGTAGGATAAGAGAATATGATGTAGGTTTAGACTTTACTTTTCCAACAAGTTTATGTAGTCTATAAATACAAGAGTCCTGTAACTTTTATTTTTACAAGTGATGAATGATATGAAAATCTGAAAAAGTAGTTTCGCTCTATTTTTTGTTCTATCTCTGCAGATTCAAGTCATAACCAAGGTGTGGCCTGACAATTTGGTATCAGAGCTATTCCTTCACTGAGAAAAGTCATCTTCTTCATAATTTTGCTATTGTTCATCACCAGAAATTCAGACCATCAAAAAACACTTCATTCAACCACAAAACCTATTGAAACACATCACAAACCATCACCTAAACACAACCCAAACGAGACCAAAAGTAAACAAGCAAGGATCTAAGCGCAGTAGTAGCAAAACTCCAAAAACGATGCTCTGTTTTGCTGAAACCTGCAACTCAACATATTAATCATCTTTTATGGTTAAGTTTGATAAATTCTCTTCTCAATCCACTCATTTCAATTCATATTAACTTCCTCAGTCATCAATTTAAGTTTTTATACCATCTACATTATAGATTAATTCTATAGAATCATTTCAGTTCATACGGAGAAAAATCCAAAAATATTTCAAATCAATGTTTATATTAAATTAGTTGTGATAGTTTTGTGTTACATTAATCATATAGTATCATTACGCACTACACTTAATCATCTAACATCAAACCAATTCACTCTCACTCAGATTTGTTCATCATTCCATTTTATATATACAGTTTTCTACCATATTGCTAGTATTAGTGTTTGTTACTGCCTGGATAACTTGTGTTAGTATTTAGCTTGGATCCTTTGGTGTTTGTGCTTGTTTGTGTGCTCAACTACTCTGTTAAAATTCAATTAATCTATAGCTAATAGAGTTTAACTTTTGTTCTAATCGGGTACTCAGCTTGTTTCATTGAGGAAGTCCATTTCCAACTTAAAAAGCTACTAAGCTCAATTACTTTAATATCAAGCAGTAATGCTGCTACTTGATTGTTTTGTTGAACTCAGAATCACGATTGTTCTGTGATTCAGTTTCATTCTAAATTTTTGAGAACCATGGCTGAACCTGCACACCAAATGTTCAACCAATTCAACAAGATTTTCTAAGCTATAGAGATTATACCAATGAAAAGTTGCAGCTCATTAATGAAAAAATAGATTATTTCGTAAGTGGTATAAATGAGTTGTTGAAGCAAAAAGGCTTAGATTACGAGGTGGGTTTTGTTTATTCTATTGGAGATAAAAGGAGGGGGAAATGTCAGTTCACATGGGTCATAGAGAAGATAAGGGGTTTTTTAGAAATCCCAGTCATGCTGAGAAGTTAACCAGTGATGAAGATATGAAAATCTTTAAAGAAATTTTGCTCTCACACCTATCTCCCTCCTTCTATCTTCTCCCAAAATTGAGTATATTTGTTTGTTCCTCTTTTTCCTCCCTAAATTCCTTCTATATATCCCTCTATTTTATATTCTATATAAGTCGGGACAAGGTGTGGCACGACAAATACTGAATCTGAATTTCTGGAGCGAATATAGGATATTCCGAACTCAATTTACGACCCTAGTTAGAGAGGGTTTTTCTAACTATTAGAATGTGATTGGGCTTGAAGAGAATGTCAAGGATTTAGCAGGGGATATTGTAATACCTTACTTAACATGTAAATATTAGATTGGCATGTGTACAAGATCTCAACTCTAATACTAAGAGTATCCTTAACTTGACACAACTTTTTATAAATAATTAAGGCTATGTTGCAGGAAACAAAACCTGTATCAATCTTTGTAGCTGATGGATTTAAAGTTACTAGTTTCCAAGAGTGTAGATCATTCAATTGGACAGTACAAGGGGAGTCTTTTACTACAGATTTTAGAATCCTGCCATTAGGGGGAATTGATGCAGTGTTAGGTGTCCAATGGGAGAAACTACAACCCAATAACATTTGATTTTGATCAATTGCAGCTTTCCTTTAACAAGGAAGATAAAACAGTGGTTTTACAAGGAGAATCTGATATGATAGCCCCTATTATACAGCTTATGTCATCTGGGGAGTTCAAACAGACCTTGAATACTACAACTCATGGCTATTTTGGATATCTTTTTGGAATGGTTCAAGATTCCTTGGGAAGCACTGATGTTATGAAATCAAATCTTGAGATTGGGGACAACAAAGAGAATAATTTCAAAGTCAGTTGGAGGAAGTATTACAATCTTATTCAGCAGTCTTCAAAGAACCAAAAGGTCTATCTCCCAACAGATCCCATGACCACCACATTAACTTGAAGGAAGGCAGTCAACCTATCAATTTAAGACCTTACAGGTATCCATATGTGCAAAAGGAAGAAATTGAAAAGATTGTCAGTGAGTTGATGGCCTCTGGGGTGATACATCCGAGTAACAGCCCTTATGTTTTTCTAGTGTTATTGGTTAAGAAACATGATGGCTCTTGGAAGATGTGTGTGGATTATAGGTCCTTGAATGAAATGACAGTCAAAGACAAATTCCCAATTCCAGCCATTGATGAATTGCTGGATGAGTTACATGGATCTAGGTGGTATTCCAAACTAGACCTTAGATCTAGTTACCACCAAATTAGAGTTCATGCTCCAGACATTCCTAAAACTGCATTTAGGACACGACATTCCTAAAACTGCATTTAGGACACCTACATGACATTTTGAATTTCTGGTAATGTCATTTGGACTCACCAATGCACTAGCAACCTTCCAGTCATTGATGAAACATATATTGAAGCCATAACTCAAAAAGTTCATTCTAGTCTTCTTTGATGACATCTTGGTCTACATCAGAACCCATAAAGAACATTTAGAACATTTGAAGTTAACTTTCCAACTCGTACAGGATAATTCACTTTTCGCTAAGAGGAGTAAGTGTAAATTTGGAACTGAGCAGATTTAGTATTTGGGACATGTCATTAATCAGCATGGGGTTTCTACTGATCCTGATAAGATCAATTGTATGACCAAGTCGCCCATACCAACCAACATTAAAAGCTTGAGAGGATTTTTGGGGTTGACAGGTTATTATAGAAAATTTATTCACAATTATGGCTTAATTAGCAAACCGTTGACTGAATTGTTGAAGAAGGACAGATTTCAGTAGCATGAAGGGGATACCCAAGCTTTCTTGACACTTAAAGAAACTATGGTTAAGGCTCCTATGTTAGCCATGCCTGATTTTAAATTGTCATTTATTTTAGAGACTGATGCTTCCTATACTGGTATAGGAGCTATATTGATGCAGATGGGCAGACTAATAGCATATCTCAGTAAAGTTGTAGCTACAAAACATTTGGGATGGTCTACTTATGAGAAAGAGTTGATGACAGTGATATATGCTACTACTAAATGGAGACATTACTTGCTTGGCAATAAGGTACTCATCAAAACTGATCATCGTAGCTTAAAGTACCTCTTGGACCAGAGAATATCCACTACTAACCAACAAAAGTGGATTACTAGATTGATGGGATTAGATTATGAGATAATGTATAAAAAGGGAAAAGAGAATGTAGTTGCAGATTGCCTTTCTAGACAGGTTGATACCTTTGGAAAGGATTATACTTGTGCTGTTATTTCTACAGTTATTCCTCATTGGATCACAGAGATAGCTCAGTCTTGAGAATCAGATCCTGAATTAATGGACATAATTGTTCAGCTGCAGGTAAATCCACAATCCTTACTTGGTTATACTTTCCGGCATGGCAGACTTAAATTCCAAGATAGGTTGGTAATTGAGCCAAATCTCCCTTTGAGAATCAAGATTCTCCTATGGGGGTCACTCTGGAATAAAAGGAACTTATGAGAGGCTTAGTAATTACTTCTTTTGGACCACTATGAAGGTTGATGTCATGAAACTAAGGTTTTACCAGGGTTGTTGCAGCCCTTGCCTATACCAGAAGGACCATGGATTGATATATCCATAAACTTTATTGAAGGGTTACCACAATCTGAAGGCTATACAGTTATATGGGTAGTGATAGATAGGTTGACTAAATATGGTCATTTCATACCTCTCCATCATCCTTTTACTGCTCAGGAGTTAGCCCAATTATACATCAATAATATTTACAAGCTTCATGGGTTTCCTTCTACCATTGTCTCTAATAGAGACAAAATATTTGTTAGCTTGTTTTGGCACTCACTTTTCATGTTGGTTGGTACCAAACTCCATTTAAGCTCTGTTTATCACCCACAATCTGATGGACAAACTGGAAGACTTAATCAAGTATTGGAAGGCTACATGAGGTGCATGATCTCTCGAAGGCCTAAAAATTGGCTCACCTAGCTTCCATTGGCATAGTGGTGGTACAACACTCATTATCACAGTGGGTTGAAAACCACTCCTTTCGAGGTCTTGTATTGCTATAAACCCCCACATCTCAACTTCCATCACTTTGGTCAAATCCATGACTCTGCTACTAGGGCTTTTTGTAAAAACAAAACTCAAGCCCTTTAGCTTCTAAAACACAATTTTGTAGCTGCTCAGTCTAGGATGATGCATAATAAGTCAAGAAGTGAAAGATCATTTTTGGTTGGTGACTTGGTATATCTAAAAATTAAACCTTACAAACAGTCTACACTATTCCAGAATGCCCTTGGTAAATTAGCTCCAAAATATTTTGGGCCATTTCCTATACTAGAAAAGATTGGAACTATTGCTTATCGACTCCAATCACCCTTACATGCTAGAGTCCATCCTGTTTTCCATGTGTCCCTTCTCAACAAGAAAATTGGCTCCAATTGTTCCAGTTCTGCTGATCTTCCTTGTTTAGATGCTCAAGAACAGTTTTTGGTGGAACCATTAGCTATATTGGATAGAAAGATGGTTAAAATGAAAAATGTTGCAGCTGTTGAAGTTCTAGTTCAATGGTCCAACACTCTACCATCGGAAGCTACCTAGGAAGATTGGGAATATTTTCACAAGCAATTTCCTCAATTTCAACCTTGAGGACAAGGTTGTTCTGATGGAAGGTGGACTGTAAGGATGCTACCATGATGGAATAAACATATCATTTCTGCTGATATGCTGTTAACTTTGATGTTATTATTAGATAGTGATATCAAGGTTAATATTGTCCTTCTCTTTTATTAGTAAGGCTACTATAGTAATTTTGTTTGACCATTCTGTTAAGCATTTCATGTGTGTTGCTGAGGTAGGTTTGTTTTGAGAAATATATAGTATCACATTGTAATGTTGAAGGACATGAATGATATAGTGAATTTTATTCTCTCTCAATTTATGACTCTGTCTACATCTTTCCCAAAATTGCTTTCTTCTCCTTCTAAATCTTCTTCTTAAATAACTAATTTCCTACTGTAATTAGTTCAAGTTGAGTTCAGTAAGGAATTAGCTTCTCAGATCCTTACAAGGACATAAGATTGGGTTAAAGATGTTGCTTGTCAGTGTTCATTGTAAGCTTGTTTTATCCTTATTCTATACCTTTCAACCTTTTCTTACTATTTGTATCAGCAGTTCAACACTCTGAATGTTGTTTCTTAAAAAAAATCAGGAAATAAAAATAAAAAATCCTTTCAAATGTTCAATGTTCACCCTAAAAAAATCAAAACGTCTCACCTGAATCCAAAACACATAACTTGTGCTGCATTCAGCATTCTCTATTTATTTTGAATCAATTTGTTCGCTTGCCAAGCCATTAGAATGACTTGTAGAATTCCTATCTTAAAATGGAAATAAAGATTTGAGAAAAATATATATGGAAAGGCTCTGCTAAACTCTGGCGTTTACCACATAGATACAGTTAAAAATAATTAATATAAAACTCAATTTTGGATGTCAGATCAATCATATTTAACTATAAAGATGTGCAATTATCCAAAATTAATTAATTTAATCACAAACCAAGCAGTTTTTAGTACCAATTTGATAAGAATCATCATATAAAAATAATTCAGTAATTATGAAATAGGAATGTTTGTTTATAGCCTCTATACTGATCAATGCTAAATTAATTTAAAATAAATGTACCCGCTGAAGCATAGTTATAGCAGTAACTGGATGGCAGATAAGGACGGGTGAAGAATCGAAACTTACATAGGGATTAGACACAAAAAATGAACACGATTGAGGAGATAATTCCGCTAAATCGTAAACTCGATTGTATTGAACTCGTCATGCATATATAAATAATGGCCGGATTTCTTTATGCACAAGATAATGATCGGTCAGCAATGACGGGCCGGAGCTAATGTCTTACAGAAGTCTATCTATGAGCAGTGGGACTGGAAAAGGAAAATGACTGAGAGAGAGAGTCAGAGAGGCTCTGTTTGGTTACATTACTAGTATTACGGTTACTATTCCTATTCCTATTCCTATTCCAAACGGGATAAATCAACTTTTGGTATATGTCTTTGGGATATTATTTTATAATTTGACCAAAGTGAAAAAAGTAATTTGATACCGAAATAAAAAAATTACAAATTAGTGATTGTCTTTCGAAAAATGTTACACACTCCTTAAACAAAGAGGTTTCATCTTTATTCTGTTTTGAAAATTAGGATTCTCTTCTTCCGTCCTTTCTTCTCTCATTCTTCATATGCCTCGATTCTCCATTTGATTCTTTGGTTCTCATATATTTATTAAAGGGTTTTCAGTGTTTAATTGAAATGATGAGCTCGTCTCGGAGTAGAATCGTAAATGAAATCAGGGAAGAAGATTATAGTTCATGCAACAAAAATGAATGGATTACACCAGAGTTCCCAAGTCGGTGCCACTGTGGAGCAATGATGCGAATGTGGGAGACAAGAAAAGATGGAACAAAACATCGAGGACCTTCTTCGCGTCGACTTCACTTCTCTCTCTGTATGTTTGTCTCTCCCATTGGACCAATTTTAACGATTATTTAAAAATTGAAAAGTACAAGCACGAGATTACAAAAAAAAATAATTAGTACAATCACCAGTTTGTAATTTTTTTCATTTCGGGTACCAAATTGTAAGTCGTGTCCCTAATGTTTAACGGAATGTAATATTTTTCGAGTACAATCACTAATTTGTAACTTTTTTGACTTCAGATACCAAATTATAAATCGTGTCCCGGTACAGATATCAAAAGTTAATTTATCCCTATTCCAAACATATGTTTCTACTTTCTAGGAATTAAATTCTGAAAACTAACTACGAGTTTATTTTTCAAATAGAATATTTTTAATTTCTTATTCATTTATATATAATGATTATAAAATATTTTTAAAAATTTTATAAATTTACTTACTATTGCTATTAAAATGTAAATAAACTTTACTCGAAAAGACAAAATTATATAACTAACGTGTTAAAGAAATTTTATACTAATGAATAAAAGTATTATAAAATAGTACGTTACTATTATGATAAAATAGAAAACTAAAGTTTAATATATATATATATATATATATATATATATATTGATTGATTCTTCTATTTATAAACAGTTTTTATTTTTACTATATAGTTATTTAGGAATAGGATTATTGTTGTAAAACAATAAATTACCATTCTGATTTTAAGTATTAAAATTAGTTAACTAATATATAAGTTAGAATTGAATTTGTAATATTAATTAACTAAAGATCTCATATATATGAGATTAAATTGGTAACTAAGATTAATCGTTACTATATTTTGTAATATAAATATATAGTATTTATTTACTCATAATATTTATTCTAATATTTTTAATGTATAATTATTTAGAGTTCAAAGTTGAGTATAAATCTAAAAATAAAATTCTAAACATGATTTTAAGTTATAATTTTTATATTACTAAGTAACTAAGTGACTTTTAAAAGAATAAAATTGTTGTAAGATAATAACTTAATATTACTCATAATATTTTTAATATATTCTTAGTATATAGTTATTTAGAGTCCAAAAGTTGAGTGAAAATCTAAAAATAAAATCTTATACATATAACTAATTAACTAAACTCATATAAGAAATAAAAATTTGTAAATAAATAGAATTTTTGTTTTAGTTAAATTAAAATTAAAATTAAAATAATAATGTTCAGTACTTTATTAGTGAATGTCGCGATCCAAACATGATTTTTGTACCTTAGTTATTGTTGTGCTCCCCGTCCTAATATTAAGAAAAAGAATAAAACCACAAAAATATTCATATTTAAAACTAAAGTTATCTAAAAACTTTTATGTGGAATCAATTCAATTAAAACATTTAATACTACTTTCAACATAGATCAATTAATGCTTATAAAGGTATTATACATATTTTTAATATAAAAAATACGTAATTTATTTTAAAATTAGAGATATATTTACAAAAAGAATACTTTTAAGGATAATTTTATATTTTTAAATCTATATCCGTTTCTTAATATATTTCGCTTTAAAGTTATACATAAATATTATCGTATAACATTAAATATAATATAAATTGCATATATTGTCCCTATATTGGGAAAAAGATGGTGTTATTTAATGGGTGAAAAAAATAGTGAGAGAATCAAAGTTATATTTAATATTTGGAATAATATTAAAAATTAAACAATTAATGCTTAATTTAATTTTTCAAACAACAAATATTAAGGGGGAAAACACTTCTCTAAAACAACATTTTAAAATGGAAGGAGGGAGTATTAGCTTTAGTATTAGTTAAAATTTTGTTTGTGGTGTTGTGATATTAAAATGATAGTGAAAAAATAATGACAAATTAGGAATATCATGTTATTTTATAATCTTAAAATAGAAATATATATATATATATATATATATATATATATATATATAATGACTAAAAAGAAAAATGTATATCTAAATTTAAAACAAAAATAATAAATTATTTAAGATAAGTGAACAACATATGTAAAAAATCACTACTCCCTCCGTCCCAAATTATATGTTGTTCTAGAGTTCCACACAGATACCAATATATGTGATAAAAATACTAAAATACCCTCATTACTATTAACTATAACACATTTGCTCTTCTCCATGTCTGCTCATCTTCTTTCTCTCTGTCTATCACCCTTCCCTCTATTTACGTCATCTCTGTCCTCTTTTTTTTTTCTACTCACAGCCTAAAACTCTCTCATCTAAAAGTTCAAAGTTTCTATATGAGGTTTTTTTTTCTTTTTCTCCCAACCATTTTAGATAAGTTCTTATAAAATCCTGGTGCCAAAAGATTGAATGTAAAATGACCACAATTTTTTCTTTTTCTTTAGGTTTTAGATAAGTTCTTGTAAAAAAAAATTACTTCTACCATGAATTCAAACTCCTTACTGACGGTAATTAAAAATACAAAAATTCCTGGATGATGGTAAAAGAGTCAGATCTGAAGGAAGATCTGAAGAAGAAAAAGAAGAGATCTGAAGGAAGAGATGAAGAAGAAAAAGAAGAGAGAGAAAAGAATAAGTAATTGCAGGGATATATATGGAGGAAAGAGAAAGAGTAAAACGGAACTGAGAGAATAGTTTGCAGAGAGAGAAAGTATGAGTGTATATATATGTGTGGAGAGAGGATGAGAGTAACGACTATTAACCTAACGGGACAAACTTGGAAAATAAAGAGAAAAAATGCATTGAAATATTAAAAAAGCAAATATTGTGGGACAATTTTTTTTTACTAAAACAGCAAATAATTTGGGACAGAGGGAGTATTATATAAAACCGTTCACATACAGTGATTTTGTTACCCAGAGATTCAAATTATCTTAAGAGCATGACACGTGTACTGTAATTGATGATGGGGTTAATGATGGCATCCTTTAGAGAATTTTCAACAGCCTCTTCAACCACTTTGAGATACTCAAATAAGTGAGTCACGTTAAAAAAATTATCTCCAACAGTCTCTCTGACCTTAGTCATCAAATCTACAACCTCATTTTTTCTCTTCAAATCTGTAACCTCATATTCTCTTTTCAAAATATTTATAAAAGAAAGGCTAAAACATTTATTTTGTTTGATGTACAACTCATTGAATTGAAGAGACTGGTGAGACACAAAATATAAAAGTAGCAAATATTGTTAGAAATGCTATTATACTAGTAATTAATCAAACATACAAATGTTTTCCTGTTTCTTTTTTTACACAACTAAATGTTACTCCCTCCATCCCATAACCATAATAGTAGTAGTATATGACATTTTATAATTGTGAACAAAAATTAATGAAATGATTATATAATATTAAATATAGTATTAATTATCTATAATATGTTTAACTATATACTTATCTCATACTCTCTCGTCTATAATATTTTTTATGAGGAGTAATTTTAAAAAAATTATAATTAATTATCATAAATTATATAAAATATCAAATAATTTAAAAAAAATAAAATCATCTAAAACGTTATATATAATAGGACGGAGGGAATAGTAGTCCGCTACGTCTGGGTGAATTTTGACTACTATGAGAACCGAACAATATCCTTAGTCATAAATGAAAAACAATTCTCCTGATAAATTTTAAAAATATAGTAGTACATTTTTACAATAATTACCTTAACGACACTGGCAATTTAATGATATTTTGAATTTTTAGCGACATTTATTTTTGTAGCGAATCTAAATTTATTGGGTGTTCAATTTAATAATCATGTCATGATAATTCAATTTTAATTATAAATTTAAGAATACTGTGTTATTTTATAATGCTTACTAAATAAATGAGCTTGGTGAATTACATTTCATTTCTGTTTACTACCAAAATTAAGAGGACGTTTCTTTGATAATCTAATTTATAAAGAAAGAAAATAGAAATGGGAGTAATGATATTGAACAGGAGACAATTGCAAGTGGAGAGGCAAAGGAAGGGATGAGACGGCCTCCATCATATTTCATTTTAACTACATTTAATTGTTCTCAAGTAAGCCATGGTTTCTACTAATGATGCTAGTTTTTCTCAATTTAATATATAAACTTCAGTCTAAAATGAAACCCTTTTCGAAACATTATCTTTACAAAATAAAAATAAAAAAATAAAAAATACAAGTTGTATTCAAAAAAATGAATTTTTAGAACTTAAAACATAATAGTTCGACTACAACAAAATATTGGAGAATACATTCGTTGAAATATACTTCTTCTAGTATTTCTAGAGTCAAAATCTTCAAAATCATATATACATATACTATATATATATATAAAATTGGGACCTCTCTGATCGGAGGCCCAGGGCGATCAACCCTCCCTCCTTTGCTCGTGTCAAGACTAGGGTTTGATGATAAATATAAAACTAAAATACCACCTTTATCATGTAACAAATTTTAGTGTCAAATTTAAATTATTAGTCTTAAAATGCGTCTTTTAGAAAAGAAGGAGATAAAAAATATATATATATTTATTGACAAAGGTATTTATTAATGTAAATAAAGATATATTTATGTTGTGTTTGATAAAACTAAATGCTAAGAGCTGAACAGTTTAAACATGTGAATAACATAGAACATCTATCTAAAATTGTATTCTAATGAATAACGTTTGTTTAATAATTAATTTTTTCAAAATGTCTGAATAATAATATTTTACTATTTTAACCATCTGCATAGTTACCCAAACTAGTTCAAAAGTGCAACCCATTCAACCAAAACAAATCAAAACCTAATCGATGAGTACTAGAAAATAGAAACCCAACACTATCCATGACCACCAAGGGTTTTATTTTTCAGGGAAGTGGAAACTCAAAAAGGGTAGGCAGTAGTGATTCAAACACTTCCCACCAATGAGTCAACAAGTACAGTGATGTCAAGAATTTAAAGATTAGATCCCCAAAAATGCTTGCAAAATCATGGGTTACATTTTGATACAGATCTTGGAGAAAAAGAAATAATTAGATAAGCATTTGGACCTGAGAATCAGTTGATTTCTCTCATAAATTAAGCTAAATTTTTGTCTCTCATAAATTAAGCTAAATTTTTGTCGGAACTTTCAGCAAACAGTTCATCTGCACCTTCTATCTTTGAATAATGGGTTTCACATGAACCCCTCTTCTCCTTATCCATAATGCTGTGGATGGAAGGGAAGCGAGGCCAGGAGACTGAGGGATTAAGCGACACAAACGGTGAGAGTTATTGGGGATAAAAGATGAATTTTATAATATTGAAAAAATTATTTTTGTCCAAATAATAGTCAATTTCGTTCACACTCACCTTTAAATAGTTTAAATTTAATTTTCTATCTTATCGATTATCGTTAAAAACATTCAAAGGGAATTTTTTTTTTTAACCAAACAACTTAATGCCTCTTAGTGAATAAGAAATAGATTGTGAAAATGTAATCAAACACCACCTTAATCATCAAGCTTGATAAGTTATACTCCAACATTTACAGCGGGAAGGGGTAAAAAGGAAACATATATACGAGCAACCAATAGGCACTGGTTGTCGGTTGAGGTACAGGCTTATCAAGAACACAACTACCAAGTTCAAGCAATTAATACAGAAGTGATAATTTTGCCTAAAACGATCATTATCAGAATAAGTGACATTAGAAATTACCCAAATCTGTTTCCATTGCTTATGCAAATACACCATATAATGTCCATACATGAACCATAACAACTGTTCGTCACTATTTCCCCCTGAAATGAAAAGAAATAAAAAGATATCAGGAAATTAATTGTTGTGTGCCTGATAGAAAGTATTTGCAAGTTCAACACATCATCACGTGCATAAGAAAAATCAATCCAAGAGCAGTCACATACGTGTTCATCATCAGTGTGATGTTGTCGCCTTTCAGTAGGATCCTACCTGCACAATTCAAGTATACAAGTTACAAGTCATACGTTTTATTACCTAGCCCACAAGTTCAAAAATAGGGAGTAGGAATCAAGTAATGTTACCCACCCAGTTGCTTTCTGCTCTTCTTCTTTATACTGACTTCCTCGGCATCATCAAGAACCAGATTCATATATTCATCAAACCCCTAATACCCAAAAGGTAAAAGAATAAGTCACATCATTAAGATATACTACAAGTTCTAGTGGCACCGTGATGCAAACTAACATTTGGCTGAAGCAGTAATTAAAAAGAAATATTCACATATTGGTCACCATGCAATCAGGTACAACCATCTAAATGAATAAATTAGAAACAACTATGCTTGATTTTAAAGGACCAACTAAAGGTAATTTTATGGATAAACAATCATTTATCCTTAAGCATCCACCAAACAACCATCATAGCTCAATTGTTCATGTATACGTAGAATGAGGGAGTGGGTCTATAGTCTATACACAAGAAATATTACATGGACAACTATGATGCTAGACATATATATTAAGCACCACCGACCGTATGAAACCATTAAAAAGAGAAAACAACAATAACCATAGGCAGAAGTTAGATCAAGTGTAACGAAAATTTCAAACGGTTGACGCTTGACAGTTGACAAGCCATTGTAGTGGCCTTGAATGTCGATTTTCATTCCCATTTATTGGCTTAGCGTGAACAATCTACCAGGTTAAAAAAACACTCAACCTGATTAGCATTTGGAAGCTGCATAATTCAGCTTGAAATATATTATTTTTCAGTTTAAGTTACTTCAGGGAATATTTACTCCGCATTTGGACATTAATCTCTTCCACTTTTCACATACTCATTCTATTCATCATTGTCCACACACACAGTCAATTATTTCATTTTTCTGCAGGTCAGAAGTTAATTCATTAAAATAAAACAACTTTGTTTGTGAAGTTTGAAACTTAAAAAGCTCTACAAGCGTGAGAAAGACAGCTACATGAACCAGGTAAGTGGAAGTCGGAACCATCTACAAGTGAACAAATGTTATTAACACATTTTTCCTATCTGTTTTGGAGAGGGGAGTATTATGTTGACTGTATAGAGTACATGTTGACCCATGATGCAATTCGGACAGATGCTGCCCTTCTGAGGGTAGGGATGTTGCTATTAAAATAAAATCAATTATTCAAACTTCTACAATCTGCTTGCCCAACAAAATGCATGAGAAAAAAATAAAATAAAAAAAGATAAACTCTTATAAACAAAGTTAAAAGCATATGTAATTGTTAATGACATGACAATTAACATTTTACATTCTTACAATTAGGACATTAGTTGCACTTCTGAGCGAATCTGGAATTTCTGTTACTCACTTTCATAATATCCCTCATAGTGACATGATGGCAAGCAAACCTCCAGATGAACAATGACTTCAGCAGAAAAATAATATAAAACATTCTTATAAAACTAAAACAGGGATGAGTACTCAATCATATACAGGTGATATTCACAAGCTTATACGAAGAATACTTATAATTAAAAGATGAAACTAAATAAAAAGGACTATATGGAGCTAATTACAAACACATATAAGAAAAGCATATGCAGGTTAAGACAAAGTATAAATCCATATTATAATATATATATATATATATTTACATCTACATTTATATATTTACATCTACAGTAATAATAATATATTTAAAAATACCCAAATTTTTTCCCTTCAAAATTATTTTTTTTTATGTAAACATTAGTTTTAGCTTGAAAACACAATTTATTTTATAAAAATTACACAAAGCCTTAGTGTTTTTCTCAACTTTCTTTGAGAGCATTAACTTTAGTCTAGAGCATCCTCACCTCTGCCCATAGGCCAATTCATAAAAAAAAATTAAAAAAGAGATTCAATTGCCTCACTTCACTACTTATAAGAAGCTCCATAATCCATGCTTGTATAATTGAAACTCGTTATACTTTGTTTTTCCAATTTAAACCCAAAGCACCTCCCAGAATTGAAAAAATCGATGGACAGAAAAGAGGGATAAAATAGAATAAGAAAAAAAAGAATTCACACGAATCCCATGGTAACAAAGAGCTTCATTTACCACTAGTATGTCCAACTCTTCCAGAATAAACCCATTTCCTAATCACTATTCAGAAGATATTTTTACTCATACTATCACTTGACATACCTTCACTCCAAAACATAGCAAATAAAGAAAACTAACATTCTACAATATCTCACCTGCTCTCTCCAAGTACCATGAATGGAAGCTTACAGCATACTCTCAACCATCATAGATTGCAACTTAGAAGGACCCAGAAGAACCTACCAGCCTACCCTTATAAACACAGAAAATTATTAAAAAAACTAACATATGATACCAACTTAAATAATAATAGGATGTGATACTTCTATCTTTCCCCAAATCACCACCCCCCAAAAAAAAAAAAAAAAAAAAAAAAAAAAATCTCACAGGGAACATGCAAAATAAGTACACAAAGAAAAGGATGAACTTCTTAAGATAATTGTAGAAGATAACAGCCATTTGAGATCTCTGGCACACAGTACATTCACAAAAGTAGTAAACCATTTGCAACAAATGGAATTTAGTGGAAACCTACCAACCAAAAAAACTTTATACACACCTCTCAAAGCAAAAGATATGGGTAAGAATAGGCAAATGGAATAAAGATATCATAAAATATAAATAAATACAGTCTAAGCAAATAAACATACAATGATGCGTCCTTCAATCCTTAAATTCTTCTGCTCAAAAAGCCATATCTGTATGCGAGCTTTCTGTGTCAATTCAGACAGAAAGTTCAAAATTTTAATGCATTGAGAAAATAACTTCGCACATAAAGGATTGTGGTGTAGAAAACTTACACTTTGAAGAAACCTGAATATGAGATTCTTATATCACCATTGATACATGAAACAAAGGAAAAAAAAGGACAGAAGTAGAGAGAGGTTGAGGATAAGAATTACGAAGCACCCGAAAGCATATCGAACTGAATTCAATCGACAACAATAATAAATAAATAAAAATCACAGAAATACAAATATACAGATGGAGATACGAATTGTGAGAAATTACGATGGGTTGAGTCATGATCCTCTGTACTTTAGTGCTCGCCATGGCTGACTCCGACTACGCCTCTGCAACAGATTATTTTCCTTCTTCCTTATTTACTTCTCACAGAATACCCTGGTCTCAGTCTTGAGATGGTGTGTTTAAGCCCTACCTTTGATCAAGTTTCGTGAGAATATGAATTTGGGTCAAGATCATCGATTATCCACACCCTGATTTGGGCTGTCATGTTATGGGCCAGACTAGCCCATTATTGAGGATGGTTCCGGGGGGTGGGGGTCATGCGTCGAACCTAATTTATATTCAGTTTTCTTATCATTAAGGCACTAAACGAGTCGAACAGTTCGGGCTCGATTCGAGCTCGATTCGAAAAAATACGAGCGAGACTCGAATTCGTTATTAATATGATCTAAATCTGAGCATTAAAAATAATTCAAATAAAAATATGAGTAGAATCTGAGCAAATTTATATTCGATTCGTTTAAGATTCAAACTACTCGAATGTTTGATTGTGATTCGATACATACTCGATTGATGCATATTCAATTAGATATTCGATGCATTCTCTTATAATATATACAAATTTAAATCAAATTAGGATAATTAATTATTATTGTTTTGTTTTATTTTTATTTTTAATTGTGATTTTATATTTATAAAGTGTAATAGTAAATATATTTTCTCGTTTCTAAGTAAAATAACAAATTCAATTTATAATTATATTTATTATAAAACTAGTTATTATATGGAGACTCGAATTCGAGTTTGAATTTGAAGCCCCCGCGAGTAGTTTGAATATAATTCGATCCGAGTCGGATCGAATTCGAGTAATAAATATTCGAGTTTAGTCAAATTTGTATTTCGAGTCGAATTCGAGCAGCTCTCTGTTCGTTTTGGTTCGACTCGTTTACACCCTTATTCGTCATTGAAAATGACAATAAGTATTTGTGACGCCCCCAAAATTAGGTATACATCACCCATCTTGAGTCGTCAGATACATGGTACAGAATTCAAATACAACTTAATAATACAACTGTCGTGTACAATACGACAAAACATAAACTGTGAGTTTGAAAACAAATATTATCTACTACAGAGTATACAAACTCAAAAGGAGTCCTCATTACAATTATTATCACACTATTTCACAAAATAGTGAGGACTACTGATGCACCATCTAGGACTATCACTCTGTTCCCCGACTAGTTCCAGCTACGTTCTCATTTCCTGAAGAGAACAATGAAATAAAGGGTGAACTTAACTAGCCCAGTAAGAAATATTATGACTAAGATAATGCAGAATAATTTATCGTTAGCCTTCAACAGTGTTAAACTTATAAAATATAATAAACATCGAGTTTAACTGCAGCGGAACAAGCAATCCATTAGAAGAGACAAGTAGGTAATAAAATCTACTATCTTCTATGATTTAAAAGGTTTTTCATCACATTTATCACTGGGACTCAGCTTAATAAATAATCCACATCATCGAATCACCCCTGCACTACTACGCCAAGGATGTTCTTTAAGAAGATACGCGACCACGAATTATCCATGCACTACTACTGACTTAAGATAATCATGTTTTCATCAACTATTCCGATCACGCCATAAAATAATTCATCTTTGCACTACTGGCTAAAGAGAATCCATAGCCATAATTATACCAAAAAGCGTCCCATCAATGCACTACGGGCAACGAGGACTTTTTTCCACATCATTTGTAACATTACTAAGTTATGATTATACCGAATAATCCTCATTATAATCATACCAAGTCCATCTACGCACCACTGAGCCACATATGACTTTCAACATAATATAAACATGAGGATGATGACAATGATATAAGAATTCAATAAAACAAGTTAAAGAATTAATTTATCCGTAAACTAATAATGTCCAAATTGTCAACACGATACTTCTTGTAGAGAGTAAAATTCAAGAATGCTCGTAAGAATATTTTCATAAAAGATATCTTTGGATGAAGCGCTTGAATATCGAGGATATTCCACTAATTTCATGGAGTATAAAGTCAAAACTTTAACCAACCGAGTATAATAAATAATGAAATAACAAAAGAAATCACCGTGCGTGCGATACTTGGCGATGATTAAAAGTTATTCCAACGGAATAATAAATAACGGAACCAGGTCATGCGAAATTCGCACCGATAGGATGTTCCAACATAATAATAAAGAATGGAATAACAACATAAATCACCATGCACGTGGTACTTCGCATAGACAGGTTATTCCAACAGAATACTAAATAACGAAACCGAATCCTGTGTACGTGACCGACGAGTGATATTCCAATGTAATAATAAAGAATGGAATAACGAGAATAATTTCACCAAGTATAGAAGACTCACAGCATATAAAGTTATTCCAATGAATAATAAAGAATGGAATAACAGAAGTTCTCTTCATGAATAAGAAAGAAAAAATACCCCTTACGAGTACAACAAATAATATTTCCTACGAGTACAACAAATAATATCCTTTACGAGTACAATAAATAATATCCCTTACGAGTACAACAAATAATATCCCTTACGAGTGCAACAAATAATATCCTTTACCTTAGAAAGAAGAGTACTGGATATAGAAGTAGTGAAGTAGCAAAACACTTTTCTTCTTTCTCTCTATAGTTTCTCTAGAGTTTCAATTGAATTAAGTAAGAAATAATGAATGAATGAATGAGCTTATTTATAGAAGAATGGATACCGTGATAAGTAATTAATTCATGAACGGTCCAGATTAATTTATTTTAATCGACGATTAATATATATAAAGCAAAATCTTTTAAATAAAAATAATATATTCTATTTATAATCTAATAAAACGAATAACTTTATAAAAGATTTTACTATCTGCAAACACTATTCGAGCACTTATCAAACACTATGCATAATAAAATATAATATATTCTAATTATTATACAATAAAATGTATAACTTTATAAAAGTATTATGTTTTATATAAAAGATTTTACTATCGCAAAGACTATTTTAACACTATATCATAATAAAATATAATATATTTTATTTATAGAATAACTTTATAAAAATATTTTATTTTATATAAAAGATTTTACTATCTGCAAAACACTATGCAACACTATCGTAATAAAATATAATATATTATATTTATAGAATAACTTTATAAAAGTATTCTATTTTATTACATTAATAATACCAATAAAACAAAAGCTGGGTAACTTATTACATAAACATCAATAATCAATACTGCAAATACTTTCTATGCAATCACGCGTATCTTTATTTTTTACTACCGAGTAGTTCAACAAAGATAATTAAGGTAAAACTTCCGCCGTTATTTTCATAAAATATTTTTGTCGCTTTTCTCAATCCGACAATGAATTACATTCTTGAGGTCCACTAATGATTGTCTTGCGTAAATCACGGATATTTCTCGATAAAAGAAATATTCCCCACCAATCAATATTATACAACAACTTGCATACTTTTCAAAATTTATAAATACTACCCATAACTATAACATTATATCATATCCACACCATAATATTCAAAAAATTATTTTGAGAAAATTAAATATTTATTCATAAAATCCTGAGGTCTCACAAGATTTTTGTTTTTTGTATTATTTTAATAGTTATAATTATATTGGAATTTGCACATAATACATTTACAAATAAATTTTGAAAAATCTAAAAAACATGTGCTGTTATTTTTTAATTAATAAATTCCACATAATTCATTTACAAGAATGAATTTTACTTGCATTCTACATCGCCTCTTTTAAATATTTACATGATTTCTTAATTTCATATATATTACACTATAGTCCTTTTAAAAATATAAGGGACAGACAGAATCCAGTATCATATTATTATTTCATAATAAAAACACTTTTGCTTTCAATACCTTTATAGTAGTATATACTAGTACTAAGTGGCACACGCATTGAGTGTGCAGCGTAAATTATTGGGAGTTTAAATAAGAAAGTTATAAAATTTGAAAAATTAAATAGAAATATAAAAACAAATAATATAAAAAGGACAAAATACTAATAACATTAAAAGTCATTGGACATTTTGGGAAATGGGAAAAAGCTTCAAAAAAAGAGAGTGTAAAGTCGGCTTTATATATTAGATATATTAAATTACAATAAATGCTCTTATAAGGGCAAATTTGATTTTTAAAATAATTTGAAAGATTTTCATGTGATGTAGATATTTAGATTTATCAATATTAGTTTAAACAATCAAGTAAAAACTAACTAAAATCTCACACATCATAATTACAACAAACATATAATATTAACTTAAAAGGGTTAAGAGCATTCACAACAGTTTTTTTATCTTTATATCTACTCTGCAGTGCTATTTAATCATTTTGCAATATAAGTATTCAATTTTTTTACTATGTACCCAACAGGTTCCTTATATTGATTCCTTAAATAATGAAATTTGAAATTTAAAAGTTAAAATTCTTAAATTCCAAATCAAAATATCAAATTAATAATAATCTTATAATTTATAAAAGAGATTATAATTTATCAATTATATTCTATTGTAAAATATATTTTATTTTATTTTAAATTTTAAGTAATTTATGGGGTGATAATTGAATGGATTGTAATTTCAAATGTACATAAGATCAATATTAACTTTTAAAAAGTTAATTTGTGATATTTTAAATTTAATATGATTCATTTAAATTTTGAAAATAATAAAATTTACAATTAATAGTATTTTTATAATATTTATAATTATATTGACATAAATTAAATAAATTTATATCAATTTTAAATTTGAACACGTTTAAAATCAATTTTTAAAAAATAAGTCAATATTAAGTTTATAATTTAAAAATAAAGTAATAAAAAAATATAAAAATGTGTATGATTGATGAGTTATCCACTTAAATGATGATGTAAAATGTTATTTTGTATATATAGAGAACGATCTTTTGATTCATTCACACTTGAGAGTAAATTCCTATATATATATGGATTAAAATAGAGATTCGAATAAGAATAAGGAAGCTGTTGGATAATGATTTGTTGAGGTATTCTTTAAAATTGATAATAGAGAGTTGATTAAGAAAACTGTTATTAACGATCTAATACATAAACAAAACAATAATTCTTTAGTGATTAAAAAATGCTAATTAAATAGTGTGATTATTATTAGGCTCGTTCGTGAATACTAAATCATCATTGTAATTACACACTGCTATATCATTTTATAAGTTGTTTTATATAAAAAAGATGTCACCGTTAATCTAAACAAAATAGTCCATATTCGCCAAATATTAATATAAATCAGTTGGTTATAGCCTTATAGGGCTTAATTGGTCAGTAATTTCTGACGTGACACACTCAATTTATTGTAATTGAAAATAATTAATAATTCAATTATCTAATTGATTTTTTTTAAATAAATCATCAAAGTAAAATATGTCATATAGTTTAAGGTAGTGAAACGTATTTAAGCCTATAATTTATTGTCCTATTGTCAATATCTGTATACATATATAAAACTAAGTTTTTGATCCTTGGTATTTGGTTTGAGACTATAATTTAATTGCTATTAAAATATTTTTAAAACCTTTTAATTTAATTTTATTAGTTAATACTAAAAACACTTTTTAGAACTATAATTTAACTATAACCAACACATTATTTATGATCCTAAATATTTTTAGAGGAACTTATTATTTTATAAAAGTTATTTACTAATATTGTTTTTTAAATAAAAATAAAATTGTAACTATTATCATAAAATATTCGTTGTAAACAACAATTTGGTAAATATGACATTAGCATGTCATATAATGACGACGTTGATATTGCCTTTGCCTTTTAATTGGTAGACCAAAACTATATTCCAAAATTCATGCAACCTTTTGAGCATGAGCCCTGTATTTACATAGATATTAAGATAAAATTTAATTTTTTTTAGTCTTCGTTTTTAACTACAGTTAAAACATGTTTTTAATGTGCAAAAAGAAAAAAAAAAAGAAAAAAAAAAAGGTGGATTTTTTTTTCATGAATAAATAATAATTAATATTAACAAATGTATGATATATACTATAAAATATATTAACGATTAATGTTACCAATTATATTTTATATACGAGATTTTTAGTTAATTAATATTATAAAATCAATTCTAAATCGTATATTAGTGATTAAAATATAGTAAATTAATTTTAAAAGTGAAAATTATAATAGTAACTTATTGTTTTACTACAACTCTATTCATAATTAACTATGTTAACAATATATATAAAAATATTATGCCTAATTAATAATTAGTATTAAAAAACTTAATATGTATATCAAAACAAATTAATACCCGATTAAACTTTAGTTTTAAATTTTATCATAATAGTAACTTAGTATTCTACAACAATTTTATTTCTATTTCGATGTTTCGAGCAAAGTTTATAGACATTTTAATAGCAATAGTAAGTCAGTTAGTAAAATTTTAATTTTTTATAATAATTATATATAAAATAAATATGAAATTAAAAATTATGCTATTTGAATAATAAATCTGTGCTTAACTAGTTATTATTAAATCAATGTTTTAAACAAGGGATGATATTAATATACATAGAGTTTTGAAATAGCTTATAAACTGTCAAACCTTTTTATAATTAGTTTTAAAAGTAAAAAATACTTAGTAAACTTATTTTAAAACTACTTATAACCATTTTTTTTATAAAAATAATCAGAAACTCCAATTTGAAACTTATGATTGGCTTAACAAAGTACATTACTAATTTATCTCTATTTATTTTATCCGTATTTACTTTTCAAAACATTATTTTTTTAGTAATTTATACTTGAAATAAATGTTATTAATTTTTTATACCAAACAATTTTCACTTATTACTAAGTTAAATACATTTTATTTACCAAGTATAAATTGTTTTTTTAAACGTGTAATTAAAAACACCAATTAAAATATGTAATCAGATTTTTTCAAGCAATGCCAAACTATATTCAGAGTCACGACTCACGAGTTTGCAAATGCCAATACAAACCAACTACGAGTCAAAACTACAAAGAGTAAAAAATGTAATTACTACAATAAAAAGAAATTATGAGACAAAACTAATAAATATGAAGTACCCAAGGCTCTGCCAAAAAGGCTAGTCACTCATCGCTCGCCAATCTCAAACCCTAGCTCAAAATTTGGCGTCCTCTCTTATAGGGTTTTAATATTGTTGTAGTATTGGGTTTATTATAGGATTGATACAAGATGGCCGGTACCGGAATCCACCCATACCACCCGCAGTGGCCGCCGGCAGGAGCCCCTCCAGCGCCTGCTCCTGCCGCCGGTCCTCTTCCTCCCCCTTCCCATCCTCACCCGCCGTCCATGTCTATTGCACTCCCAAACGATGAGGTACATACTCTGCCCACATCTATCTAATTCTAAAAACTCTTGCGCGTTCGTTTGTGATTGTGTTTGGTGTTATTAATAGGTCAGGACGATTTTCATATCTGGCCTCCCAGAGGACGTAAAGGAGAGAGAATTGCAGAATCTTCTGAGATGGATACCTGGCTATGAGGCTTCGCAAGTCAATTTTAAAGGTGAACACCCCATGGGGTTCGCTTTATTTTCCACTCCTCAGTTTGCTATTGCTGCTAAAGAAGCTCTTCAGGTGATCTACCCCTTAATCACCAACTATTTTATCTCTCTGTTTACAATGAGAATGCACGTTGGAAAGTTGATTTATGTTTTTATGTAGTGCTCCACTTGTTAATATTATTTACTTAAATGTGATATGATTTTGGTACCTTAATTTTGGGAGTGGATTGTTCTTATTTTGGGACGAATCTATATAGAAAAGTTGGGCTATATATATGTGATTGTTTAACATGTTTATAATTTTGTTTTTGGAGTTTAGGATATGATTTTTGATGCGGAATTCAAGTCAGTTTTGCATACGGAGATGGCAAAGAAGAATCTTTTTGTGAAAAGGGGTGAGTTTTAATTTAGTATGTGCTTCTCCATATACATATAATAGAGTTGAGATTGAATTACATTGGACTAGTACCTCCAATGTTAATGGTTGGGCTATAGATGAAGACATTCAATTTTTTTTACTTCCAAAAAAGAGTCCCATTTAATTTTTTTCATAGTCAATTTGTGGAATCATAAAATTCAATTTTGAGGTGAATTTTATTTAATTTCCATTAATGCAATATCTAATATTGTAAACTACTTAAAACTCAAAAATTATTACTTAGTACAAAAATGTTATTTCAAACACTAAAATAAACTTGCATCATAATTTGAATTTTAGGATTTCGCAAATTAAGCAGGAACAAAGTCAAATGGGACTTTTTTGTGGAATGGAGGAGAATAATTTTGTTCTCATGAGAGAATGTGTAATCATGAGATGAAAAACAAGAATGTTTGATCAAATATATACGGTAAGTGAATGCCATTTTCTTGGAGAATGCGACTTCTTTGGCTCTAGATACTAGGTTTCATTTTTGTTGTAGTTAGGAAACCTGTTGTTCACTTGTTCAATTAGGATAGTGATTTGAAGGGACAATGGTAAAGGAAATATCACAAGAGTTGCAAATCATAAAGTAGAGATGATCATAATTTCTTTCTTTTGCTCTAAATGGAAGATGTGTGTCAAATAAATCCCACCATATTGTAAGAGCGCAAGCCGAAAAGTCATTTGAATAGAGAGCTGGGGCCTGATATCCTTGCAGTTTTTTTTTATAAGAAAAAATAATAGTTCACCCACGTGTACTTGGATGACAACCCCGTTCTGTCTCGTTTATTAAAAATTCCTTGTATTTGAAAACAACTTTTTAAACAGAAATCATTAGTACATATTACCAACGTGTGATAGTGGATGTCATCCATCTCCTAAAATAACAATCCAGGTTTGAATTTTAGTTTAAACGACTTACTTTGTCCCTTATCACGGAAAATCTTTTGAAATCTGAAGCTCTCGCAACGTTGGAGAAAATTAGGGAAATGTTGTTAGAGAAAAACCTGGAAGTTTAACACTTCCTTCACATTGTGGCGATAATCTCTACCACCTAATTTTAAGCCGTTAGTATAGCTGTATAGCCCAATCCCCCAATGGTGTTAGTCCTCGAGATTGCCTAGCTCTTTACAGACAGCCTCCTCCCTGCATCCAAGAATCAAACAATTAGCATATCTTAACCATAACACACCTATACCCAACAGCTTGATAAAAAAAATACCTACTAAACATTTATCTATAAATTCCTTCTGAAACCTCATATTTTTCACGGATACTACGGAAAGGATATTTTAACTTTGTAACATAAGATGGATTTTTAAAGGTTGGGAAAGTTGAAAATGACTAGAAACTTTTAAGCTTTCTTACATTGAAGCATGAGGAGTTGGTTGACATCTTGCGAAGTTAATTGTTGGCATATATATATATATTCTTATCCGTTTGGCCAAATAATTTTTTTAATCAAAGTTACGTTATCTTTGTGCTAACAATGGAAGCTCTTTGTTATGTCTTTGATAGTGCTTTCTTTGAATTTCTTCGAGCAATATTATGATCAAAGAAAAGATGGAGTTTGGAATTTGGTTCTACTTAAATTGAGAAGTCTTATAATGTCAGTTGTGCGTCTAAATCTTATTTTTAGGACGTTTATAAGTTATTTTGCAGTTTTCTATTTATTTTTCTTTGAGTCGAAGGTGTTTGTGCTTCTATTGTATTGTTTTCACTAGTTCAGTGAGGGTGGACGTTTTACCCCCTGCCTATGAAGCACCGACTCGGACACGAACACAACACGGGATACGGCATTTTCCAAAAACTAGGATACGATACATTTATGGACACGTTCAATTTTTATATATATATATATTATAATAATAATATAAAGATATTTTTTACAATAAATAAATAAATTTAATATTAATAGAGCATGATAAAAACTTGAACAAAATAATAAGAAGCACAAACACATTGCATAATAAATATCTTAAAGTTATATAATAATGTCCAAACTTAAAAGACATAATACCCATAACTTTTATATTGCAATTTTTTTTAATAAATTTTTTTGACCCTAGGCGTGTCCTCTAGCATGTCCCGATATGTCCGAGGTGAGTCCCAACGTGTACTAAGCGTGTCCAAGCTTTAAAAAAAAAAGAGCTCGCGGACACATGTCGGGTGCGCGTTGGAGCGAATTTGTTTCCAACACAAATTTGTGGCCCTCCGGGAAGTGTCCATGCTTCCTAGCGGCCACTGCCATTGTAAATTTTTATTAATGCATTTTTCACCATATTATCTCATCTTCAACGCGGTAATTGATTTTACCGTATTATTTTCTTTACCTATGTTTAGCTTATGCTGGTCCTGCTGATACTAATCGTTATTGTTCTGCAGGAATAGTAGCTGATTCGAATGCTTATGATCAAAGTAAACGCATGCGGACTGGTGGTGATTATACACATACAGGTTATTCAAGTCCATCACCTTTTCACCCTCCTCCTCCTGCACCCGTTTGGGGGCCACATGGGTAAGACTTTATTTCTGGTGTTTTTCCTTTGCTGATCCCATTTTATACGATTAACCAAGAAAGGAAGGTAATCTGGATTCTGAACAAAATTTAATTGTGCTCCAGTGCTTCTTTTGCATTGACGGCAGATTGAATTGAGACCTCATTTCTGTATTGTGTAAAAATTGTTTGTTAATTTGTTTAGGTACATGGCTCCACCTCCGCCACCATATGACCCGTATGGAGGTTATCCTGTTCCTCCAGTACCAATGCCTGCTCCTGCTCCTGCTTCTGCTCCTGTACCAGCACCCAGCACTTATGTACCAATTCAGGTAACATGTCTCAGTTTATTGCATTTCGTTTGTGGAAGGTTGTTGCTCTTTGTAGCACATTGCATATTGATTTTCATCTAATTATCCACTTTGATCTATTTAATTAGTTCCCACACTAAGTTTGCAACTCAATCATATATAACACTGTTATTTTTAATAAATTGTAGGGCAACAAAGTTTCTTTGTGCTAATTTTAGCATGGTGACCAAAAGAAACATTCTTTGGCAAAAAAAAACTTTTTGTCATAACTAATGGGACGCGCAAAGGAATTACTTTTTATTGTCAAGTATGTGGCAAGGCATTTTGCTACTACTGGCTTTTGTTTTATTAAACCCACCTGTCTGTTATAGGAGGGGATCCAAGTCCCAAACAATGGTGAAGATTATTATCCTCTGTTGTTTTTATCCGTCCAATTCCAAACTTTCAATGGCTTAAGGCTTACCTAGGCTGTATTAGGTTTTTTATTTCGAAAAAGCTTGGTGTGCTAGAGGAATGATAAATATTCGAGTAATTGTGTTTGTCATTAAACTAGTTCGTATATATAGTTCTGTGATGAACAAGTATAGAAATATAAAGGCTGTAGTCAAAGGACTCAAAAGTAACTAGTTTTAGAACATAATACCAAAGTGTCTTGCAGTAATCAGCTCAAAGGGAAACACTATGATGGCGTGTTATTGGCTTATTGGTCATTGACAGCCTGCCAAATCTAGTATAAAATTTCAGATGGAAATATCATTAGTTACTCTATTACTGGATTTATATATATTCACACCTTTGATTAACTAAAAATAGGAATAGAGGTTGCATGATGTTGATTACTTATTAAATATTAATGTTACCCTCTTTGGTGGGAAAGTCTCAAAATTACAAAGGATTTTTTTTCTTATAATGTGATTTCATGACTGAATCCCCTGGATTTTGTTCTTGTGTTTGTCCAAGGATAATATAGCCAGCATTAGAAGCTTAGGTTACATGTTAGAGGAGGCCTCATATGGCACTTCCCACTGGTTTTTATATCTTTAAACGATCCGGTGAATTGAGAAGTTGACCTTGTTGACTTTTCAAGTCTAGATCTATTATTAAACAACTGGTAGACTTATAGTTTCATTAAGGTTCACTATTGTGATTGCTTATAGTTTATTATTTTTGGAGATAAATTTTTGGCTATACATCATATGACTTAATATCTTATTTTCCTGTAGAACACTAAAGATAACCCTCCTTGCAATACCCTCTTTATCGGCAATCTTGGAGAGAACATAAATGAGGAGGAGCTGAGAGGCATTTTCAGTGTGTACGAAAATTTACATTAGCCAACTGTTATGTATTGGTAGCTTTTTGAATGCCAATTGATTACAAGATTTTTCTGCTTCATTTTTTACTTTTACATATGCAGACAACCTGGTTTTAAGCAGATGAAGATTTTGAGACAAGAAAGACACACAGTATGCTTCATCGAGTTTGAAGTAAGTTTTATTCTATGCATCTTCATATACACATTCTCATTCCTTATTATCTGAACATCAGTTATATTTTTTTCTTTTCACTGCATTATATTTTCCCGTGTCATTTGTGCAGGAAGTTAATAGTGCAACCAATGTGCACCATAGCTTTCAGGGTGCTGTTATCCCAAGTTCTGGCTCAATTGGAATGCGAATACAATATCCTTTTAGATTTTCTTATTTCCTATATGAAATATGATTCTTTGTGTTGGTTTCCTTTGAAGAATTTCCCCAATACCCTGCTTTCCTTCCTTTTTCAAACCAGGATATGACATTTGGTTCTTAAGTGCTCAATTAAATGCATGTTTGTGGTGTGTATCTGGTGGTGTTGAACAGTTATAGAGAGGCACAACCTATCTTATTTTTATCACCAAGAATCCTTCTTTTCTTACCTTCCCCCTTTTGGTTGTCTAGTGACTCTATTCCGACAACCTTGATGCCTGAGATACTTATTAAAGATGGCTATGATCATGTCTTACAATCTCGTGTTTTGTGAAATGTTGTCAATCACATTACGTTTATACATCCTCTGACTGGAAAAAGAGTGAAATTTTCTTTGTGAAATGGTATTATAGTATTCACTAGGAAGTATCAAGTATCAGCACTTCCACAAGGTTGACAGGTCGGTGTTGGACACCACTACTTACACGGGCATGTGCCTGATTCTTCATTTTAGTAGTCCACAATTTTAGTATATAATTCTGTCTCTAAAACACTGGCCAGCACTTAATGCGCAGTTGCCTGCCTAAGCGTGTCTGACACTTGTTGTACAGCTTCCATAAACGTGTCCGACTCCGACACTTCTTGTACAGCTGGTATAAACGTTTCCGGCACTTTTTGCACAGCTTCCATAAAGTGTCCAACTGTCCTGAGGTATCGTACTATTTTAGTATTCAAGTAATATTTTCACATGGTCCTATCTCACATGAGCATATAGTGGGTCCCACCTTCATGTGAGAAGAAACATTATGGAAATATCAAAAACACATGTGAAAATAGTGCTCCCTTGTTGAATTCTTACTTGCAAAGAACAAAAACAAAATCACTTGAGAAGCCAGAAGAAATTATAACAAGAATAAGACGTGGGAACTCAAATAAAGTACTTATCAGCAAATGAAAGAAGAGGAAAGGAAAAAGAAAATGAAAACAAAAGTTATAAATTGCATCATCTCCTAAACTTTTGGCAAGTACCTATTAGTTATATATATATATATATATATATATATAGTAACTAGATTTTTCTTGTTTTAAAGATTCCTTTGCTGCAAAGTTATACTTTACTTAAACGACTGTCCAAAAGAATGTTAGAGAACATATGCTGCTGAGTTTTTTTTTGTGGACTCTAGCATCATTCAAGCTATTTTTTTTTCTTCCAAAAAGTGTGGGAGATGATGTTGATTTTGCTATTTGATTCGTCTTTGAAGCTTTGGTTTCCTTGTCTTACTCTTTTACCATCCCAGTTTTTAGTGTTTTACACTGAATTTCTTCTGTGTATTGCTAGTGAAGTAACCTCCTGAGCTTGGGGTTCGATGACATTTATTTTATAGAGGCTGAATTTGTCACTAAATGTGTTAGAAGCAGATGCTTCATTCTATTATTTCGATATGCAATCTGTCCTTTAGGTTTCTGCTGCATAAAATGCAGGGCTTAAAAAGGGTGCAGCTGTGACACTGCATCTTTGTTTGTTTGACTCTGTATCATTGGTCTAGAGCCTTAAGTACGATGGTGATTTAGAATACGTCCGTGCATATCCTGGTTTTTCTAAAAAAGATCAAACATGCATGTCCTGAATCAGTGGGTCCCACGTAGCTAACTACCTATACTGAACTAACTATTTGGCATATTCCATGATCTTAAAATGTCCTCTTTGCTTGTGTGTTATTGTTTTTCTTAACCTCCAGAAACATATTCGAAAAACCCATTTGGGAGAAGGAAGGATTCTGGTCACCTAGTTGTTGCCCCTGGTGCAAATGGAGCTCCACTACCTATGACCTACCAGTAGCTGGAAGGGGCTGTACTCTGTTCTCTATGCTCTGACCAATACAAACTACTACTTCATAGGATGCATCATGCAGCTGTTGCATGCATCCATTTCATCATCAAGACATCAGCATTAGCATCTCTTTGCATATGAGTGCACGAAGCGATCTCATGAACATATTATTGGGCCATGTTATATTTCACTCTGCAAGACATGCATTTGAAGTAACATTTTAGATGCCTTTGTTAACTTAATGGGGGTGTAGATTTTGTTATATATTAGCGAATCTGTTTGTAGCTTTTGTTGAATTTGTGTGCTTCTCTCCACCCCATCTTGACTATACTGTCATGACATTAGAAATGCTTTTCAGCTGGATATGTGCCATGTGAGCTATTGTCTTGGCCCACTATTTGAGAGTACTCATTATGTTACATGTCAGTACATTGTTTTTTATTAAATAATCATTGAGTTTCATTCATGGCATGGGTTCATGAAGATGTGGAGTAGAAGCTCTCATCATACATCATGACTGGAACAGTAACCATCTCCAGTCTCTCCCCCTTCATAAAGACATAATGAATCCATCATCCTTCACTTAAGCAAACTATGATGATGCTTTATATTTAGGGTATATCAAATGCATTATAACCTAAAGAACCTTGGAAAATATGCTGCTGATTTCATGCAGGATGTTTATACAAAATGATATGGCTTTCGTTCGTCTGAGAAGGATCAAGGGCTTGCAGCTGCTTTTTATTTCAGGTAATTTTACCTTATAGAAGAGTACCAATAAAACATCCATGGTTAATGTTTATACTGTGGGCAAGACATTGAGGCTTATTAGTCGTATTGTCACTCCTTAATCCATGGTTATTTTGGACTCGGTACAGAGCTTGAGCCATATTTTATCATTGTGGAAGATTTCTATTGTTGCTTGCATTTAAATTTATAATCAGAAAGTAAAAGTGGTTTTTTGAAAAGCTAAAGTAGACCTTTATATTTATTTAAAGTCCTGAATTTTAATATTTCTGTACTATATGAACCCTCTGTAACGAAAAAATGACGTAAACAAGAAGGCTATTATCCCCCCTTGGGTATTGTGTTGTTCGTGACTTGGGTGTTCCGCTGGTTGTCATGTTTGAAAAATGGGTTGCCACTTGATCAAGTCATATTGTTTGGCTCAAGTTAAATGATAACATGAGGTTGGCGGCACCATGTTTCTGTCTATTTTTTTTTGGGTTCTTTTTGAGAATTACTACATATCTTGTAAAGCTGATAGAATGGAAAGTTTATGTACCGGCAAATATCAAACATTGGTTATGCCCAAGTTGTTGATCCCGGTTAATTTGAAGTAAATTGAAACGGAGTATTCTCAATAGCACTGCAGTGCTCTCAATTTAAAAAAAAAAAGAAAAGAACGCGAGTAAAAAAGCATTGATTAAAAAGTTGATACTGTTAGATTTTTCTTGAACATTGATATCCTGAATACATTTATTTCATTTATATAGGTGATTCCATCCTCGACAAGCCAAATGCCAAGGTTGTTTTTTATTCCTAAAGAAACTTTATCCTTGAATGAAAATGGAGGCTTCTCAATCATAATCAGAGTCGTGTCATATTCAGGGAGGAATGATGAAAAAGCATAAATTTATAAGTAATTTGTGTTGAACATTTTTACTGTTTTTGTTATTTTTGATGAAATGTGCTTTTTTAAGAGGAGAAATAATTCTCATGGTTATGATGAAAATATTTAAAGTTACTTGGTTTTATTCTTGATTTTGGCATATATTAGTCTCACAAGTTTTAAAGTGGTTTCTTTAATGAATATATCTTGGTAGTAATTTAGTGTTGTGTTGGTAGAGGATCAATAGGCAAGCAAGTAGTATTAATTCCAAAAAAAACAAAACGATACAATACGGAAAGAGGCCTAGAAGATGGCTTTATCTTCAGCAAGGGGTATTCAAATATTTTAGGGGAGTGGTTAGCATGAAATTAACATGCGTGTCGTTGGTGATTTGATGAATGAAGTTAATTTTGATTTTTAGTGTTGATACAATATTTGTATTGTTAAATGTGTAATTAAGGAAAATTGGGTGAAATGGAGTTGGATGGATAGCCGCCTAACCAGAACAAGTGAACAACCAACCCTTGCTGAATCTTGGGTTTTGGATGCTAATACAAAACCAGTAAGTAAAACCAGACCTTGTCTACAGATAGATAGATAGATAGATAGATAGATAGATAGATGAGTTCCTATGAGTTTGGGGAGAAGAGAGAGAGATTAATCATCAAGTTTAGACAAGTCGGGCATTCAATTGGGAATTGGGATTGTTGGTGGAAGTCATCAAGTGAGCAGCCAGCAACCTCCCCACTTAACTGAAATTGAAAATAACATCAAACACCTTTTTGACTTTTGTTGTGTGTTCCAAAATTAAATTAATAGTAATATATGAATTCCTTTATATTTTCTTCCTATCGATTTTTAATATCAACACAAATTTATCTGATATATATATATATATATATATAACAAGGATTATGTTCGGGAGTCCGGACCGATTAAAAAACGGACCAATTTTTTATTTTTTTTTGGCTTTTTTTTTTTAAAACAACTAAAAAAAATATTTAATATTTTATGGAACTGAAATTTTTTCATAATACAATGTTTTGGGCGTGATTTGGATACCTATACAAAAAAATATGTACAGTCTGCACATACTGTACATACGTGTTTTGTTATATGTATTCAAATCACACCCAAAACACTGTATTATGTAAAAATTTAAGTTTCATAATTTTTTATTTATTTATTTTTAGTTCTTTAAAAACAAAGTAAAAAAAAAAAGAAGGTCTAGATTTTGGTCCGGTCCGAGAGTCCGGACCTGATCCGGCCTCTCTCTCTCTCTCTATATATATATATTTATCTAATAAAATACAAATGATTTTAAATTTTCCGCTCACTCAATAAATTATCTGGGCCGTCCAAAGTTTGGGATAAATCCCACCATCCATATATCTAATATCTATCTAATCTATCTAAATACAAATAGTTTTGAATTTTTCGCTTACTCAATAAATCATTTAAAATGCCTAAAAAATTTGGGATAAATTAATCGTCCATATATTAGTAGTTTATGAGATGCACACATCTAAGATATATATATATATATAGAGAGAGAGAGAGAGTTTTAATATCAACATATGTTGCAATACTTTTGAGTGTGAACATGTCCACTTGAAACATGCACTACCCGGGACACTAAAATAAGCGTGTGTTTGTATATGCATGTATTCTTCTACCCGCCCTCCCTCCCTCCCTCCCTCTCCTCTCCTCCCCTCCCCTGCGCACTACTTTTTTTTAATTGAATTCACATTCATATTCATTCTCCCCCTCTCTCCCCCCTCTCTCGTCCGTCCGTTCCTCCGTTCCTCTTGCATATTAGTATTTAGTATTATTCTTGTTTATCCGTGAGAAATGCTTAATTTTTCAAGTCTTAATTTGTTTGTGTTGGTGTTACTGTTATGCTGCTGCCCCCTCCTCCTCTCTGTAATTCAAATTCATGGTTTGAGCCCGGATGGAGAATCTTTACTGGCACTTATGAGCTACTGGACACGCGTCCCTCCTTCCATCACAACCACCTGGAATGCTTCTCACGCCACTCCTTGCTCTTGGCTTGGAGTTGTGTGTGACCCTAGTAGTCCCACCAAATCTGTGCTTGCCTTGAATCTCTCTGGCTATGAGATTTCTGGCCAATTGGGCACAGAAATTGCGTCCCTCAACCGATTGAATTCCATCGACTTTAGCCTCAACACTTTGTCCGGCTCCATCCCTCCCCAGTTAGGAAACTGCACCCTTCTCCGCCATTTGGATCTCTCTTCTAACAACCTCACCGGACAAATACCCCAAACCCTCGCCAACTTGAATCATTTACTCTCCTTGGCCCTTTTCTCTAATTCCCTAACGGGTCCCATCCCCCGCTCCTTGTTCCGAATTCCAGACATTCAAGTTGTTTACCTAAGTAACAACAAACTCTCCGGTTCCATCCCATCAAGTGTGGGGAACATGACTCACCTTCTCCACCTATACCTGGATTCCAATCGCTTGTCAGGAACCATTCCTCCCTCCATTGCCGATTGTTCCCAGTTGCAAGAGCTCTTTTTGTCTGGGAATCAATTCTCCGGATCTTTGCCCTGCAGCTTATGTAATCTTCAAAACCTTGTTTATTTGGATCTCAATACAAACAGCCTAGAGGGGAGCATTCCTTTGTGTTTGGCTAGTTGCAGGAAGTTGAGATACCTGGATTTGTCCATCAATAGTTTCAGCGGAGGGATTCCGCCGGGGTTGGGAAATTGTACTGGCTTAACAATCGTCTCTGCTGTAAATTGTGGCTTGACCGGTCCTGTCCCTTCTACTTTCGGACAGCTTTCTAATTTGGTCACTCTTTACCTTTCTGAGAATCATCTGTCTGGAAAAATACCGCCTGAGATTGGCAATTGCAGATCCTTGACCGATTTGCAACTAGATGCTAATATACTTGAGGGTGAGCTTCCGAGCGAATTAGGGATGCTCACTGAGTTGCAGAACCTTTACCTATTTGAGAATCAGTTAACTGGTGAAATTCCCGAGGGCATTTGGAGGATTCAAAGCCTTGTGCAACTTCAACTGTATAGTAACCGTTTTTCCGGGGAAATACCTCTTCTCATCACTGAGCTAAAGCAATTAAGAAACTTTTCTGTGTTCGACAACCGCTTTTCTGGAGTTATACCTCAAGGTTTGTGGATTAATACTAGTTTGGAAAGAGTGGATTTCACCAGAAATGCCTTCACCGGCAAAATCCCACCAAATCTTTGCTTCAGAAAGAACCTGCAGAGGTTGACGTTGGGTATAAATCATTTTCAAGGTAGTATTCCTTCTGAGATAGGAAGGTGTGCTACCCTAACAAGGCTAATCCTACACCAGAATAACCTTACGGGAAGTCTTCCAGAATTTGTACAAAATCTAAGCCTTTCATACATGGACCTCAGTAATAACAGCCTCAGCGGAAAAATTCCTGCAAGCTTGGGGAACCTTACCAATCTTACCTCAATTAACTTGTCTCTAAACAAGCTTACAGGGGTGTTACCCCCGGAGCTAGGAAACTTTGTCAACCTTCAGGCTCTAAATATTTCTGACAATGGCTTTGAAGGTCCTTTGCCATCTGGACTGTCCAATTGCAAAAGGTTGTTGCAATTTGATGTGAGCTATAATCGCTTGACTGGCTCAATTCCTTCGAGTTTGAGGAACATGTTAGGGATGTCTTCTCTGGTTTTAAGCGAGAATCGTTTTACTGAAGGTGTTCCACCTTTCTTATTTGATTTCAACACTCTCGAATCTACAACTTGGTCGGAATTTATTGGGCGGAGAAATCCCCCCATCAGTTGAATCTAGTGCAGCAGCCCGGAACTTGAAAGCATTAAATCTTTGCAATAATGGGTTAACAGGTCATCTTCCTGCGCAAGTAGGGAAGTTGATTATGCTAGAGCATCTAGACATATCTAGCAACAATCTTACTGGGACTTTGGGAGCTCTTGGTGGAGTGAGTTCGTTGATCAATGTCAACGTCTCTTACAATTTGTTCACCGGCGCAATACCAGCAACACTGATGAAGTTGCTGATATCATCTCCCTCCTCATTTTTGGGTAATTCAGAACTTTGTATCGATTGTCTTCCAACTTGTGAGAACAGCAGCAACTTTAAGCCATGTGACCTTCAATCGAGTAGCCGAAAAGGCCTTAGCAAAGTAGAAATTGCAATCATAGCGACTGTATCGTCGTCAATATTTGTTGTTCTTGTCTTTCTTGGATTGGGTTATATATTTCTTTGGCGTGGGAGACCAGAACAGGAAGTTGAAATGTCTGCTGAAGAGGGTACTTCTTCTCTGCTTAGAAAAGTAATGGAAGCTACTGAGAACCTGAACGGGAAGTATATTATTGGGAGTGGAGCCCATGGTACTGTGTATAAGGCTTCATTGGGTCCAGACAAAAGTATATGCTGTAAAAAAACTTGTGTTCGCAGGTACTAAGGAAGGAAGCACAAGCATGGTCAGAGAAATTCAGACAGTTGGGAAGGTGAAGCACCGGAATCTAGTTAAACTGGAAGACTTTTGGTTGAGAAAGGAATATGGTTTGATCTTATATAATTACATGCAAAACGGAAGTCTTCACGATTTTCTCCATGAGACAAGTCCCCCACCAACTTTAGAGTGGAATATCCGTTATAAGATAGCTCTTGGGACTGCGCGGGGTATAGCATATCTCCATTTTGACATAGAACCTGCTATTGTGCATCGAGATATTAAACCAATGAACATTCTTTTGGACTCCGATATGGAGCCGCATATATCAGATTTCGGCATTGCCAAACTTCTGGTTCAGTCTTCTTCTGCTTCAACACCAACCACCACGACGGTTCAGGGAACAATTGGGTATATTGGCCCGGGTAGGTAATACTTTTGTGTTATAATTTATAGGTTAGATATGTGCAAAGTCTTTATATTGTTACTTTGCCTTGTGGTTTTGTACAGAAAATGCATTTACAACAACAAATAGTATGGAGTCGGATGTTTACAGCTACGGAGTTGTTTTGTTGGAACTGATAACTAGAAAGAAGGCCTTGGATCCTACATTCATGGAGGAAGAGGACATTGTGGGGTGGGTTACATCAAATGTGGAAGAAATTGAGAGGATTGTAGAGCCGAGCCTTTTGGATGAATTTAGTGATTCAACGAGTGTCAGGGAAAAAGTGAGTGAGGTGCTTTTGGTTGCTTTGAGATGTACAGAAAAGGAGGCAAGCAGAAGGGCCTCAATGAGAGAAGTAGTGAAGCGATTAGAAGATGTGAATTTGGCTTTCAATTAATTATAGAGTAGTTTCACTGCTTGTTTGTTCAGTGTGTTAGTTTCCGTGTACATTTTGTTGGCTTGGCTAAATGATGATTACTACTCCCTCCGTCCCTATTTAAATGACGTTTTAGAGTTTTTTATTTGTTCCTAATTAATTGACGTTTGTTTAAATCTAGGAGAATTAATGATATTTTTTTCAAAATTACCCCTCATTACTCTGCTTATTTTTTTGGTACTTTAAACTTTGGTGCTATGATAAATTAATGATTCAAGGGTATTATAGACAATTGAGTACTATATTTAATATTTTCCAATCATTATCTTAATTATTGTGTCCATCTTTATAACGTCATTTAAATAGGAACGGAGGGAGTATAAGAGGAGTGCAACCGTTTCACCGGTGTCATTTTTTTTTGTTTGGTTTGCTAATTAATTACGAGTAATTTATAGATGGCCACCCATCATCTTACTGTTTACGTTCTTGGTGGGTGGGTGGTTTGCCTGGGAGGGAGCCAAAAGCACAAAGCAAGGCTAATAATTGCAAGAGCAGGCCTTAAATACATTACAGGTACATGTAGGAGGAGGTGGACATAAATAAGGGCTTCAATTTATTCACATACCACCTGATTTAAAACAGAACAAATGTCTTAAGACCAAAGATGAACTAATAATTTACTGCTCATACTACTACTACTACTACTACTACTACTACTACTACTACATTTGGTTGAATAATCAATCCCGTGATTTGCATCTTTCATTTCCACATCCGGGAGATGAGAAGAACTTGTTAATGAATCAGCAATGGAATGTGACGAGGAGGAAGCAGCAGCAGCCGCAGCCGCCGTACCGGCTCCGGCTAAAAGGGTAAGATGACAGATCTCTTTGGTCAAAGTGTGTGCACACTGCACAAAATCTTGACCAAGTTGTGGAGCTTGAATTCGCAATGATTCATTGAAGAAGATGTTTGTTCTCGCAGAGGTAGAAAATTAAGAACACAAGCAGGCAAGTTGCGGTAACACTTTCGGTGATTGCAAAGAGGCCTTCAAAACTTTTCAAGGTCACGCTGTTTGATGTCATTCCGGATCTGCACATGTTGCAAACATCTTTTTACACTGATTATTGCACGCGAGACATCCGCAACTAAAGGTGATCCTTTCTGAAAATCCTGCTCTTTACACAAATTAGATCAAGTCACAATTTACATAATTAAGAAATAAAAACAAAGATACTTGCGAATGCAAATCCATCTGTTCGGTAGGGCTGAGCAAGTAACCAAATTGGAACCGAAACCGCACCAAAAACCGCACGAACCGCACCAATTAAAACCGTACAAACGGTTCCGACATATGTGGCAGTTTTAGATGGGTTGAATAGTCAAATTTACGGTTCCGGTTTGGTTACTAGCCAAAACCGCACGCATAAAACCGAAACCGTATCATGTGTGTGTATGTATGTATTATCTCTAGTAAATTCTAAAGTTATTTTTCACTTGAACACGCTTAGAGAAAACTCCAGTCTTGCATTGTCATTTTTTTACCAATTGAAAGAAGATGTTAGAGGTTATAGAGTCAAAAATTAAGCAATTGGGTTTTGGAATTTCGAATTTGTTTGATGCGTTATTGGAGGGGCTTATAGCTGAGGGGCTCAAGCACTTATTAGTTCGGTAAGCTGGTCCGACTGTCATGTACTTATTGCAGTACTTGGATAGAAAGAGCTTCGTATGAGGAACGTCAAAAAATGCTGATATACCGCCATTTTTACTTCCTTTAGTCAAAGCTTCACTACATTCATCAGCGAACTTATAAGGCTTGAGCTTCATCCCTAAATCCAACTCTCTCTACAGCAATGGCCAGAGCCCAAAGAGTATCATATGCCCACAGACCCAAAATGCTTACTTCTGCTTGCTTGATCCTAGGATCATTCTGAAAGAAATTCTTTCTCCCTCTCCTCGAAAAAGAAACAAATTTTTCTGTCCCTGGAATTCGAGGTTTTACACCCAATACACCTTGCATTGATTCCACAACATGTGAGTCCATTGAGGAGAGCATATCCATTATCCCACTTGAAACAATCCATGCATATCCCTCACTCATCATTCCTGCTTCCTGTGCTCTCAGAAAGAGGTGGGAGGCAAGAGAATGTGACATTTGCACCACAAATATTCTTGTCTGCATGGTCATCATTTTGTACAGCTCTTTGAGTATAAAATAATCAGTTGCTTGAAGAGGAATGACACTTCTATATGAAATTCGCACGTCAATATCATGCAATGCATTAGCTAAATAAGGAATCACTCCATGCCCATACTCGGTGTCCTCAAATATAACTACGGCTTCCCTCCATTGGAAAGCTTTAACTATTGCAGCAATGGCTCCTACTTGAGTGTCATCACTTTGAGCCGTTTGAATAAAATAAGGAGTTCGAGGAAGAAGAGAACGGCTTGTTGCCGAGAAAAAATAATTGGTACATGGGCTCTGTTGCCAAGATCCATCAGAAAACTGGCTTCAGTAGATTTTTGCGGACCAATTATTGCATCCACTCTTACATCTTTCAACAATTTGAGGGCTGTATTTATGCCAAAAAAATAGAACAAATTTCAAATGTGGATTAAAAATTACTCGTTTTTAAGTAGTTCTTTATCTTGGAAGGAAGAGATGTCCATTAGCTTGCATCAGTTCTTTATATTGGAAATTAAATTATCAGAAAACCCTTCTTGAGAATTGATAGTATTGGTATGTGTAATTGTATAAATGTTCAAAGAAAAAACTTATATATATATACACACACACATACATATTACCTTTTTAATATAAAAAATTCCTTTATTTTACATACAAGGGAGATATACAAAATAGTAGGTTCAAGCATTACTCAACTGTATGCAGTATATGTCACTCTAGTAATCCTGATCAATAGATCAGATATTTTGTTTCAAGTCTCTTGAGTTTGTTCAGATATTTTGTTTCAAGTCTCTAGAGATGCCCCCACCCTTTTTCCTGGTCTCTAGTCAATATAATCTTCTACTTCTAGGCTAGGTGGGAAGTTAAAAAAATAATATTTAATGCAAAAATGTACGTAAATTGCAAAAGACTTTTCCAAGAGAACATATATGGTCCATCCATGTTTCACCATGGTAGAAAGCACTGACCACTATTTTTCTATTTTCAGAATACTAACATGTAGTATTCACGATTGCTTATTACTAACTCCTAGTTATGAGGAGTTCACCACACTTATTATAAGGATCAAAAGGATGGGTTTTGAGTAGAAAATTGATAATGTTAATGTGTAGCAGAGGAGAGGTCAACCTGCGCATAAAATCACTGTGCAGGTACCTTTCTTTTTTCCAGGGATAAACACCAGAGGCTCTATTATTAGCTCAATTTAGAAAGGTCAAGAAGAAGAGGAAACAAAAAACAATAAATCCATTCAAATAAGTTAAAGAACCGTATTTTAAGTTTATAATCAATAATTTAAGACAATTACTATGTCCATCGATCTTTGATAACATAAACTATAAACTATACAATTTAAGTGCTAGTAAAAGATTACCATGGAACCACGGCTAAGAATTAAGCTGAGCAGGTTATCAATGAATCAAGCAAAGACCCCTCCTAAAACGAAAATTAATATATGTATGCAAGCTTATATTATATTTGAGTCGAAGTGTGTGGATCAACATTACGTTGAGGATTAGAGGAGCGCAGACCTAAAGCAGCAGAATCAATGACAAGTCTCTTTGAGTCCTCAACATGGAGAACCAGCTTGGTAGTGTAGTTCTTATGGACTCTGTAAAAATCCGAAAGTGCCATTGACAAGTAGCTGAGGCCTATGCGCCCTCCTGGTGAATCCAAATCAAGAACCACCCCAACTGGGAAAGATACGTTTCTGCTGTGGGAATTACTTTGTGTTGTGCACAAGTGGGCATTCAAACCGAGGAAAATAATGAAGAGAACTAGAAGGTCCATATTGTTCTTAAGTTGCATTTGATGCATCAAGCTATATCATAAACTTTAATATATAACACCTAGATTAAAGACTAATCTGTGAGAGAGGTTTCATTACTGGGTCAAGTTGAATTTGTAAAAGTCCACGCTCCTATGCTTCTGTTACTCTTTCTTTTAATATTAATTGGAGTTGTCAACTGCTTCTATTAGAAAATGTTACGAAGCATTAGATTGAGTACTTAACAGATCTTTCAGGGATAGCAACCTCCTGAGGGTGGACTATATATACAGAATGTACGTAATCACATAAGAATGATAACCAGCCAATTAGATAAACTTAGATTGGACCAAGAATTAAAAAAATAAAATAAAAAATGAACTAACCAGAGTGAAGTTTCCACCCAAGATGGACTCAATCAAGTACTATCACCAAATGCATGAAAGCAATTGAAGCCATCTAATCCATGTTTATCAATTGGCAACTGTAGCAACCAAGTCATCTAGGCCATTCCAAATAATTTTTGGCACAGCTTACGCTGTCAGTACAAAACAAAAGAGTAGTTAACAGTGGTTCAAGTCAAGAACGACTACCCATTGAACTAGTTCCTGTAGTACCCTTCTTGGAATCAAGTACAGGAGTCTTTACTTTGAAATAATTAAGCTGATCATTTTTATTGTAATATTAATGAATATGAAATACCACAAAGGGAAACTGTGAACCCATGCAAGTTTCAAGGCAATTCTGCCATAGAAAGTCAAAAAATATATAGATCCAAAGTTAACGTATAAAGACAATAAGCTCTCTAGTAATAGGAGGAGTTGACCCTAGTCATTATATTATACCAAAATCAAAATGTAATAGATGTGGGACAAGATATATAATCTCACACTTGTCCAAAATGCCCCTTGAGAAATGGAAATTATGTAAATTATGGTAATTATTAATTGGTACAACTCTGTCATGAAAATGCAAACCCAAGGGCAAGGGCCAGTGCAGTATTTTGGTAGCTAGTTGTAGAAACTAGAAACCACTGTAGTGTATAAATTCTTCCTCCAAAGAATATAAAATATATATAGCAGGGATGGATGTACAAGTAATATTTATATTATATGTGTTAGAATTAATGAATTGATACCAATAGCAATTAATTAAGAAGGATGCATAGGTTTAAAAAGGGAATACTAGAATAATTTAAGTAGAGTTGGATTGAAAGAAACTGTTGTAAAAACGATACGATATGAACTCAGAGTGGAGAGTGGAGACAACCTCACCTCTCCAGACTCCAGCCCAGCCGAAAAAAGAGGCAAAGGATCAATCTGCACACTTGCCCTATTGTTTAAAACAAAAGGAAATAGTAGTACGATACAATTGATAAATAATGAATGAGCAGTGGCTGTGCCGCCTGCATTCCGCCGCACCAAATCTATTGCAATTGCAATTCGATTCCGGTGCCCGTCAACATCAAATCTGACTCTCCTCAATTCATTATACAGACCATGTTCCTCAATTCATTATACAGACCATGTTCGGCTATAAGTTAGTTTCAAACAAACTTATAAGTTTCGTTTTTTGAGAAGTAGTACTAATTTCTTTACTTACTTATGGAAATAACAATTTAATTTTAAAATAATTTAAAAGTCATTTTAAAATAAATAAGTTTGATCAAATATATTTTAGTTATCTTTACAATTTATTTAACTTACAAGTTTGTTAACCAAACACCTTCCCAACTTATTTGAACTAATTTTTAACTTGTAAATAAAAATGATTTTAAATATTTTTATTTATAAATCATGATGAACTTATAAGTCATTTTAAATTTTAACATATAAATTATTTTAAAGTAAGTCATTGTCTAAATTAGATATATTTGTATTCTCTCAAATATAACGTGAGACAACTGCGAACCTCTATTTCACCGTTTCGTTTTATTTCATTCCTCCAATCTAATTCAAACTCGAAATTGTTAGTTTAAAATTATAATATTAAAGTCGAATATATTATATTAATATTAACAAGTGGATACTTTTTATAGAATAAAAAATGACAAATAATTGTCCATTTTTTCTTTCTTTCTTTATGGTGGCCGTCATATCCAGTTATCCGTAAATATAGAGCATATATAGTCCCCCCAAGAAATAGAATTGGCGGTGGTAGGAAAAAAAGTTAAATGATTATTCTATTCTATTCCGAATGAGTAAAAATTTAGCATCAATAAAAATGATTCATTTCGTTCTAATGAAACAACCCAAAAAAATACGAGTCATTCTAATTATCATACAATCCAAACTTCTTTAAAGGAGTAAATATTACTCCCTCCGTCCCAAGATAAAAGTCATGGACTTTTCACGTATATTAAGAAGAAGAATAAAATGACAAAATTATCCATAATAATGTTATTAAATATGGAGAGAGAATTAAAATAAAAAAAATATGAGATATTTAATGTTACGAGCATAATAGAAAAAAATGTGTAAAAATTTGATTATTAAAAGAAAGAGAACATTTAACATGAGACAACCCAAAATAATAATAAAGACTTTTATCATGAGTACAGAGGGAGGGAGTATTACACCTTTAAATGCATACTCCATATTACTCGGCAGGCACATGAGAACGTGGTTGTCCACTATTTATTTGTCATTGACAAATCATTTATTGTTGGGGATAAATGTTTTTTAAGTCGGGACAAGGGTTTTTGGAAATATGAGCTGAAAAAAAAAAAACATTTATCCCCTTAATGGTGTTGGTAAATTTAGTAGATACTACTACTCCATAAAGGAAGAGTCGGCGTTGCACCAACTGCCATCAGATCTTAACCAACCAACCAACCAAAATGAAGATATGCCCCCCCTTGGATCCAATACATTACACGAGTATTTATGCAAGTAAAGTGGGCACTGAACAAATAATACAAACAGTTGCCAAAGAATATACTACTAACTATAACATATTTGGATTAAAAATAAGGAAAACAACATTTACAAATTCAAATGCTCCCAACACAAGAAAAATTCCTAGAAAAAAAAGACAAGGAACTAATAGAACAAACTATAAATCTTACTGCTTGAAAATCCATAATGGTGCTATCTAATTTGCAAATGATGAAACATGTGTGCCTGCCTTATGAACTCCCATGAGATCTGATGGATGAAATTGATTGTGCCGACACGGAAGCAGTTGGGCTGTTTAGATCTCTCTCCCCATTTGCAGTTTTTGGCTTACCACTAAGCCTCTCTATTGCTTCTTGGCATACATCACTAAACCAATCATCTTCCGGAAGTACGCTGCCATTAATGTTTTGTAAACATCAAAATGGTTATGCTACTTCAGCAAGTACAATAAACATATCAACTCAACTCATCTACCAAATTCTAGAAACATATTCTCTCTTTCCACATTAATTTCCTACAACTGTTCAATCAATCAAGTATAAAAATTAAACACAAACCAGGCATCATTAAGAAACAAATCCATTGTCTCACTTTAAAAAGCCAAAAGAAAAAAAGACAATAAAAAGTAAAAGTACACGCCATCACTTTTTATGGTAATTAAATTTAGTATGTTAACCAGCATAGATACAGCACACCCCATGCTAACTAAAACTTTAAAACTATGGTAGCAATGCATACCTATATGGATCCATCCCTGTTGCAGCGAATGCTGTCAATGCTTTAGATATTATCTCATTGACGACTCTGTTCAGATTTCGAGACGAGTAACGTCCTTGGGAAGCAAAGCAAATGACAAACTTCATATCTAAATAGAACTGCACATGGTTCAACAAGTACAAAGAAAAAGTTCATAACTATCTTTAACCTTGGAAATATAGATAAATGGATATCAATTTTATGAACCTGTTGAAGACCAAGAGGACCTAAAGGTTTTGGCCCTTCTTCAATATCATCCCAAAACTTTGGTCCTCTGACAGCCATAAGATGACAGTTTCTGTAAGCCTCATCAATAACAATGTCGCAAATCTTTCCTTCCGACAAACATATCTGCTGCTATGGTTGCCATCCTGTTAAGTTTTGAAAAGAGTTCCTGTATAGTAATAATAGAAACAACAAAAAACAAACTTAAGAAATAAAATTATTAATTTTGAAATTTGAATAAATAGCTGGCAGTCTTGCACTAAATAAACATAAAATATTAATATCGCCCGAGTACATCATTTGGATTCAAAGCCTGCTTTTCAGCTACTCGGTTCAGTAGCACATGTCACTGATACCCAAATTCACAATGCAATTTTACTTAATTTTTCAGTAAATATCAATGGTTCCTATATTTATTAATCATAAATGAGACAAAGTGGTTGAGGTCCTTGAGGAAAAGTAGTGTCAAATATCCACTCACAAGGTAGTCTACAATAACACTGGTACTTGGAGCAAATAGGTTTAATGATGAATCAATTGGTAACCGTACACCTTAATCGAACATCTACAACTAAAATTTGAAAAATAAAACTCCAAAAAAATTAGACATATATATATATATATAGGGCTATATGAATATACACAGCTGTGTATTACACAGTAGAGCTATGGCGACGGTTCACCCGTCGCCATAGCCCTCGTCATAGCCGACTATGTAATACACAGTTATGTACATACATTTTTCTCATATATATATATATATATATATAATTCAATAAAGTAATATTCGGCCGACCATGTTGATAACATATTACCAACATGCAATTAAGCTCCATGAGTGCAAAAACTCAAATTTAAATCCCAGATGATTATGCTTTGGACAAGCCAATTACGCTAAAGTAATTACACAATAGTCGAACAGGAATCCACAAAATTGTTCAACCTCATCACTCAGAGCACTTCAATTTACTAGTTTTACGGTTTTGCACAGGTCATTTTTACATAGCTTGAACTTCTAAAGATGGCGTAATGGAAAAAACTAAATTTACTCTAACAACGTACAAAACCAGGGTCTAATTCTTTAGACATGGTCAAAAATTACTTTAACAACCCAAAAAAAAGAAAGATAAAGGAGTGAAATGTACAAAGAGAGAAGCAAATAGGGAAGTGTAACAGGATCCATAAAATAAAAGAATTACCACATTCAAAAATATCTACAATTGAATCCTGCTCAAATAGCGTACAAATGTAACAAATTCAACAAGGCACAAAGCACATAAAATTTTACACAGGAAAAGAAAATCAAAACAAAACAAAAAACAGAAAACATGTCCAGCTAATTTATGTAACTAATAATGGTATAAGGTAGTTTTAGACAATGCTAAGCAAAAATCCAAAACTCCATAAAGAAATACCTGGAATATGAAAGAAGGAAACCATTCTATTTCATCCAAATTCCCATCCATGTTTATGTACATGTCTGCACTAAGATGGCTATCACCTTCCTCAGGAAAAATAAGTTCTACAGCGTGTTGTCTACAAAAACTATCCTTTAATCTGTCAACTGAGCTAGCAAGACGCCTCTTCCATTCCCTTTGCTCAGGATGTCTCTTATCTGAAGTCCTTCGACGAGGATCATCCTTGAAATTGGCCTGATTGAATGGGGAAAGTTTCATAGCTGCACGTGGTAACATTTCATCTGCTAGCAAGGATGCATTCGCAAGCAATGCAATTTGCTGGGCCTCAGTATTAGCCATTCGAACAATTTTATTTCCAGAGCCTTCAAGGTTGGCTTCTTCTTCCATGAAACCTGGTAATGCTTTTATGAGAATGTTAACATATGAATTAAACACCTGGAACAAGCCTTCCAATGCTCTACCTCCTAACTGCATACTTAATAGTGGTCCAACATCCTCAAAAAAATCCTGCAAGAGCAGTTGGACTGTTGAGCAATACAAATTAGAACTATACATAGCTAACCAACACAAACAGTTATATACATGACGAATTTATTCAGCATATTTAGCTTAAGAGTCCACCTTGGACAAACTAAAGATGCTAAGAAAGTTGGGATAAAAACTCAAAAAAAAAAACTTGAGGAACATGATACACTTTTAACGAATAAATTTTGAATTGATAGCACAAAGTAAACATGTAAACATGTGTGACAGATATAGAGAAGCAATTTATATATTCTAGGGATTTGATTTAGCAAGTATAATAATTTTCACCTGGACCATCATATTGAACCGATGTGCACTACTTGAAAATTTATGGTTATATGTCATTGTAGAACCAAGAGATGTAGTGGAAGGCCTGCCAGATTGTCGTGCAATAGTTGGAGGATAGGTAAGTTCCCAATCATCAGCTGCTGCCAGAGCAGCAGTACTCTCTTCAATTCGCTTTAAATTAGCATCTAGTGCTTGTTCAACACTAGGTCTAAATAGTTTAAGAAGCACAGGACAAAGGGCCAAGCCACGAGCTTCAAGTAATGAACAATGACCTAAAGCAATTTGAACACATTCTGCAGCAGCCCTTAAACCTCCAGCAGCTGCAGAAGAAGCTAATGCATGTCTTTTTACAAGAAGAGCAAAGGCCTCAATTTGCTTTGTAGCCCACATCACAAGCTCGGAGGTATAAGCTGGCTCCTTACCAAATATAGCCAGAGAGTCACTTGCAGCTTGACCGATGGCAGAGAACACTAGCTGTGAGAGAGCTGCAGTATATGCTCCTCCATATGAGGTGCTTGATGGGCGAAGGCTTTGCATGTTGTACTGATATCTTTGGTAATGTGCACTGAGAAGTAAACTATGCGCACGAGGCCCATCCCGAGCATTTTAGAGATGAAATAGCTGCACGGAGCTCACTGCCCGTGTAGAAGGTTGACAAGCAGCTTCGCAAGCTGATCAGCTAATCTTTGCCGGTGTTCAGTAATAGTACTCTGTAATGACATGAGCACAACTGGATTCAATGTTTTTTCTCTTTGCCTCAAGCGCTATATGTTCTCCTTTATCAAGGGTAGCCAAAGCTTCATCCACTCTCCTTTCAGCTAATAAAACGTCAAGGAGATCAGGAAACTCTATTAACCATTTCTCTAGGTCTGAAGAATCTCTTTCTTCATCATTAGATAATCCATTTGCAGCAGAACCATCAGGGACAGTTATAGCTAGGGAATCAATGTGAACTCCCTCAGCTAAGCCATGAATTAAAGTTGCTTGAGTAGATAGAAGGTTTCTGATTGATGAAAGTTCACCCTCTAAATCTGATATCTCTTTTGATGTGCTGAAAAAAAAAGAATAAATTACAAATCCAGATATTAACTGCTTGCTAATACAGCGCAATAAAACAGCTCAATTTATATAAGTAGCCATATAATCTTCAATATAAAACTGAGATTGCATGCAGGCAAAGGAGGTAGATATATATATATATATATATATATATATATATATATATAGAGAGAGAGAGAGAGAGAGAGAGGGGTAAAGATGCTAAACTTCAGACTTCTAGGCAAACATTATAGAGGAGAAGAGAGGAGAACTTCCATACAAATGAACCTGAAATATACTTTTAAGTACTTTGCGCATTAGAAATCATGACGCCGAACAATAGATTACACGCCACATACTAGCCTAGAAAATTTAATGCACTAAAAAGATAAGGATTTATGCCATGAACAATACAAAATTCTACATAAATTAACTGACTTATTAAATCAGTAAAATTTTGTACAAGATGCGTAAAGCAAGCTCTTATTACCAAAAAAAAGAAGAAGCAATGTTTTGTATCAGAGAGCTAATAAATTTAACAGCATGAAGACTACCATTCCTAGTAGAGGACAATAACAAATTGCATCTACACTTTTTCTTGAATTGATGGCTTCTAAACCAATCACCTTTCTATGATCAGGAATAAAGGGACTACCATAAAAAAACCGCACAAATAACTAATACCACAAAAAAGTGAAAAAATAAAACTACTTCATCTAATAGGCACACCAATTAGATGAAATAATTTTGATGACCTAAAAGTAAAACTTTATAACTGAATATGCAGCGACCTTTAAAAAAATTATAGGTAATTTTGGTCCCAAATATGGTAATCGGAATCAGAGACCTTGATATTATTCCTCAAAACCTATGCCTTTCAATAGGGACAGTGTTACAGCTGTGGAAAGGGAAAACTAACAATGTTACAGCCGAATCTTAGCATTAAGCATGTGACAAATGTAATACTCCCTTCGTTATAAACTATAGGATCAATATTGACTTTAAAAAGTCAATATGAGATATTTTTAAACTTAAAATTGATATGAATTAATTTAGGTTTAGACTTTAGGCAATACAATTATGAAAACTATAAACTATCTAACTACTAGTCCTACTACTACTAATTACAAAATTTATTGTTTTCAATAGTTAAATGAATCATATCAATTTTGAATTTGAAAATATCTCAAATTGATTTTGAAAAGTCTAACTTGATCCTATATTTTGGAACTGGGGGAGTAGTATAGAAACTATAACCAGTGACTTACCGAATGAAGGCGGGATAATTAGCATAGACACTTCGACGCATTTCCTCAGCAGAGGCTCTCTTCAAATCCAATAGATACGAGCATAATTGTCTTATTTCCTGTGAACGCAATTATATGAGTTGTTGACCTTACAAATGGTCATTTATGATATAAGAGAATCATGGAAGGGTAAAAGGAATTGATGGCATTAAATCCATTTTTGATTTAAACTATTTATAGAAGATGATAAAGAATTCAGTATCAACCTCAGATGATTCTATATACTTTCCTTCTAACTTCTCTTTTCCCCTTAACCAGCCATTGAGAATTTAATAACCTAGAGGACAAAAACTAGGGAAACATCGACTTAAATAGCACAACTTGAAGTTTGAACTCAATATACGATACAATATTATCTCGCTTAACCATACTAAAATATAGTTGTTTTTAGAAACACTTAATAAAAATAAATATGTAGGCAGAAAAATCTGGAAGATAGTTTATACACGCATGACACAACTATTGAAATCATTATATAGCTTAGCATGACAGGTAAAGAAGATCAAGAATATTACAATAAGTCAAGTATGGAATACTCCCTCCTGATTTAGGACAAGATTTGAAAAAGAACAATTGCAAAAAATAATATGTACACATAAGGAAAATATTAAGTTAGGTGAGATTCCGCTTGAGTGGTGCTCCGCACTATCCCAAAGGTTTCTCAAACACAGAACAAAGGAAAATAACTCATAACTCAATATCAATAATCAATAGTCTTTAGCATCCTAATCTTGTGGGGATTACATCACTATTTAAAGAGACTCAAAACCCTAATATTACTTGGAGAATAATACAAGTGTCAAACGACTAAAATACTTTAACTAAATAATGATATTTCCTATTAAATATCCCTCTAATAAATAAAATAATTAATTAAATCAATTGCTCTTCCATTAAACTTAATAATAAATATAAAAATATCTTCTTTGTTTTTGACTTGTGGTCCCCATCACCCGCGTCCAAGTTAATGTGGCCACTTGAAAATTGAAATGGCTACATAGTTTTAGTTGTATTCCATAATTGACCTTTCTAACTATCTTTTGATATATAGTGGGGTCCACAAACTTATCTTGATCAATATATGGCAAACTTAATGAATTACCCACTTTAGTTGGCAAGTTTTACTGATTACACCATTGAACTTTTAATTTTTCAAATTACACCAGTAAACTAATTATTATTTTGAAATTGGGTCATTCTATTTGGCTCACAGCTTTTAAATCATTTCAGCTTTTATCCTACGTGGACACGTGAAAAAGAAAAGAAAAAAAAAAAGTATATGACATGGCCTATTAGATTTTTTATATAGTGAAACAGAGAAAAAAATAAAAGAAAAAGAAGAAAAAAATCATGAATAAGAAAACAAGAAAGAGGAGAGCTCGTGTCTCTCCCTAGACGAAACTCTAGTTTTCTCCATCTCTATCTCTCTTCTAATCTGTACAGTTTGTCACTTTTCTATGCAAATCTATGGTCAATTTGTTTCGATCTCTCGTTAATCTCAAAATTTCCTTCAATTTCCCCAAAATGAAGTGTTTTTTGGCTAATTCCTATACAAAAAATTGTTCGATAAAAGAACTGAAATCTCTTCAAAATTTGGAGATTATGATTAGAGATCGAGGTGGTGGATCGTTGAAGTCAGAGGTGGTGATGGCAAATCTAGGTGGTGGATCGTTGACCGTCGACTTCTCGGGTTTTGAATAGCAAGGGCAAGGAGAGATTGTCTGTTCCGTCGACTTCAGCTACTGGTGATGGCAAATCGCAGCATGAGCACCACGATAATCGGTCCTCGTCAACTCTTAACACCAAAAACAAATGCTCTAATAGGCCATGTCATATAGTTTTATTTCTTTTCTTTTTCACGTCCACGTAGGATAAAAGTTGAAATGATTTAACAGCCATGAGCCAGAGCTAACAGAATGACCCAATTTTAAAATAATAACTAGTTTATTGGGGTAATTTGAAAAATTAAAAGTTCAATGGGGTAATTAGTAAAACTTGCTAACTACAGTGGGTAATTCATTAATTTTTCCATCAATTTATATAACTTTATGGCTTAGATATCACTAAAAATCTGAACCTACTGCAGAAAAAATATATAAAAAATACGTTGATAAGTTTGCATACATTTAACCATAATACCTATTGGAGTATGACTTTCCAGTTTGAAATATATCAGCCAAAGGTTTTACAAGGCATAATTAATGCTAAAATAGAATCCACAAGTCAAACAAGGTCATGCAGGGATAGAACGGATGAACCACCTAAAAAGGGAACAGCCATGCCCTCTCCTACCTATAACCTCAGAGAAAACCAAGAAACAGGGTAACAAGCTGCACCAATCCATCCTAGATTCCCTATCTGCTAGCCATCAAGGGTCATGTAAGCGGCACATTATTTGATAACCATATTAAACATGAGTCCATCGTCTGAATATAAATATGTACATAAAAACAATACAAATGCTCAGGCAATAGACTGAACTAAGAGGAGGAAAAAACAGTTACCTGATTAATCAACAATGTTTTAATGCCTAGTTTTATTAACTATATGGAATAGTCCCCATTTTGTGTCATCTTGACAGTAAAAGATTGAGAAATGCCTTAGCAGAAGAGAATTTCCAAATTCAACGTTTACTGTTTTACAGCATTGGTATCACAAGACATGATTGCTTCATAAATGTATTAATATTACGTGAGCAAATGGAACACAAAATAAATTATTGGCTTTTGTATCTGGTGAAACTAGAACTACAACCAATAGCGCAGTTGAGAGATTAAGGATAGCCAACTGACCAGGCTACAGTCCTTCGGTCCATTTAGGAAGCTAAGAGTTCCATCATGTTATTGTATTATACTCCCCCATCCAAAAAGGAGATAGGATGTCAATTTTGGATCCACGCAAGTTAATTAGTCTGTATCCACGTAAATTTGACTATTTTATCCTAGCATTTTAAACTAAGTGGACCCCACCATTCCTTTTTAAATTGAATTTTTTCATGTTTCAAAGAACATTATGGGAATTAAAGTTTTAGTTTCGGTCAAAATTCTCTTCTCTAAGACAATGTGCCACTCAAATCCAATCACTTATTTCAGGATGGGATGGACTATAAAGGGGGTAAGATAAAAGGAGTAGAAATTACCGTATTCTGGAAGAGAATGTTTGTAATGAAGTTGTAGATTCAAATATTAATCCTCAAATGCCACTTATCATTTAAAATCTAAACTTAGACATCGTTTACTACCAGTAATACTAGCCATAGCCCATAGTATATTATATTTGATATAAGCGGTAAATTTTCAAACTTAGTTTATAAATAGCAATTGCATACCAGTAAATGCAATTACATTGATCAATACAGCAATGAAATTCTTTTAATCGAACATCAGACCATGACAGGAAATACTTCCCTATAAGTTTATCAATTAGGGAACCTCGCCACCTTAAACAACTTGGATTACATGATGTCTATTCCGACATTCATATTTACATACTCCGTTTGTCCTTTGTCCTGTAATGACAGTCCCCGTGCATAAGTCTAAAATTTAACTCTTAAATCCTTATGTTTTCTAAGAATGAAATGTTGGCAGTGCCTCGTCAGTCGGTCTTGTTCAAAATATTATTAACATAAAAATTTAAAATGTTAAACATTATACTCCCTCCATTCCTAAAATATTGTCATTTTAGAAGAAAAATTTGTTCCAAAATGTTTGTCGTTTACAATTTTCGAAAAGAATAAATTATTTACTTTCCTATATCATACCTTCTCTCATTGTCCCAAGAAATTCTCTCTCATGTATTAATAATTTTCAATTTCCCATAAAGGAGTAGTGATGAAATTTCAAATAAATTAATTCAATTTCCCATAGTATTAAATGATTTTCTTAATCTATGTGTAAAAATCTTAAACGACAATCTTTCACAATCTTTTAGGAAAGGAGATAGTAACATCTTTTGTAATCAGCTTATATATACACCCTCCTATTCAGATTAAATGACGTTTTAGGGAGTTTAATTTTATTCTATATAAGTGTGTTTTGAAATCTCTATGCAATATTGCACTATTTTTTCCTAATTTACTCCTCTATTTAATATGCTTAGTAAATGCAATTGTGGAGAGAGAAATAATTAATTAGGGACAATTGTGGAGAATGAGAATAGACAATTGTGGAGAGAGAAATAATTAATTAGGGACACAAAAGACATTTTGTGTTATTTCTTAATAAGTGTGCTCAACTCTAAAATGACATTTAATCTTAATAGGAGGGAGTAGCATATTATGAACCAGATTCAACTACTATCCCCAATGTGGGTGGGAATGGGATAAATGCAGAGGCCTTGAGGAATAATCTCAAGGTCGCTGGTTCCAATCCCTGTACTTGGGGCCAAATATATCTATCCAAATAAATAAACTATAAACATGTTCCCGATGCCTCCTTCAATCTTTATGTTTGTATACTCCGTTCAACATGGTGATTTTTATTAAGAAAACAAATAATAAAAATGATGATGATGATGAAGAAGAAGAAAATGGCAAGAAAAGGAGAATAGGGCAGAAAACAGACCTTCTCGTTCAAAGTGTGACACTTGGACTGAACAAAGGCATCGGCATCAAAATTGTCGGACTTGAAGGCGTTGAGATTTTCCTCAAGCTTGGGGCCGGATTCCTTGGCGGCTGGGGTCCCTGAGCTTCCCCTTGACCGGGACGACAACTTGATCGAAGCCATAAGCTGCTATAATTGACTTCAGATCCAATTCAGCAGGCACAAACCAAACCAGAATTATAGATCTAAGGGGTGAAATTGGGATGGATGAGAAATTATATTATGTGAGTGCACAAACAAAGAAGAATTTTTTGATCCCGAAATACCGAGGGAGGATGGTATTGTTTGTTGGGTCGCCAGCACGGAACACCACCCTCTCCCTCTTCTTTCTTCTAATCTACTAACTGTAAACAGCAGCTGCAGGTTTGGTTTGGTTTGGTTGGTGTGACAGATAAGATATGATACGCATGGTTCATTCATCTATATTTATTTCCATTTTCAGAGGATAAAATCATTTTTATTATCAAAAAATCAAATATATTTAGCATCAAATCTAAATAAGTTAAACATATAGTATATATTATAAACTGCTTCACCCGATTTCGATTTTAAACTAATTATGATATATCTATATAATATAGGTATATATATAATACTATTTATATAACACTATCAATTACCTTAAATAAATAGTTTTTAAACACATAAATAAATTGGGCAGCCATTCGAAAAAAATCTCTCAATGTTTCTCAGAACGTAAAACTTTGCACTTTTTAAATTAATTTTTTTTTTCAAAAGTACTCTTAACGTTGTTTTTGGGTCATCCGTACCTTCGCCAGTTAACAAAAGATAAACGAGGTTAAAATGTAATGACGTGGCGAACTTTAAATATAAAATATATTCTAAATAAAACAATATATATTATTTAATCAAAAAAAAAATACTAAAATTCAAAATAAAAAAACATAACATATTTACATCATTTATTCAAAATAATAAAATTCAAATTATTTTGTTAACTAATCAAAACAACAAAAATCAAATTACATCATTAAAATACTAAAATCATAATACTAAATACTAATTGATATAAAATTTTTAAATTACTAAAATCATAAAACTAAATAATATTTTGTTTCATATGTAACTATAAAAATAATTAATTTTTAATTTAGTAGTGATCAAATTTTGTTGATAACTTGATTCGTTAAGAAGTGAACTCTAAGAAAAAAAATACTCCCTTCGTCCCAAATTAATTATTTGGTTTTGACTTTTTAAAGTCAAATTGACCGTTTTTAAAATTAATTTTTTACTATTTTTAAAAATATAGGTGAAGAGATTATAACTAAAAGAAAGTATATACAATTTATTACTAATCCCAATTTTATAATTTTAAAATATATTTATATATGCTTAATTATTAATTTAAAATAATGATCGATTTAAAAAAAAAAAAATCTGAACAATTAATTTGGGATAGAAGAAAGATTATATATTAATAAATACGATTCTTTATGGGATACAAAAGGAGTATTATTTTTAGAAAACTCAATTTTTTTTTTATTACTTATATAAATTTTAAAAGACAGATCATAATATCAAGCTTTAAGGTGGTCGAGTCTAAATCAGTAGATCCGTATATAATTTTGTCAAGAAAGGGGAAGGGATGACATGAACAACCGGAGTTTTATTTTGGCCACAACCGGCAGACAGATTTTGATGTTTTCATATGATCACCAATAAAATGAATTCCTGTGAAAATTACATACTATAAAAATAATGCTCCACCCACCCAAGAGAGAGAATTATATCAAGTGGTGATAGATCGGAGTTATCAAGTTCTGGTCGTCTCCTCGTTCAGTTTGTATATTGTTACTTCTTCAATCCTTTACTTGCTTTGTTTTATTTAGCAAATAAGCACCTACTTATTTGAACATAATAATGCCAATTCAACCGTTATCCCCTGGTTATAAAATCACTCCAAGACATCAACAAAAATAAAAATAAAAATAAAAATAAAAAATGACTGAGAAATTGGGCAAGAACACCAACATTATTTCTGGTAAATTTTGTGCAAACCCAGCACACAAGTATCGACATTACAAGACATCAAAACCCATCAAAACCGGTAACATATGAAATACAACTTCAGCAGAAATAAACAAAAAGCTTTTTTGGCAAGCAACTTCCCACCTCATTCTTCAGGATCATCCGAGCGGACAGCTGGTTTTAAAAAAAAAACATTTAAAAAAATATCAGAAACAGATGTGAAATATTTTATATCCAGGAAATCACATTCAGCTACCCCAATAATGAATTAGGATATACAAAATACATTATATATATATATGCGTAGCCCAAAATCAAAACTTATTGGATCTTAACTCCTAACCTGAAGTAGCCAAAAATAAATAACAAAAGAATATTTGCAAATATTTAAACATAACCTGCTCGAATCAGATATAGCAGCTGACTAACCAACATCTATATAATAATAATACTACTCATTCTGGATTAACTTTCTCACTCAGCAAAGGTAAGACAAAAGAACTCCAAGAAGTGCAGCCCAGGTAAAAGATTAATTAACAGTCACTTGAAGAACAGATACATTGAAAAGATATAAAGTTCTCAAATCAACTATGGCTGAACCAGGTTACTGTTGAGTATGATGGGTTAATGAACCAGGTTACTCATTTTCTATGGTAAACATAGTAGGTCCCTCTCCCTCCCCTTCTCTCTCTCTCTCTCTCTCTCTCTCTCTCTCTTCTTTTCTTTTCTTTTCTTTTCTTTTCTTTTCTTTTCTTCAGTTCTGTAATACACTAGATCTTTAAAAGTCCATTCTTCAACTGACTGCATAAAGAAACAAGTGTTGTTGCTCCTACTAATTTGTAAACGATGCATCATAACTGCTAAAAAGTAATCACAAAGTTTAAGAAGTGATTACACTTATTAAGGACAAAAGTTTAGCATAAAGAATATAATGTTTTATATTCATAAATTTGTTTACTTTTGGTCAGAAAGGTTACCTGCACCACATCAGGGCAATGCCATGATATCTACAATTAAATTAAAACATGACAAGTATGATATTATGTAAAGACTCATACTCCAATTAGATATGGAGTCAGACATGTGATGAAGCGTTCAATGTTTTCAGTGCAGAATACCCTTCAGGTAAGAAAAGAATAAATATATCATATTGAAGTTTCCATGCATAGTTTCTTTCAAGGCTACATCTAGTGGTGGACCTAGGAGTTGCATACCATAAAATTTTGACTTTCGTGGGAGTAAGAATAAGGTATGTATCTGCCCCTCCTTCAAAAAAATGATATCACGGACAAAATTACTTATAATTGGGCTTTCATTTCATTTTGAATCTCCAGATAAATATTCTTTGCCTATAGACTATAGTATAATTTTGACTAAATCACTAAACCATCCTAAGTTCTCACACATATGGAGTCCACGATTGTTTTGTTGTTTTACATATAATCTTCATTAAAAAGCCCATGTAATGCCCCTATGGACAAGTATGCGCGAAAGCAAACTCGCTAATGAATTCATGGAAGCCTCTGTAATCACTAGTTATGTTCAAGAAATACCTTAAATTCACCAAGTAGAAATATATAATATGGCCTCTTTAATATTAGATATCTAAACTGATTGATCCCCAGCCTTTAGGGTCCTGTTGCAAAATTAATATAAAAGGCAAATACGTAGTGACTATCTAGACAACAATCTTTGCTCTTTTTGATTGGGCTCCATGAATGAATCAATTGAATGTAGACTACTAGACTCTATACATGACTAACCACACAACTTGTCACAGTCCATAATCTTCAAAAAAGATATCAATCATGCATCCAAAATTTAAATAAATAAATAAAGATGCTCAGGGATAGAAACTATAATTAAACACTCGGAAATTTTATTCTTGGTAAGTGTTGACCCTCAGAACATAGCAAAAAAAGTGAAGAAACCATTTTTCAGAAATAGATGCGGCTAAGTAAACAAAAATGCAATTATACTACTTGAAAACATGTATGGGCAGGATTAAAAATATGTGTGTTTTAATTAAAAAAATATATACGAGTGTATTACCAGATAAAAATTGTAACCTAACACTATCATTGTTTATGCGATAAAATGTTAGTTTGTTGTTTATCTTGTTCGGGTGTAAACGCCTGTGTGACTATTAAAATTTGTTGAACAGCCATATCTACATACACATCCAACAGAGAGAAAACATGAAAAGCCTATAATCCTAAATCGGAAAATTAATATCATCTCGAGACCATTGACAGAAGCCTAAAAAACAAATTAAAGATAATAAATCAGAGGGAGATGTGTTACTGACTGGGTTTCTGAGGCTTTCCTTCGACCCATTTAGAAACGGAGAAATGAACCTTTTCGCGAGAGATGGATTCGGACTTGTGAGGCTCCTTGAGGCAATTCCTCACTAGGTTCGCACATATGTTCGAGTACGTTACGTAAGTCATTCCTGCAGCCCTCCAAAACGGCACCGCAGCGTTCGACGCCATCCCTATCTCTCTCTCTCTCTCTCTCTCTCTGTACTTTCTTCTTCTCCAACAACAGAACACAGACTCACCGCCGCACCTCCTCAATCGATCTGGAGATATATCAAGTGTACCTAATCAAACATATATCCGCCCGCACCACCGGACTCCACCGGGTCATGTGGACAAAACTACCCTCCATTCTTTTCTTTCGATTGGTTTTTACACTTGAATTCAGTTAATCAAGTCAACTATATTGATTTGATTTCACCAATTTTTAGTTTAATTTTCCTAATTCATACTATCCAAATCTATATTAATTAAATATTATCCAAAGTAAAAATATTCCTATCCAGGAATATAAAGAAGAAGAAAAATCTTCCTATTCAAAATCAGTAAAAGTAAAATATAAATTTATAATAATTAAATATAAAGCATTTAAAAACAACACAACCAATCTCTAATAAAAAATAATAACTTCTAAAAAATTTATAGCTTTTTGGTAAAACACACTTCACTAAAAAAAAAATTCAACCTCCAAAACAATTACAAACAATCAATTAAACACGCTACATGATTTAATTATATTAATATTAATCATAAATTTCAATATTAAATTAATATCGTAACTAATTTAATTCATTTGAATTTCAAATTTTATCAAATTACATGATTAATTACATTAATAATATATGTAAATATGAAACATAATATGGGACGGATGGAATACTATTTATGATAGGAAAAAAAAAAATTTTTTTTTTTAAATTCAAATTAGTATAAATACTATATAAATCTATACTATAATTAAATACATGCTATCTAAATTTGTAAAAAATCAAAAGAAACCCAACCAAATTAAAGCTTGAAATAAACATAGTTATTTTTTTATAATCATAACTAAATAAATTATACATCATTCAAATGTTTGGCTTAATAATTGATCGCATGACCGTACAATATATAATTCAACAATTTATCATTTAGATAAATATTTATGATAATTTAATAAACTATCTTTTCAAAATCCTAATTAAATGTTTATTATGTATTTAATTAATTATTTTAATAATTAGCATAATAAACTATTATCCACGTCGCTCGTGATTCGGTGAGCTTGTTTAAATTAAATTTACGAATTATGGTATGACAATAAACGAGTAAAAGTAAAAAAAATTATATCGGTGCTTTTTGACTTTTGATAATTGTAATCCAAAATTGTCGATTTGCATCGTTGTAAATCTCTTGTCAATATTTTAAAAACAAGATTTATTGTTGATATATTAAATTTTTTTTTGTTAAAATGTGTGACAACCCCAAAATAGGTTTATTCTATCAAATCCATTCTGAGTCGTCAAATACATGATACAGAAAACAACTACAACTTTATTACAACAATTGTCGTGCAAAATACAACAACTCATGTGTTGTGAGTTTTGATACAAATATATATATCAACCGTGACTCTTGACACCAACTTGGGTAGACGTCACCATGACATCTTACATAAAAGATAGTCAAAACTGTTTTAGATATTAAAATCTTTTTGGGAAGTCTTTCGAAACCTCCGTGCATGGGAGACCACGCGTCTGCAGGTTATGATAGATATCATATGGCCACGAATTATCCTCGATTTACCCAATAGACCCCCGAAAGAAAAATGAGAAGATTACTATCATATTCTTTCCAATGGTGAGTTTCTCTTGACATATCATTATTTCCACTCGTCCTCTAATTGAGAGTTATACTTCAACCAAACACGAAGATTATATAGGTAGTGCTCGTAGATATACTTCGTGAGAAAGTGGATGAAAGACAACCGCTGTCTTATGATGACATGAGGTTGTATGTCATTAGACATCTTGTATGATAGTGGCAAAACACCTTCCAACGTTGGGTTCACTTTCACCCTATTTGATTCACCAAATATAACTACTAAATGATGTATACAACACCTTTCTATTCTCGCTTGGGAGAACCTCCACACCAGAGACCACTGCTTCTATTTCCCTGCTACTCACTCTCGACTCACCATTCACTCTTATTACCCGAAAAGGAATTGTGAAGCAAAGGGGTGAAGACAACTAAATTTAAAGTAAAGAATATTATGATTAAAGATAATTAAATTATCAATAGTCTTCATCGATAATAAATCAAAGATTTAGAACATATGGTATATGATAAAAATTTCAACCATAGTTACGGTAACGAAGCGAATCCATTAGAAGAGTCGAATAGACCATAAAGTCTACTATCTTCTCCACATTAAAAGTCCACCTACAATGTTTTATCCTCAGAACATCACTCAACAGCCTTTCCACAATTATATGAATAACTCATAATCATAATTGTGATTCAAAAATTCTCTTCGCACTTGGGGACGAAGATAATTTTCATCACATGTCTTTACCAAACATCGAAGATCATGGTTATACCAAATCACGCCTCTGCTTTATAATCATACTAACAATTTCATCTTTTAGACCACGGCCAAATATATTCATCAATGCACCATCTTTGCACTACACGGGCCAAAGATATTCAATAACAATTAAATCATCTTCAGACTACGGGCCAAAGATATTCATCAATAATTCATTCTGCACTACGTGCAAAGATATTCCTCAACAGCTTTATATTTGCACTACATGCCAAATATATTCATCAACAGATTCATATTCAGACTACTGCACAAATATATTAATATCTCAAAAGAAATATATAATCATTTCGAATTTATATAAACAATAATTATAAAGACGTTGATCCATTCACCTTTGCACTTAAGCTAAAGATATTCAATTGTAAATTCAATGGTCGTGATCATACTGGAATTAACGATTCAACTTTACACTACTGGCCAAAGAGAACCCATAGTCACGATCATACCAATAATCTACCCATCTTTACACTCAAGTCAAAGAGAAATTTCATCACTAAGATTATAAAAATGTTATATATGATAATAAAAATAATATGATCAAAACATGGATTTAATCTCAAGAGTAATATTCATAACTCAACTATAATTTGGTTAGAAAAAGAAATCAATTTTATTATAAATAGTAACTCGTGAATAAGAACCCATGAATAATAATTTAAGTGAATAAGAACTCATGAATAAAGAATCCGACACAAAAAGGTAAAATTCCACAATAAAATTCATACAAATATTTCTAATATAATGATATTGAAATAACATTTCTTAAACTTATAAATAATTTATTTTAATTGTTTACACTTTACTAAATAATGCATTTAATCATCCTAAAATTCCAAACTCATAAGATTTTATCACCAATAACCAAAACCCTCATAAAAAATCTGCATATACCTCATATAGGATTCTCAAGCCATAAAATCCTATTTTCTAATTTTCTTACTTCACATGACATATTTAATTCATTTACTCATAAGTAGTCTATTTTCATGAAAAATACCAAATAAGTACAAACAAATTTTCTTTTTTGAGATTTAGTAGAATATAGTTCCATATTGAACATATATTTTTCTCATAATTTTTAAAAATCATTTACTATTTTTCATATGGCCAAAACAGCCGAATATTTATATATTTATCAAAAATTGTACTTTTATCCAAAAATTCCGAAATTTACAAAGTATACTTCTATCATATACATGTACTCCCAATAAAAATTTCAGTAATTTTGGAGTTAACCACAAGGAGTTATAAGCAGTTACTTTTAAAATAGTCTTTTCTCATAAAATTCATAGCTCTTAATCTATACATCCAAAAATCACCATTTTTGGACACAATCAATAAAACTCATCAAAATATCATTTCAAATTTTTCCAGAATTTTTGAAGGTCTGAAAAGTTACGAAACATGAAAAACATAACAATCCTTAAAATCCCTTACTATCCCTTACCTCAAAAGAAAGAAAGACTTGTGATTGGATATCGATATATTACGTGAAGGAAACTTGCAATCGATGAATAAAGAACTCACCAAGTATCTAAATACTCACAAAATACACTCGATAATCTAGAGAGAAAAAGAGAGAAAACTTATGAATTCTGGTGTGATTTTCAATTCTAACTTAACCCTCTATTTATAGAAAAATGTTAGCACGCCGAAGAAGACTTGACCTGCTACCTAATGACTTTACCTGCTACTATTCCACCCACTAAAAATCAGCCATCTTCCCCAACAACCGAAAGTGGGGCCCACCAATTTCTAGAATTTTCTACCAAAATCATTTATAAACCAAATTTCCGAATCAGTCATCTCTTAAAATTCATAACAAATCATTCGTTCATTTTTAACGGTTCAAAATTTGTGAACATATACTCAACTTATATATGTATAACATATCCAAAAATCACAACGATCCAACGGTCAGATTAACAATTATAACTCACAAAATAAAGCTGTAAGAACACTGATTTGATCTTTTAATACCTCCAATCCGACAAAATACTGATAAAATACATCAACATTAATTCCTTCATTTATAACCACATAAATAAATCCATCATTTATATCCACATCAAATAAATATTTCCTTATCATATAAATCAATAATTAATTATTCACAAATAATATTACAGAATCACAATAATAATGACCAGAGATAGTTCCCAGTGAAAGGGGGGCTTTCATGATAAGAATTTCTCTCTCATGATGCAATTAGGTGACCAAACCTCTATTTGTCAGAACTTTCTAGACATTGCCAATAATCCTATCTAATAATATTATTCAAATAATATGTGTGACGCCCCCAAAATTAGGTATACGTCACCCATCTTGGGTCGCCACTTACATGGTACATAAATTTAAATACAAACTTAGTTATACATCCGTCAGATAACATACGACAATACATAAACCGAGAGTTCTAATAGAATATTGTCATTTAGACAATATCCATACTCAAGAGTCCTCATTACATTTATTGTCACACTATTTAACGTAATAGTGAGGACTACTAATGCTATCTTCGGACCATCACTCTTTTCCCCGACTCGTCCCAAATTATATTCTCATTTCAAGAGAATAAAGAAAAGAAAGGGTGAGCTCAACTAGCCCAAGAAGAAATATTATAACTAAGATAATGCGTAATAAATTATCAATAGTCTTCAACAATGTTAAACCGATAAAATACAATAGACAACCAGGTTTAATCATAGCGGAATATCGAATCCATTAAAAGAGTCAAGTAGAAAATAAAGTCTACTATCTTTTAGGTTTTAAAAGGTTTTCATCAATTTTATCACTAAGACTTAGTTTAATGAATAAACCATAATATCTAATCATCCTCGTACTACGGTCAAGGATTTTCATCAAATTATCAATGGTCATGACTATACCGAATCACCCCGGTCATAATCATACCAAAAACTATCCATCATCGCATTACAGTGCCATCGAGGACTTTTGTCACATCATTTATATCAAGCCACGATTATACCGAATGATCCCCTCGGTCATAATCATACTAAGTTCATCTATGCACGTAAGCCAAAGATAACATAATATAACATGAGGATGATGACAATGACATAATAATTCAATAAAACAAGTTCACGAATTAATTTATCCGGAATTATTAACGTCCAAATTGTCAACACGATCTTTGCTTTGTAGAGTAAAATTCAAGAATGATCGTAAGAATATTTCCATGAAAAGATATCGGATGAAACACAAATATCAAGGATATTCTACTAATTTTATGGAGTATAGAAGTCAAAGTTTTAACCAACCGGGTATAATAAAGAATGGAATAACAAAAGAAATCACCATAAATGCGATAGATCAAGACAGCAAAGTTATTCCAATGTAATAATAAATAACGAACCCGAACAGTCCCAGTAAAACGCATGCAGACAGGATATTCCAATGTATAATAAATAATCGGAACCAGTCCGGCAGAAACGCATGCATGTGATGTTCCAATGTAATAATAATAAAGATTTTAACCAGTCCTGTGTAAAACACATGATGTGATGTTACAATGTAATAATAAAGACGAAATAATATAAGGATTTCACCAAGTATAGGAGTCCACAGATACAAAGTTATTCCAATGTAATAAATAAAAATGGAATAACATAAGGATTTCACCAAGTACAGGGTACGCCATGATCACAAGGTTATGTATAGGGTATGCCACAGATACAAAAGTTATTCCAACCGAATAATAAAGAATGGAATAATGTAAGTTCTCTTCGTGAATAAGAAAGAATAACACCCCTTACTTACGTACAACAAATAATATCCCTTACCTTAAGAAGAATCAATATTGGAAAAGTGAAGTAGAAAATACTTTTCTTCTTTTCTCTATAGTTTTCTCTCTCTGAGTTTCAATTGAATTCGTAAGAAATAACGAAGGAATGAGCTTTATTTATAGAAAAAACGAGGGTGGCTCTTGGTCTTAACGAAGGGTCAAAAATGACTCTTGTAATATCAAGAGACAACTACTATTCATGAAGGGGTAATTAACCTTTGGAACACCAAGAGAAAGAGCTTAACTCTTGGTAATATCAAGGACAACTACTATCAAGAAGGTAATTACTATCGACGAAGGTAAATACTATCGACGAAAGGTAATTACTATTCACAAAGGTAATTACTATCGACGAAAGGACTCTTAGATGATGACATATATGCCCCCCATAAAATAATCAAACTTACCACAAACGCCTCATATAATGTACTCTTTATATACATCAAGGATCGAATAAATATTACCACAAATCATTTTATTTTTAATCAACACATATTTAATCTTTCAACAATTATTAATCATTTATAACTTGTCGCCTCAATTAATAATTTAATACTATAACATATTATACGATTTGATAATTGTGACAATAATCAATCAATAATATAAGAGATATGATGCAAAGAATTATCAGAAAGAATAATCGAGCATAAATGAGTGACTTCTCACGTAAAGATCAATAATCAATATCGTGTACTATACAACTACGCCAGACATCGTATTTCTTTACTACCGGGTAGTTCAACAGCTTTTACTTTAAATACCTCTGTTATTTTTTTATAGAAAATAATTTTGTCGCTTTCTAACTACGATAATACTTCCGTTAAGGGGTCCACTTAATGATTGAGTAGTCGTATTTAATATTCCCCGACAAAAGAATATTCCCCACCAAACGAATATTTTATAACAACTTGCTTACTTTGCAAAATTTATAAATATTACCCACAACTATAACATTATATCAATTTTATTCCATAATATTCAAAAATAATATTTATAGAAAATTCATCTTTATTTATAAAAGCTGGGGTCTTACAACTTCTCCTTCTTATGAAATTTTGCCCTCTAAATTAGGGTACGTACTTGGTATGATAAAGAGGTGAGGATACCTTGAATACCTTTATCGTTAAAAATATTAAATTCATCTTCGCAATCCGGCCAAAGATATTCATTAACAATTCATCTTTGCACTACAGGCCAAAGATATACAACTGTAAAACCAATAATGTTGAGACGCAGCTTAATAGTATCACGACCATGAATTATTCATGCACTACTGGCCATGGATATTCGTGTTTTCAATTACGATCATGATTATACCGAATAATCCTTGGTTATAATCATACCAAGTTTATCTGTGACGCCCCCAAAATTAGGTATACATCACCCATCTTGGGTCGACACTTACATGGTACAGAATTTAAAAACAACTTATTAACATAACTGTCGTGTACAATACGACATAAACTGTGAGTTTAAATACAAATATCGTCTACTAGATATTATACAAACTCAAACAAAAAGTCCTCATTACGCTTTATTATCACACTATTTTACGTAATAAAGTGAGGACTACTAATGCTATCTTCGTGACCATCACTGCTTCCCGACTCGTCCCCAAATATATATATTATCATTTCACGAAGAGAGAATGAAAGAAAGAAAGGGTGAGCTCAACTAGCCTAAGAAGAAATATTATGACTAAGATAATGCGTAATAAATTATCAATAGTCTTCAATAATGTTAAACCGATAAAATACAATAGATAAACCAGCTTTAATCTGCAATGAATATCGCAATCCATTAAAAGAGTCAAGTAGAAAATAAAGTCTACTATCTTTTAGGTTTTAAAAGGTTTTTCATCATCGCTTATAGTGAGACTCAAACTTTTAATAAATATTTCACATCATCGAATCACCCCGCACTACTACCAAGGATATTCTTTAAGATCACGCACCACAATTATTCATGCACTACGGGCCAAGAATATTTGTGTATTCATTAATGGTCATGATCATGCCAACAATCGTCCATCAATGCACTACTACCAATCGAGGATTTTTATCACATCATTTGTAACATTACTTACCATGATTACAATCAATAATCTCTCGGTCATAATCATACCAAGTCCATCTATGCACTACAGCCATGTATTTACTTTCAAAAAATATAAACACGAGGATGATGACAATGATATAAGAATTCAATAAAACAAGTTCAAGAATTATTTTATCCAGAATTATTAACGCCCAAATTATCAACATGATACTCGTTTTGTAGAGTAAAATTCAAGAATGATCGTAAGAATATTTTCATGAAAAGATATCGGATGAAACGCAAATATCAAGGATATTCCACTAATTTCATGGAGTATAGAAGTCAAAGTTTTAACCAACCGGGTATAATAAAGAATGGAATAACAAAAGAAATCACCATGCATGCGATAGATCGCATGCATGTGTTATTCCAATGTAATAATAAATAACGGAACCAGTCGTGAAATTCACACAAGCATGTGATGTTCCAACAGTATAAATAAAGATGGAACCGTCCCCGGTGTAAAACACACGATAGGGATATTCCAATGTAGAATAATAAAAAGATTTTAACCAGTCCTGTAAAACACATGCATGTGATGTTCCAACAGTAATAATAAAGATTTTAACCAGTCCTGTAAAACACACATGCATGTGATGTTCCAATGTAATAATAATAAAGATGGAACCAGTCCTGTAAAACACACGCATGTGATGTTCCAAATGTAATAATAGAAGAATGTCACCAAGTATAGGTAAAATCACTTATACAAAAGTTATTCCAATGTAATAATAAGCAATGGAATAACAACAGCTTCTTCTGCTTATGAATAAGAAAGAATAACACCCCTTACATTTGGTAGAGATTGAATACCGCAAAGAAGCAGTAAGAACAAAAATACTCTTCTTCTTTCTCTATTCTCTCTATACTTTCTCTCTCTATAGCTTGAAATGAATTCGTGAAAATAATGAAGCCCTAGCCCTCTATTTATAGAAGATTTCTAGCTTAGCACCGCCGCCAGGTGAAAAGGCAAGTGGCTCGACGATCGGTTTGACGCGACTCAGAATGTGAAACGACAAGTGGTTCGGCCGCTCAGTAATGTGAAAAACGACAAGTGGTTCGACGTCTCCGTAAAGGTAATTACTATTAACGAAGGTAAATACTATCGACGAAGGTAAATACTATTCACAAGGGTAATTACTATCGACGAAAGGTAATTACTATCGACGAAGGTAAATACTATTCACAAGGGTAATTACTATATCATTTGAAGGTAATTACTATCGACAAAGGTAAATACTATTCACAAGGGTAATTACTATCGACGAAGGTAATTACTATCGACGAAGGTAAATACTATCGACGTAAGAGACTCTTAGATGATGACATATGAGCCCCCCATAAAATAATCAAACTTACCACAAATCATTTTTTTTTCATCAACACATATTTAATCTTTCAACAATTATTAATCATTTATAACTTGTCGCCTCAATTATTGATTTAATACTATAACATATTATACGTATGATAATCGTGACAATAATCAATCAATAATATAAGAGATATGATGCAAAGAATTATCAGAAGAATAATTGAGCATAAATGAAAGTGACTTCTCACGTAAGCATCAATAATCAATACCGTGTCTTACTACGCAACTACGCCAGACATCGCATTTTTTTACCACCGGTAGTTCAACAGCTTTTAATCTAGAATACCTCCGCCAAGTATTTTTATAAAATATTTTTGTCGCTTTCTCAATCCGACAATAATTTTATCAGGGGTCCACCAATGATTGAGCCATTGTATTTAATATTCCCTAACAAAAAGAATATTCCCCACCAAACTAATATTTTATAACAACTTGCATACTTTGTAAAATTTATAAATATTACCCACAACTATAACATTATATCAAATTTATTCCATAATATTCAAAAATAATATTTATAGAAAAATTCATCTTTATTTATAAAAGTCAGGTCTTACAACCTCCTTTCTTATGAAATTTCTCGCCTCGAAATTAGGGTACGACTGGTATGTCAAGAGGTAAGGATACCTTGATTTCATTTCGCATTTCTAACTCCCAAGTCATTTCTCAACATCGTGGTTCCTCCACAAAACTTCGACTTGAGGTATAACCTCGAGCGTAGAATATGTTCCTTCTTATCCAAAATTTGAACAGAACCTCTTCATACGCGTCAAATCTTCCGCTATTTCGTCCTGCTTCTAACTCAATAATATGGTTCGGGTCTTTAACATATTTACGTAATATAGATATGTGAAAAACGCATGAAACACGAGACATATTTCAGCAGAAAGTTTAGTCTATAGCCCACGCTCCTACTCGATCGAGGATTAAAATGGACCGATGAATCGAGGTTAAGTTTTCCTCTTTTCCAAATCTTGTAACTCCTTTCCATGGAGCAACTTTAACAACACACGATCTCCTATATCGAATTCCACGCCCTTTCGATGAAGATCAAGATAACTCTTTTGTCGATTTTGTGAGGTTTTTATACGTCATCGGATCGTTTGAATCTTTTTCCGTAGTCATATCGCATCAACTCCTATCCCAACAACGCTGCTTCACCCACCTCATCCCAAAGATACCGAGAACGACACTTTCTTCCATACAACGCTCGAATGGAGCCATGCCAATACTTGCTTGATAACTCGCTGTTGTAGGAAAACTCCACCAATGGTAAGAACTTGTCCCAACTCCCTTGAAATCAAGGATACAGTAGTCTTAATAGATCTTCAAGAGTTTGAATAGTCCTCTCCGATCGTCCGTCTGTCCCGAGGATGATATGCCGAAGCTAAATCGTAAGTCTGCGCTCATAGCTTTTTGCAAACCAACCCAAAATCGTGAAGTGAATCTTCGGGTCTCGATCGAAAACTATGGATACCGCAGATACCATGCGCCTTTACAAACTCGCTTATGTACATACGAAGCAAGACGTTCAAGTGTATAAGTTTCTCGATTTGGTAAGAAATGAGCGACTTGGTCAACCTATCAACAATGACCCAAATCGCATCAATGCCTTGAGAAACCTTAGGAAGACCGTAGAATCTAAATCCATGTTAATGTGCTCCCACTTCCATTCTCGAATTTCAAGTGGTTGCAATGGACCTTTTGGTACTTGATGCTCCGCTTTACTCGCTGACAAGTTAGACACCTTGAGATAAACAAATACTATCTCTCTCTTCATATTGCTCCACCAAAATGTATGACGAATATCATGATACATTTTGGTACTCCTGTGATGGATCGCAAAATGGTGTGTCAGGCCTCCATCATGATATTATACTTTAAATCGTGGTCGTTAGAACACAAAGTCCGGAGTCGACTCAAGTATTCCTTCTTCATCGATTCTTGCTTCCTAAGATAAAGACCTTCTTGCACTTTCTTCCTCATACGCATCACCTCCAGTCCAGTAGCTCGAGCAAATTTTAACTTTATCAATTAAAGTCTGGTTCTACTCAGATACTCGCTATCATCACACGCGTCCCCGAGTCTTTAATTCTATCTCCATCCTTTGCAAGTCACACAAAATGGGCTCATACGACAACAATATCGCACTCAGATTGCATATATGATTTTCTACTCAACGCGCCACCACCACGCTCGCTTTTCCAGATGGTATCGATGGTACGATCATAATCTTTCAATCAGCTTCAAGCCAACGCCGTTGTCGCATGTTGAGTTCCTTTTGAGTGAAGAAATATTTGAGGCTTTTATGATCCGTAAAGATCTCCACTTTCTCCCCATACAAGTAATGCCTCCAAATTTTAAGTGCAAGATAACAAATGCTAACTCTAGATCACGAGTAGGATAATTCCTCTCATATTCTTTTTGAGTTGTCATGAGGCATAAAGCTATTACTTTTCCATGTCGCATGAGAACACATCCCAACCCTTTGCTCAAGCATCACCAGAGATGACAAATCCTCCGAGCCGATGGTATCACGTAACAAAATAAATAAGTCTCCTCTCGAGTTCTTGAAAACTCTTCTCACATTCTTCGCTTCCAACCGAACTTTCAGATCTTTCCGAGTCACCGAAGTCATGGAATAGCGATTCGAGAAAATCCTTCCACGAATCTCCGATAATAACCAAATTAAACCGAGAAAGCTACGATTTCTACCATCGATTTAGGTTGTTCCTACTTTGAATAGCTTCAATCTTTCACCGGGTCAATGATATTCCACGACTTGATACCACGTGCCCAAGGAATGCTACTTCTTCGCCCGTAACTCGCATTTCTTCAACTCGCATAAAGCTTATATTCACGGCTTTTGGAGTGTCACCTCAAGTGTTGCTTTCATGATCTTCACTATTTTGGAATAAATAAGGATGTCATCAATAAAGACGACCACAAAGTGATCTAAATATTCCTCAATACTTGCTCATCATATCCATGAAGGCAAAGAGAGCATTAGTCAATCCAAAGGACATGACTAGAATTCATAATGCCCGCATCGAGTTCCGGAAAGTCGCCTTTGGAATGTCACGGCTTCTAATCTTCAATCGGTGATATCCTAACGAAGATCAATCTTTGAAAAGAATTTGCTCCTTGCAATCGGGTCAAACAGTCATCAATACGTGGCAATGGATACCTATTTTTGATGGTGACGGATTCAACTCCCGATAATCAATACAAAGTCGATACTCCCATCTTTCTTCTTCACGAATAATAAACAGAGCACCCCAAGGAGAAGTACTAGGACGAATAAAGCCAATGTCTAACAATTCCTCGCAGCTTGGGTCTTTAACTCAAAGTTCAATAGAGCTATTCGATATGGGCTTTGGAAATAGGTTTTGTACCGGGTTCAAGGTCGATACAAAATTCAATTTCACGCCTGGGGTAGGCCAGAAGTTCTTCTGGAATACGCCAGAAATTTATTAACAATAGAATATCGCTTAAAACCCGACGATTTTTATTTAAATCAGGATATGAGCTAAGAAAGCTTGACATCCGCTTTTCAATAAACGAATAGCTTTATGGCTTGAGATGACCGTGATTGATTTTAATGGTTTGGTCGTTTGAATTCGCATAATAGGTTGATTAGAATATGAAAGCTAACAACCTTACGAAAATAATCAATTTTTGTACGATAAGTAGTTAACCAATCAATCCTTGTAATCACGCTAAATGCAAGTATTTTTAATGAAATAAGATCGACAGTAATGTGAGGGTACCGATTTGAACCAAACAAGACTTATAAACAAAGGGATGTAATGAAGGTTTCTCCCAACGGAGTTTCCACAGATAAGTCAAAGTCTAATTTCTCCTGAGTCAAATTTAATCGATGAGCGCAAGTAGAGAAAAAAAAGAATGGGTAGAACCCAGATCAAATAAAGTATATACTTCATTAGAGTTTATGATAAGCTTACCCCGTGATGACCTCATTCGGATTCTTTGCTTTTTGGGAGGTCACAACAAATTCTCTCCTCAGACTACCGGCTTTTGAATTTTCCGACGGCCTTTGGTGCCTCCATCCTAGTCGAATTTGTCTTCAGAAACGACAAAATCGAGCTAAGTGACCTTCTCTTCCACAATTATAACACGCTTTGACTACATGACGCAGCTTGATCGATGTGTCCCTCTCTCCGCATTTGAAGCATATGATAGTGGTCTTTCTCCTTCCTTAACAACGGGTGCTTTGTGGCCGACGCTCTTTCCATCATCATTGAATCTCCTTTTCTTGAAATGTCCATTCTTATTGTTTTGGCCTCGATTACCACCGGCGGGTTACCATATCCGCCTCGTTGATTCCCTCCACGCTTGTTGTCACCGCCGATGACTATTCTCACCGGTATTATAATTTTGCTTATACCGCTTCTTTTTAGTCATAGGTTGACTCATTATCGCTCCACTAATCGAGCCCTATTTACAACATCCGAATACAAACACGCTTTATGAGAAATAAGATGTCGACGATTCTCCCGCTTCAAACCTCTTAAAACATTCGCGCCATTCTTCTTCATTATCCACCAAGTGGGGACGAAAACCGTGATAACTCCGCAAATTTTGCCTCGTATCATGACACCATATATTGTTTTGTTCCAACTTGATAAACTCCACCTCCTTCATGTGGCGAATACTTTCGTGAAAGTATTTGTCGCTGAATGCCTCTGAACTTCTCCCAAGATATCTTCAAGACAAATTGGTTGAGTACGCTTTACCGATTCCCACCAAGAATCCGCCTCCGCCAAGAATACAAAAGGCGTAAGGGAATCTTTTTCTCCTGAGCATCCCAAGACATCAAATATCTTGGTAATCTGCTCCATGCTTCCGCCAAGTGGTTTTGCTCTCCTTAAACTCCGGTGGTCCCAGCCTCCTTAAATTGTTTAATGGGTGACCGCCGAGAGTTTTCCGTATTTCCACCTACGCGCTGGACAGAGTCGCTTCTCGCCATTGTCAGATAAATTGCATAAAGCCTCCGAACATTTGATCATTCATCATTTGGTCGTTGTTGTTGTTTGCATGAGGATTGTCGCCTTCGATGCACATTATCCTCGATTATTGATATGTGGTGAATCAACAATCACCAAGGCCCATTGCTATTCTCAACATTCTCGATGTCATTTTCAGACATCGCCACAAAACAAAAGGTTAATTGACATGTAACAAATTATCCCTATCTTCCGACCAACCAATAAAATATCACATAAACTTAGTAGGTCATACTAAATAACAAGGTATTCCCCGCCTCCCTCCCTAGTACTATTCTCACATCTTAGCCAGGGATCATATCCCTAAGCTCTGATACCAACTGTGACGCCCCCAAAATTAGGTATACATCACCCATCTTGGGTCGACACTTACATGGTACAGAATTTAAAAACAACTTATTAACATAACTGTCGTGTACAATACGACATAAACTGTGAGTTTAAATACAAATATCGTCTACTAGATATTATACAAACTCAAACAAAAAGTCCTCATTACAGTTATTATCACACTATTTTACGTAATAAAGGAGGACTACTAATGCTATCTTCGTGACCATCACTGCTTCCCCGACTCGTCCCAAAATATATTATCATTTCCTCAAGAGAATAAAGAAAGAAAGGGTGAGCTCAACTAGCCCAAGAAGAAATATTACGACTAAGATAATGCAGTAATAAATTATCAATAGTCTTCAATAATGTTAAACCGATAAAATACAATAGATAACCAAATTAATCAAGCAATGAATATGCAATCCATTAAAAGAGTCAAGTAGAAAATAAAGTCTACTATCTTTTAGGTTTTAAAAGGTTTTTCATCATCGCTTATAGCCGAGACTCACTTTTTAATAAATATTTCACATCATCGAATCACCCCGCACTACTACCAAGGATATTCTTTAAGATCACGACCACAATTATTCATGCACTACGGCCAAGAATATTTGTGGTATTCATTAATGGTCATGATCATGCCAACAATCGGCCCATCAATGCACTACTACCAATCGAGGATTTTTATCACATCATTTGTAACATTACTACCCATGATTACAATCAATAATCTCTCGGTCATAATCATACCAAGTCCATCTACGCACTACAAAAGCCACGTATGACTTTCAAAAAAATATAAATACATGAGGATGATGACAATGATATAAGAATTCAATAAAACAAGTTCAAGAATTATTTTATCCAGAATTATTAACGCCCAAATTATCAACATGATATCGCTTTTGTAGAGTAAAATTCAAGAATGATCGTAAGAATATTTTCATGAAAAGATATCGATGAAACGCAAATATCAAGGATATTCCACTAATTTCATGGAGTATAGAAGTCAAAGTTTTAACCAACCGGGTATAATAAAGAATGGAATAACAAAAGAAATCACCACGCATGCGATAGATCACATGCAGATGTGTTATTCCAATGTAATAATAAATAACGGAACCAAAGTCGTGAAATTCACAATCGGCGTGTGATGTTCCAACAGTAATAATAAAGATGGAACCAGCATCCTGTAAAAAACACACGATAGGATATTCCAATGTAATAATAAAGATTTTAACCAGTCCCGTAAAAAACACATGCATGTGATGTTCCAATGTAAATAATAAAGATTTTAACCAGTCCTGTAAAACACATGCATGTGATGTTCCAATGTAATAATAATAAAGATTTTAACCAGTCCGTAAAAACACACGCATGTGATGTTCCAATGTAATAATAGAAGAATGTCACCAAGTATAGGGTAAACCACTTATACAAAGTTATTCCAATGTAAATAATAAGCAATGGAATAACAACAGCTTCTTTCATGAATAAGAAAGAAATAACACCCTTTACATTTGGTAGAGATTGAATATCGCAAAGCAGCAGTAGAATAAAAATACTCTTCTTCTTCTCTTATTCTCTCTATACTTTCTCTCTATAGCTTGAATGAATTCGTGAAAATAATGAAGCCCTCAGCCCTCTATTTATAGAAGATTTCTAGCTTAAGACCGCCAGTGTAAAAGCGCAAGTGGTTTCGACGAATTGGTTTGACGCTCAGTAATGTGAAACGACAAGTGGTTCGTCGCTCAGAATGTGAAACGACAAGTGGTTCGACATCCGGTAAAGGTAATTACTATTAACGAAGGTAAATACTATCGACGTAAGGTAAATACTATTCACAAGGGTAATTACTATCGACGAAGGTAATTACTATCGACGGTTGGTAAATACTATTCACAAGGGTAATTACTATCGACGAAGGTAATTACTATCGACGAAGGTAAATACTATTCACAAGGGTAATTACTATCGACGAAAGGTAAATACTATCGATTTAAGAGACTCTTAGATGATGACATATACGAGCCCCCATAAAATAATCAAACTTACCACAAATCATTTTTTTTTTCATCAACACATATTTAATCTTTCAACAATTATTAATCATTTATAACTTGTCGCCTCAATTATTGATTTAATACTATAACATATTATACGATGATAATCGTGACAATAATCAATCAATAATATAAGAGATATGATGCAAAGAATTATCAGAGTAATAATCGAGCATACCGAGTGACTTCACGTAAGATCAATAATCAATACCGTGCGCTACTACGCAACTACGCCAGACATCGCATTTTTACCACCGGTAGTTCAACAGCTTTTAATTGTAACACCTCCGCCGTTATTTTTATAAAATATTTTTGTCGCTTTCAATCCGATCTAATAATAATTCTAATAGGGGTCCACCAATGATTGAGCCATTGTATTTAATATTCCCTAACAAAAAGAATATTCCCACCAAACGAATATTTTATAACAACTTCGCATACTTTGCAAAATTTATAAATATTACCCACAACTATAACATTATATCAAATTTATTCCATAATATTCAAAAATAATATTTATAGAAAAATTCATCTTTATTTATAAAAGTCGGGTCTTACACTATCAATGCACTACTACCAAAGATGACTTTTACCACATCCATGAATTAATATTTCATCATCGAGACTCAAATTTCGATAATTAATCCATATCATCGAATCATCCCCGCACTACGGCCAAGGATATTCATTAATCATCGACCACGAATTATCCATGCACGACTGACTACCAAAGATAATCGTGTATTCATTAGTATCACGACCACAAATTATCCATGCACTACGTGCCAAAGATAATCGTGTATTCATTAATCGATCACGACCATTAATAATTATACACGCACCACGTACAAAGATAATCGTGTATTCATTAAGATCACGACCACAAATTTCCATGACCACGTACAAAGATAATCGTGTATTCATTAAGATCACGACCACCACAATTATCCATGCACTACGCGCGTGCAAAGATAATCGTGTATTCATTAAGATCACGACCACAATTATCCATGCACTACGTACAAAGATAATCGTGTATTCATTAAGATCACCACCACAAATTATCCATGCACTAAATGTCACCGAGGATTTTTACCACATCATTTGTAACATTACTACCATGATTATAACCAAATAATCCCTCGGTCATAATCATACCAAGTCCATCTACGCACTACAAGCCACGTAGATGACTTTCAACATAATATAAGCATGAGGATCATGTCAATGATATAAAGAATCAATCAAATGAGATAAAGGATAAATATTAAACATTTATAATATAATTTATCCAGATTCAAGAATATCCCCATGTTATCAATCACTTAATAATCTTATAATCTAATATCATTAATATTATAACAATATTTTAATCACTTCTTAAATTTATAAATAATTTATTTCAATTGTTTACGCTTTTACCATATAATGCATTTAATCATTCAAAAATGCCATACTCATAAGATATCATCACCAATGATCAAATCCTCATCAAAAAATATGATATACTCTATATAGGGATTCTCTAGCCATAAAATCCCATTTTCCAATTTTGTTACTTCACATAACATATTTAACTCATATGTTCATAACTAAACTATTTTTATGAAAAATATCAAATCAGCCCAAAAAATTTCTTTTCCGGGATTTAGCATAATATAGTTCCATAATGAAAATATATTTTTCTCGAAATTTTAAAAAATTTATTTACTATTTTTCAAAATCAATTTCTAATTAATTCCTTAAGAAATTTGCTACCTCAAGTTTAACTCCGAAATTCCCAAATCTTGGCAGGTGACCTTACACATATTAATGTGAGCCTCGCTTTAAATTTCATGGTCATCTGAGTTGTAGAACTCCTGTTATAGCATTTTTTGTCGAAAAAATCCTAAATATTGAAATGGTCATAACTTGCTCATTTTAAGCTCTGAATGAGCTCATTTTTTGACACATGATGTTCTTTGTGACGCCCAAAATAGGTATACATCACCCATTCCGAGTTGTCAATACATGGTACGTAAAACAACTACAACTTTATTATTACAACAAGAAATCGTGAGTTTAAATACAAATATTATCTTCTGATAATATCTATACTCAAATAAATCCTCATCACATTTATCGATACATTATTTTACAAAAATGGTGAGGACTACTAAACAACTCTCTCTAGAACCTTCATTCCATACCCCACTGCATCGCTATATTCTCGCCTCCCGAGAAAAAAATGGAACAAAAGGAAAAGGGTGAGCTCAACTAGCTCAAGAAAGAATATTATGACTAAGATAATATACAACAAATTATCGTTAGTCTTCAACAGGAAAAATCTAATAGAATACAATAGACAACAAATTTTAAATCAATATTCGCAGAATGAAATAATAATTCATTAGAAGAGTTAAGTAGAGAATGCAAACTACTATCTTCTATGTATGAATTTAAAAGTTCATCATCTATCTTTTATCCCCTCGTAACATCAATCAATATACATCCGAATCAAATATTCATCTTTGCACTACATGTGCCAAAGATATTCATCACTTGGTCATGTTCATCTAAACACTGCTCATCTTCAGCACTACTACCAAAGATATTCTTCAGAAATCATTCATCTTCGCACTACAGCCAAAGATATTCAATAATATCATCATTTAAGACCGAGGATGATGAAAATATTTTTAAAGAAACGAATCCAAAGAAACAAAAACAAAGGATTAAGGATTAAGGATTCAGATTTGTTTTATCCATGTTCAAAAATACCTCAAAAATAATCATAGTGGTGTAAAATTCAAGAATGATCAAAACACGGATACAATCAAAGCTAGTATCCGTATTAGATATTTTGACAAAAAGAAGAAATTTTATTTTTCTATGAATAGTGTTATACGTGAATAAGTGTCGTATACGTGAATAAGAATCTCAGACACCAAAAGATAGAAATTCCAAAAAACATCTTCACGCTTACTTAATAAGACTTGAATAAGAATCGTGAATAAGAATCTCGTGAATAAGAACTCGTGAATAAGAACTCATGAATAGTAACCCCGACATGAAAAAGTTCCAAATTTGATAAAAAGTTCCAACCAATATTTCAAAGATAATGATATTGAAGAAATAATATCATTTGAGAAGAAAATAACATCCCTTACCTCAAAAGATTAAGATTTCTAAATTTGAAATACCGTATATAAGGTGAAGGAAACTCAGACCGCCTAACAATACTCAAAGTATACTCAAAATACTCACAAGAATACGCCGATAATATAGAGAGAGAAAACTTCGCTTCGTGTGATTTTCAATTCTAACCCAAGACCCTATTTATAGAAAATCGCTAGAACACCAAAAGTAAAATTTAATAAAATAATAATATTTCTTAAAAAATTCAAGCCCACCTTAGAAATCTGATTTCAGATCATTTATAACACATGTGAGCCACTCAATTACAACAAAAAACGTTTTTCTTAAAAAAAATATTTTAAACTCCAAAATCAATTATTCCTAATTTCGTAACTTCAATAATTCATAATAAATAGCCCTTTCATCGTAAAATTCAATCTCATGATTTTTTATAGGAAATTCAATTCTCTACAACTTTACGAAGAAAGTTTTTCCAAATTCCAAATAGAAATTGACCAAATCCACAAACCACGATTTTACAAAGCTATAATCAAATTTCACCAATAAATGGGGTCCACCGACATATTTAACATGTTTTAAACATTTATTGCAACAAAAATACTCTTCCTCCTCAGATACTCATATATCCCACATTCGTTGTAAAAATATCACCATTATTATATTATTAAAATATAATAATATATTTAAATGAATTATTTTATCGTAAAAAGATAAAATTTCAATTTTCAACAATTGTCACAATAAAAATTTTCTCCATCTATATCCACATAAAATCAATATTTTTCTCATCATATGAATCAATAATTAATTATTCACAAATAATATTACGAATCACAATATCGACAACCGTGCGCTTCTTGTGAGCTTTCCAATAAGAATTTCTCCTCATCGGCCAAGCAATTAGGTGACCAAACCTCTCCTTAGATGTAACTTTCTAGACATTGCCAATAATGTTATCTAATAATATTATTCAGATAATATGAATTATTGCTTCGATAATAAAAAATACTCGTAAATGACAATTATCAAAACAACAAAGAATATAAAATATCAACGCAAAGAATTATTAACTCAATAAAATATCGAATAAGAATTACCGTAACCATTATCGAGTAAAGCCTTCACGTAAGAATCAATAATTGGTGCAATACTGCGTGCACCGTGTTTTAACCACCGAGTATTTTAACAAGATTAATCTGTGAATAACTACGCCGTTATTTTTAAACAACTTATATTTGCTGCTTTCTTCATCCAATCGCTTTCACATATGGGGGCCCACACATGGTCGCTACCGCCGCATTTAATATTCCCCGACAAAGCATTTAATATTCCACGACCAAACGAATATTCCCTTAACAACAATGAATATTTTATAACCACTGCTTTATTTTGAAATATTTGTGATTTTACCCCTAACTATCCACATTAATCAAATCAACCCTTACTATTTCAAAATAATAAATAGAGAAAATTAAATTTCATTAATAATAAGTTGGGGTCTTACAACCTCCCTCCTTATGAAATTTCGCCCTCGAAATCGACGACGACCGGTGTTTCAAAAGGTGAGGATACCTCGCTTTCATTTCCGCTTCCAATTCCTGTGTCATTTCTCTATAAGATGATTCCTCCACAAAACTTTAACTTGTGGTATGACCTTTTCATGCTGTAGGGACATGCTCCTTCCTATCCAAGATCTTGACAGTACCTCCTCATACGCTAAGTCTTCTACTATTTCGTCCGGTTCTAATTCTATAACGTGGTTCGGGTCTTTCACATATTTACGAAGCACGAGATATGTGAAACACATTATGAACACGAGATATACTTTGAGGTAACGCGAGTCTATAGGCTACATTTCCTATTCTTGGCCAAGAATTTGAAATGGACCAATAAATCGTGGATCGAGCTTTCCTCTTTCCCAAATCTTGTAACTCCTTCCATGGAGCAACTCGCAATAATACATGATCCCCTACACTAAATTCCACGCCCTTTCGATGAAGATCCGCATAACTCTTTTGTCGATCTTGTGCCGCTTGTATACGCTTGTCGAATCATTTGATCTTTTCTAGTAGTCATACGCATTTAACTCTCTCGGGTCCCAACAATGTTGCTTCACCCACCTCATCCCAACATATCGAGAACGACACTTTCGGCCCATATAATGCTTCAAATGGAGCCACACCTATACTTGCCTCGATAACTCGCTTGTTGTAGGAGAATTCCACCAATGGTAAATACTTATCCCAACCGCCTTTGAAGTCTAGGACACGTAGTCTTAATAAATCTTCAAGAGTTTGAATAGTCCTCTCTCGATTGTCCGTCTGCTTCGGGGATGGTATGCCAACTAAATCGCAAACTGCGCTCATAGCTTTTTGCAAGCTAACCCAAAATCTTGAAGTGAATCTTGGGTCACGATCCAAACTATGGATACAGCATGCCATGCAACCTCACAATTTCATTCACGTACATATACTAAAGCAAGACGCTCAAGGAATAAGTCTCCGTGACGGCAAGAAAATGAGCGACTTGGTTAATCTATCAACAATAACCCAAATAGCATTGATGCCTTGAGAAACCGTAGAAGACCCAGAACGAAATCCATGGTAATGTGTTCCCACTTCCATTTCGAAATCTCAAGTGGTTGCAACGGACCCTTAGGTACTAGATGCTCCGCTTTTACACGCTGACAAGTTAAACACATCGAGATAAACTTTGCAATCTCTCTCTTCATATTGTTCCACCAAAATGTATGTCAAGATCACGATACATTTTAGTACTTCCAGATGGATTGCAAATGGCGTATTGTGTGCCTCCATCATAATCTTGTACTTCAAATCGAGTCGTTAGAACACAAAGTCTAGAGTGGACTCAAGTATTCCTTCTTCATCAATTCTCGCCCTAATAGCTCCTTCTTGTACTTTCTTCTTCATACGCATCGCCCGGCCCAAGCCGGCTCGAGCAACCTTAACTTTTTCTATTAAAGTCGGCTCTACGCGATACTTGACATCATCGCACTCTGCTCCTCGTGATATGATCTTCTACTCAACTCGCCACCACCACGCTCGCTTTTCCGTGATGGTATCAATAGTGTGGTCGTAGTCTTCAATAGTTCGAGCCAACGTCACGCCAAGATGTCGAGTTCTTTTTGAGTGAAGAAATATTTAAGGCTTTTTATGGTCCGAATATATCTCCACTTTCTCCCCATATAGATAAGTGCCTCCATATCTTTAGCGCAAAACGATCGATCACCGCTAACTCTAGATCATGAGTAGATAATTCCTCTCATACTTTTTAAGTTGTCATGAGGCATAAAGCTATGACTTTCCCACGCTGCATGAGAACACATCCTAACCCTTTGCCTCAAGCATCAGAGATAACAAATCCATCCAAACCAGATGGTATTGTTAGAACAGTCTTCAAATAAGTCTCCTCTTAAGCTCTTGAAACTTTTCTCGCATTCTTCGCTCCAAAACGAATTTTGTATCCTTCCGAAGTTAGTGAAGTTAATGGAGTAGCGATTCGAGAAAACCCTTCCACGAATCTCCGATAATAACCAAATAAGCCCAAAAAGCTACGTGATTTCTACCACCGACTTTGCTGTTCTAACTTTGTATTGCTTCAATCTTCACGGATCAACAGATACTCCATGTTTCGACACCACGCGCTCCAAGGAATGCTACTTCCTCGCCCGTAACTCGCATTTCTTCAATTTGGCATATAGTTTGTTTTCACGGGTTTTCGAGTACCAAATTTCAAATGGTGCTCATGATCTTCACGACTTTTGGAATATATAAGGATGTCATCAATAAAGACAACAACGAACCGATCCAAATATTCCTCAATACTTTGGCTCATCATATCCATGAAAGTCGCAGGAGCATTAGTCAATCCGAAAGACACGACTAAGAATTCATAATGCCCGTACCGAAGTTCTAAAGGCGCTTTTGGAATATCCTCGCGCCTAATCTTCAAATGATATATCCGTAATCGAAGATCGATTTTTGAAAAGAATTGTGCCCTCAGAATCGGGTCAAACAAGTCATCAATACGAGGTAGAGGATACCTATTCTCGATGGTGACATAGTTCAATTCCCCATAGTCAATACAAAAGTCGCATACTCCCGCTTTTCTTCTTTACGAATAAAACAGAGCACCCCAAGGAGATGTACTAGATCGAATGAAACCGATGTCCAACAATTCCTCGTAGTTGACCTTTAACTCCCAAGTTCAATAGAGCCATTCGATATGGGGTTTTAGAAATGGGCTTTGTATCAGTTCAAGATCAATAAAGAATTCAACTTCACGCTCGGGGTGTAGACGGAAGTTCTTCAGAAATACGTCAGAAAGTCAATAACAACAGAATATTATTCAAATTTGACGTGTCTTTATTCAAATCCATAACATGGGCTAAGAAAGCTTGACATCCGCTTTTCAATAAACGAATAGCTTTATGATTAGATATGATAAAGTGATTGATTTTAATGGTTTAGTTGTTGAATTCGCATAAATGTGTCAAGTTAGAATATGAAAACTAACAACCTTATGAAAAACAATCAATTTTGGCATGATGAGTAGTTAACCAATCAATCCCTAAAATCACATCAAAAGCAAGTATCTTTAAAGAGATAAGGTCAATGGTAAGGTGATGGTGCCAACTTGAATCAAACAAGATTTATAAACAAATGGATGTGATGAAAGTTTCTCCTAACTGAGTTTCCACAGATAGTCAAAGTCTAATTTCTCCTGAGTCAAGTTTAAACGCTGAGCACATGCAGAGAGATAAATGAATGGGTAGCACCAACCAGATCAAGTAAGGTATAAACTTCGCAAGAATTTATAAATAGCTTACCCGTGATCACCTCGTTTGGGTTTCTCGATTTTGACCAAATACAACAAACGCCTTCTTCCTAATCGCTGACTTTGACTTTTTCGGATAGTTTTTGAGTCACCGTCCCACGAACTAGGTTTCGCTATCGCATAATCTCGAAAGCGATATGTCCTTCCTTTCCACAATTATAGCATACCTTGAATCGTCAGGGGCGCTTGACCGATATGTCCTCTTTTCCGTGATTTGTAGATATACGACCGGTGGTCGCTTTCTCCTCCCTTAAAACCGCTTGTTACGCCAAGACCGCTGCCTTCACATGGTCGTTGTTAAATCTCCTTTTTAAAATCTCCTCCCGACTCGCTTCTTCTATTTTCACGGCCATGATTACCACCAGAGTGGTTACCATTTTTGTCCGTCTCGCTTTTTCTCCGCCGGTTATCATTATTCTGCTGATCGCTATCTCCGTACGATCCTCGGTTATGGTCCTCGTCAATATACTCGTTATCTCGCCTAACAATTGAGCCCCTCATTAACAACATCCGGTCAGAGAGAAAATTTATGAGAAATAAGATATTGTCGACGCCGGGTTTCAAACCTCTCGTAAACATCCGCGTATATACGCTCCTCATTCTCCACCAAATGAGGTGCAAACTCGATAACTCGCAAACTTTGCCTCGTGCATCGAGACACCGCCATGTTGTTTTGTTCTAATCATGAACTCCACTTCCTTCATACGATTTAACACTTTCGTGAAAGTATTTGTCATTAAATAGCTTCAAACGTATCCCAAGACATGCCGAAAAGCGCCGGATGGGTACGCTTCACGCATCTCCACCAGAGAGTCCGCCGCCGCCACTTTAACATAAAGGTGGCGAATGGAACCTTCTGTTCCGCATCCCAAGACATCGAATATCTTGGTAATTTGCTTGACCCATGTTTCCGCCATGATCGGATCCGCTTTCCTTAAATTCGTGGTCCCAACTCTTTGAATCGCTTGTCAGTGATAACCCGTGAATTGCTATCATTTCCTCCTCAGATTTTGAACACGAGTCTCCTCGTCTGATTTTGCATGAATCGCAAAAAACTTCTAAACATCCCTCGCTCATCATCTCTTCAATGGTGTTGTTCACAGAGAAACATTGCCACTGCTGTACGCTCTCCTCGTTGGTGAGTACAGCGCCTCCACTACGGCTCATTTCCATTGTTAATATTCTCACGACATTCTCAAATACCGCTATAAAACAAGGGTTAATTAAGGAAATCAATATATCACATAATATCCCTATATACCGACCAACTAACAAATAAGCTTAGTAGGACACACTAGAAGGATTTACTCGCCTCCCTCCTAGTTCTATTCCCCGATCTCCGCCAGAGATCATATCCCTAAGCTCGATACCAACCGTGACGCCCCCAAAATAGGTATACATCACCCATTCCGAAAGTTGTCAATACATGGTACGTAAACAACTACAACTTTATTATTACAACAAGAAAACGTGAGTTTAAATACAAATATTATCTTCTGTATAATATCTATACTCAAATAAATCCTCATCACATTTATCGATACATTATTTTACAAAAATGGTGAGGACTACTAAACAACTCTCTCTAGAACCTTCATTCCATACCCCCGACTGCACTCGCTATATTCTCGCCTCCCGAGAAAAAAAAATGGAACAAAAAGGAAAAGGGTGAGCTTAACTAGCTCAAGAAAGAATATTATGACTAAGATAATATACAACAAATTATCGTTAGTCTTCAACAGGAAAAAATCTAATAGAATACAATAGACAACAAATTTTAAATCAATATTCGCAGCTTGAAATAATAATTCATTAGAAGAGTTAAGTAGAGAATGCAAACTACTATCTTCTATGTATGAATTTAAAAGTTCATCATCTATCTTTTATCCTCAGTAACATCAATCAATATACATCTGAATCAAATATTCATCTTTGCACTACAGCCAAAGATATTCATTACCGGGTCATGTTCATCTAAACACTGCTCATCTTTGCACTACTACCAAAGATATTCTTCGAAAATCATTCATCTTCAGCACTACAAAGCCAAAGATATTCAATAATATCATCATTTAAGATCGAGGATGATGAAAAATATTTTTAAAGAAACGAATCCAAAGGAAACAAAATGACAAGGATTAAGGATTAAGGATTCAGTATTTTGTTTTATCCATGTTCAAAAATACCTCAAAAATAATCATAGTGGTGTAAAATTCAAGAATGATCAAAACATGGATACAATCAAAGCTAGTATCCGTAATAGATATTTTGACAAAAAGAAGAAATTTTATTTTTCTAGGTAAATAGTGCATAGATATCGTATCGTAAATAGTCCGAGATACGTGAATAATAAGAACTCACACCAAAAGATAGAAATTCCACAAAAACATCTTCACGCTTACGTAATAGTAATAATAGTAACTCGTGAATAAGAATCCAATAAGTTCCAAATAATAACCCCCGATATGAAAAAGTTCCAAATTTGATAAAAAGTTCCAACCAATATTTCAAAGATAATGATATTGAAGAAATAATATCATTTGAGAAAAAATAACATCCCTTACCTCAAAAGATTAAGATTTAAATTTGAATACCCGCAGATATATAAGGTCAAGGAAACTTGCACCGCCTAACAATACTCAAAGTATACTCAAAATACTCACAAGAATACGCCGATAATATAGAGAGAAAACTTCAGCTTCGTGTGATTTTCAATTCTAACCCAAGACCCTATTTATAGAAAATCGCTTAGAACACCAAAGCGTAAAATTTAATAAAATAATAATATTTATTAAAAATATTCAAGCCCACCTTAGAAATCTGATTTCAGATCATTTATGACACATGTGAGCCACTCAATTACAACAAAAAACGTTTTTCTTACAAAAAATATTTTAAACTCCAAAAATCAATTATTTTAATTTCGTAACTTCAATAATTCATAATAAATAGCCCTTTCATCGTAAAATTCAATCTCACGAGTTTTTATAGGAAATTCAATTCTCTACAACTTTGCAGAAGAAAGTTTTTCCAAATTTCAAATAGAAATTGACCAAATCCACAAACGGACGATTTTACAAAGCTATAATCAAATTTCACCAATAAATGGGGTCCACCGACATGTTTAATATGTTTTAAACATTTATTGCAACAAAAATACTCCTCCTCCTCAGATACTCATATATCCCACATTCGTTGTAAAAATATCACCATTATTATATTATTAAAATATAATAATATATTTAAATGAATTATTTTATCGTAAAAGATAAAATTTCAATTTTCAACAATTGTCACAATAAAAATTTTCTCCATCTATATCCACATAAAATCAATATTTTTCTCATCATATGAATCAATAATTAATTATTCACAAATAATATTACAGTAATCACAATATCGACAACCAGCAGCTCCTCAGTGAAAGCAGGGGCTTTCCAATAAGAATTTCTTCTTCATCGGCGCAATTAATTAGGTGACCAAACCTCTCCTTAGATGTAACTTTCTAGACATTGCCAATAATGTTATCTAATAATATTATTCAGATAATATGAATTATTGCTTCGATAATAAAAAATATCGTAAATGACAATTATTAAAACAACAAAGAATATAAAATATCAACGCAAAGAATTATTAACTCAATAAAATATCGAATAAGAATTATCGTAACCATTATTGAGTAGTGCCTTCTTCACGTAAGAATCAATAATTGGTGCAATACCGCAAAATCTACTCGTGTTTTTAACCACCGAGTATTTTAACAAGATAATTGTGAATAACTACGCCGTTATTTTTAAACAACTTATATTTGCTGCTTTCTTCATCCAATCGCTTTCACATATGGGCCCACACATGGTCGCAAGGCCGTCGCATTTAATATTCCCCGACAAAGCATTTAATATTCCACGACCAAACTAATAATATTCCCCACAACAATGAATATTTTATAACCACTTGCTTATTTTGAAATATTTATGATTTTACCCCTAACTATCCACATTAATCAAATCAACCCTTACTATTTCAAAATAATAAATAGAGAAAATTAAATTTCATTAATAATAAGTTGGGGTCTTATGTATAATACCTCACCATATACTTTTATGTCCCAAAAGGCCTGAATTTTTCTCACTAATTAAGTGGTCAAATTTATACTTCACGAAAAACGCCCCAAATTTTTTTTGTCGACATTTTCAAGTTTTGACTCCTTTCATTTAAAAATCACCCACACGAAAATCTACAACACCTTTTTCAAGGATTCCACTTGGATTAGTTAGGTAACTCATAGATCTAACTCTAGGACTTGACCACACTCAAAAATTCAAAATATAATAGGAGATTTGGTCAATTGAATTTCATGTTACGCTTTTTCACCAAAATCTGGTTTTTAACTCCTCAGGATTTTTAAGAAACTTTCATGTTTTCACATACTAACCAACATAACTCATCATAACACTTACTAATACTACGATATACCCATGATTTTCATTAGTCCAATGCTTTTATTATGACTTTCATCATAAACCACGTAAACTGCTCATTTTAGTCAAGAAATATTTGAGGTTTTAAGAAATGGGTTTTGTCTTTGGGTCAATACGAAATTCGATTTCACGCCTAAGTAGGCTAAGAAGTCTTCAAGAATACGCCAGAAATTTATTAATAATAGAAATATCATTCAAAACTGTGACTCTCATCTAAGACTTGGATAAGACGTCAAATCGATACCAACCGCGACTTCTATCCCTTAACCTGAGATAAGACCTCACAATGATACCTATAAACTTGCCATCTTCATTCACGATGTGTCGCTTACGAAAGTCCGGCTTTGCATTCTTACACAAGGAAGTCAACAACGAAAGGTTCGGGGCTCTTTACTTATGGCTTGATATTACAATAATCGACTTTAGTAGTTTGGTTACTTGAATTCGCACAACAAGTCAATGAATATAAAACTAACAACCTTACGAAAAGCATGATGAGTAGTTAACCAATTGATTCCTAAAATCACATCAAAGGCAAGTATTTTCAAAAAGATAAGATCGACAGTAACGTGAAAGTGTTTATTTGAATCAAACAAGATTTAAAAATAAGAATGCAGAATAAAAGCTCCTACTAACGAAGTTTTCAACCAATAAGTCAAAGTCTAACTTCTCCGAGAGTCAAATTTAAACGTTGAACGCAAAGCAAGAGAGATAAAATAATGGGTAGAACCCAGATCTTATAAGGTATAGACTTCGTAATTTATAATTAACTAACCCGTACTAACTTCGTTTCGGCTTTACTCGCTTTTGAGAAGTCATGAAAATGCACTTCCTAAAACCAACGACTTTGTTTTGTCCATATCCACCTTTGGTGCCACCGTCCCGCCTAGACTTGACTTTGGTGCACAACAAAATTGAGCTAAATGACCTTCTCTCTTGCAATTTCCACTTATTATCTTTGCCATGATTACCACCGTGTAGTGGTTACCATTCTTAGCATGATAATTTCTCCCACGATGGTTATCATTGTTCGATAAATGGGGTTGCCACTAAGATGATTATTATCGTATTGTTGGTCGTTACCTTTTGTTTGAAATTTGAAATCAACACTCTCATGTGCTTCATTGCTTATCTCAAAGATTTTCGGATGTCATTCTCAAACACCGCCACAAAACAAGGGTTAATAACATATCACATATTATCCCACGACTCCTCGTGACCAATTAAATACCAAATAAATTTAGGTAGGTCATACTAGCGAAGGAATTTCCGCCTCCCTCCTAGTTGTTATCTCACATCTCACCAGGATCATATCCTAAGCTCGATACCAACCGTGACGCCCCAAAATTAGGTATATCGCCACCCATCTTGGGTCGCCACTTACATGGTACATAAATTTAAATACAAACTTAGTTATACATCCGTCAGATAACATACGACAATACATAAACCGAGAGTTCTAATAGAATATTGTCATTTAGACAATATCCATACTCAAGGAGTCCTCATTACATTTATTGTCACACTATTTAATGTAATAGTGAGGACTACTAATCTATCTTCTGACCATCACTCTTTTCCCCGACTAAGTCCAAATATATTCTCATTTCCTCAAGAGAACAGTGAAAGAAAGGGTGAGCTTCTAAGACCCCAAATTATTAATAAATGAAATTTATTTTCCTCTATTTATTATTTTGAAATAGTAAGGGTTTATTTGATTAATGTGGATAGTTATGGGTAAAATACGCAAATATTTCAATAAGCAGTGGTTATAAAATATTCATTGTTGTCGGGGAATATTCTTTTGGTCGTGGAATATTCTTGATGTCGAGGAATATTCGATGACGGCCGCCAAGCGATCTTTATGGGCCCCATAACTAAAAAAGCGATTGGATGAAGAAAACGACAAATATAAGTTGTTTAAAAATAACTGGCGTAGTTATTCTGCAAGAATATCTTTAAAAATACTTCATGGTTAAAACACAAGAAGATTACACGGTGATTGCACCAATTATTGATTCTTACGTAAAGAAGGCACTACTCAATAATGGTTACGTGAATTACCGCTCAAGATTTTATTTTATTGATTCAATAATTCTTTGATTGATATTTTATATTATTGTTGTTTCAATAAATTGTCATCACACAAGATTTTCCATTATCGAAGCAATAATTCATATTATCTGAATAATATTATTAGATAACATTATTGGCAATGTCTAGAAAGTTCATCTAAGGAGAGGTTTGGTCACCTAATCAAGCTTGCCAAGTAAGAAGAAATTTTTATTGAAAGCCCTCTTCCTGAACCGCTGGTTCATCAATATTGTGATTCTGTAATATTATTTGTGAATAATTAATTATTGATTCATATGATGAGAAAAATATTGATTTTATGTGGATATAGATGGAGAAAAATTTTAAAATGACAATTGTTGAAAATTAATATTTTATCTTTTTCTGATAAAATAATTCATTTAAATATATTATTTTAATAATATATTAACTATGATATTTTTACAACGAATGTGAGATATATGAGTATACGAGGAGGAAGAGTATTTTTGTTGCAATAAATATTTAAAACATGTTAAACATGTCGGTGGACCCCATTTCTTGACTGAAATTTGATTATAGCTTGTAAAATTGTCCGTATGTGGATTTCGGTCAATTTCTGTTTGGAATTTGGAAAAACTTTCTTCTGAAAAGTTGTAGAGAATTGAATTTCCTATAAAAACTCGCGAGATTCGAATTTTTCGGATAAAAGAACTATTTATTATGAATTATTGAAGTTCTGAAGCTCCGAAATAATTGATTTTTGGAAGTTTTAATTATTTATATCAACAAAAACGTTTTTATTGTTTTGGTTGGCCCCCCATGTGTTGTAAACATGCTGATTTCAGGAGTCTTGGTTGGAGTAGGAATATATATATATAATATATTATTATTATATTAAATTTTCTACTTTGGTGTTTTAAGCAATTTCCTATAAATAGGGTGCTTAGGTTAGAATTGAAAATCACACCAGAAACTGAAGTTTTCTCTCTATATTATCGAGTTTATTCTTGTGAGTATTTTGAGTATACTTTGAGTATTGCTATACTGCAAGTTCAAGTCATAGCCTATATATCCTGTTTCAACTAAATCTTGTCTTTCAAGGTAAGTGATGTTATTTTCTTCTCAAATGATATTATTTCTTCAATATCATTATCTTTGAAAAATTGGTTGAAACTTTTTATCAAATTTGAACTTTTCCATATCGGGTTACTTATTCATGAGTTACTATTCACGAGTTACTATTCATGAGTTACTATTCACGAAAGTACTATTCATTAAGTAAGCGTGAAGATGTTTTTTTGTGAAATTTCTATCTTTTGGTGCTCTGAGTTACTTATTCATGTATACTGGACTATTCACGTATACGGTACTATTCACTTATCACGGCACTATTCAATTAAAAATGAAATTTCTTCTTTTTGTCCAAAATATCTATTCGGATACTAGCTTTGATTGTATCCATGTTTTGATCATTCTCGAATTTTACACCACTATGATTATTTTTGAAGTATTTTTGAACATGGATAAAACAAAGTACGAATCCTTAATCCTTAATCTTTGTCATTTTGTTTCACTTTGGATTCGCTTTCTTTAAAATATTTTTCATCATCTTCAATCTTAAATGATGATATTATGGAATATCTTTGGCCTTTAGTGGTCAAAGATGAATGATTTTTTGATGAATATCTTTGCCTGTGAAGCTGAAAGATGAACAGTGTTGAGATGAATATGACCGATCGATTAATATCTTTGGCCCGTAGTGCAAAGATGAACAGTGTTTTAGATGAACATGACCAATCGATGAATATCTTTGGCCCAGAGTGCAAAGATGAATATTTGATTCGGATGTATGTTGATTGATGTTACTGAGGATAAAAGATAGACGACGAACTTTTAAATTCATACATGTAAGATAGTAGTTGCATTCTCTACTTAACTCTTCTAATGAATTATTATTTCCGCTGCGAATATTGGTTTAAAACTTGTTGTCTATTGTATTCTATTAGTTTTTTTTTCTGTTGAAGACTAACGATAATTTGTTGTATATTATCTTAGTCATAATATTCTTTACTGGGCTAGTTAAGCTCACCCTTTTCCTTGTTGTTCCATTTTTCTTCTCAGGAGGCGAGAATGTAGCGAGTACTAGTCGGGGTATGGAACGAAGGTTCTAGAGAGAGTTGTTTAGTAGTCCTCACCATTTTGTAAAATAATGTATCAATAATTATGATGGGGATTTATTTGCGTGTGGATATTGTCTGATGGCAATATCTCAGATTTAACTCACAGCTTATATGTTGTAATAATAAAGTTGTAGTTATTTCGCACCATGTATTTGGCGACTTTTAATGGGTTGGATGGAATGGACCTATTTTGGGGGCGCCACAGAGCTCAACTAGCCCAAAGAAGAAATATTATAACTAAGATAATGCGTAATAAATTATCAATAGTCTTCAACAATGTTAAACCGATAAAATACAATAGACAACCAGCTTAAGCTGCTGCGGATGAATATGCAATCCATTAAAAGAGTCAAGAGAAAATAAAGTCTACTATCTTTTAGGTTTTAAAAGGTTTTTATCAATTTTATCACTAAGACTTAGTTTAATGAATAAACCACAATATCTAATCATCCCTCGTATACACTGGCCAAGGATTTTCATCAAATTATCAATGGTCATGACTATACTTAGAATCACCCCCGGTCATAATCATACCAAAAACTATCCATCATCGCATTACAAAATGGCCCGAGGACTTTTGTCACATCATTTATATCAAGCCACGATTATACCGAATGATCCTCAGGTCATAATCATACTAAGTTCATCTACGCACGTAAGCCAAATATAACATAATATAACATGAGGATAATGATGATGACATAATAATTCAATAAAACAAGTTCACGAATTAATTTATCCAGAATTATTAACGTCCCAAATTGTCAACACGACATCGTTTTGTAGAGTAAATTCAAGAATGATCGTAAGAATATTTCCATGAAAAGATATTGGATGAAACACAAATATCGAGGATATTCTACTAATTTTATGGAGTATAAAGTCAAAGTTTTAACTAACCGGGTATAATAAAGAATGAAATAACAAAAGAAATCACCATGCATGCGATAGATCAAGACAGCGCAAGTTATTCCAATGAATAATAAATAATCGGAACCGGTCCGCCAGAAACGCATGTACAAGATGTTCCAATGTAATAATAAATAACGGAACCAGTCCCATAGAAACGCATGCATGTGATGTTCCAATGTAATAATAATAAAGATTTTAACCAGTCCTGGTAAAAAAACACATGCATGTGGATGTTACAATGTAATAATAAAGACGGAATAATATAAGGATTTCACCAAGTATAGAAAGTCCAGTATACAAAAGTTATTCCAATGTAATAAATAAGAATGGAATAACATAAGGATTTCACTAAGTACAGTGGTATCGCCATGTCTGAAAGTTATGTATAGTAGATGCCACAGATACAAAAGTTATTCCAACCAATAATAAAGAATGGAATAATGAAGTTCTCTTCGTGAATAAGAAAGAATAACACCCCTTACTTTATGCAACACAATAATATCCCTTACCTTGTAAGAAATTAATATTGGAAAAGTGAAGAAGAAAATACTTTTCTTCTTTCTCTATAGTTTCTCTGTAGTTTCAAATGAATTCGTAAGAAATAACGAAGGAACGAAACTTTCTATTTATAGAAAAAGCGAGGGTGGCTCTTTTGGCCTTAACGAAGGGTCAAAATGACTCTTGGTAATATCAAAGAGACAACTACTATTCATGAAGGGTAATTAACCTTTGGAACAATCAAGAAGCGAGCTTAACTCTTTGGTAATATCAAAGGACAACTACTTATCAAGAAGGTAATTACTATCGATGAAGGTAATTACTATTCACAAAGGTAATTACTATTCACAAAGGTAATTACTTATCGACGAAGGACTCTTAGATGATGACATATGGGCCCCCCATAAAATAATCAAACTTACCACAAACGCCTCATAACAGACTTTTATATACATCAAGGATTGAATAAATATTACCACAAATCATTTTATTTTAATCAACACATATTTAATCTTTCAACAATTATTAATCATTTATAACTTGTCGTCTCAATTAATAATTTAATACTATAACATATTATACGTGATGATAATCTACAATAATTGAATCAATAATATAAGAGATATGATGCAAAGAATTATCAGTAGCAATAATTGAAAGTAGGTGAGTGACTTCTCACGTAAGATCAATAATCAATATCGTGTGCTACTATATCAACTACGCCAGACATCGCATTTTTTACTAACGGTAGTTCAACAGGTTTTAATGAATACCTCCGCCAAGTTATTTTTATAGAAAATAATTTTGTCGCTTTCTAACTACTTACAATACTTCTTATGCTGGGGTCCACTTAATGATTGAGTTCGTCGCATGCGAATATTCCCCACAAAAAAGAATATTCTCCCACCAAACGAATATTTTATAACAACTTCGCTTACTTTGCAAAATTTATAAATATTACCCACAACTATAACATTATATCAATTTTATTCCATAATATTCAAAATAATATTTATAGAAAATTCATCTTTATTTATAAAAGTGAGGTCTTACAATATGAATTATTGATCTGGTAATGGAGATAATGTGCAGTGACAATTATTGGAACAACCATAATATAAAATATCAACGCATCAATTATCGATTCAATAAAATAAAATATCAATAAAGAATTACTCGTAATAATTATCGAGTAGTGGCCTTCTCACGTAAGAATCAATAATTAAAAAAATCTTGCAATACCGCTATGCCATCGCAAGTAACTACGCCAGACATCAGTATTTTAACCACCGTGTATTCCAACAAATAAGTTATTTAGAATAACTTCTGTAGTTATTTATAAAAATTCAAATTTATCGCTTTCTTCATTCGACAGTTATCCGTTATGGGGCCCACAAATGGCTTTGCCGTCGTACGAATATTCTCCGACAGAAAGAATATTCCACGACCAAACGAATATTCTTCGACAAAAATGAATATTTTATAACCACTTGCGTATTTTGAAAAAATTTCATATATCACCCTTAACTTTGTTTTTTTTATCAATTTAACCATTTACTGAATAGTAATTATAAGAAAAATTGAATACTTTTATTTCATAAAATTCGGGGTCTTACAAAATGTCTAAAATTAATGTTAAAGTTTTTATTTTGAAATACACTAGTGTATGTAGTCTTTATTTATAAATTAAGGTTAATATATTTATATAAGTGTTAAAAATAAATGTTTAAAACCCTAAGTCGTTATCTTCCAATAATTTTAATAAATAATTGTTGCGTTTTAATTAAAAAATAAATTTGGTTAATAAATAAAATAGAGAAATGAATCATTTTATACCGTACCATACTATATATAGTCTATACCATACCATTCATAGAATTTACAAATTCCACCTCAGTAAAACAACCAAAACTCAATTTTTTTTTCATATTTTATTCTCACATTAATTATTTCTATCCAAACGTAGCATAAATCATAAAAAATTGTTAAATCCACAACAAAAAATATTGTGAATTTAACAGTTCCCTAAATCATATTATCTTCCAATAATTTTTTAAAAATCAATATTTCGAAACCCTAATTCAGTCTCAATCCTCAGAAATTGAAAAAAAAGGGGAAAAAAAAGGGTCGGTTTTAATAAATTATACATACGAAAATTTACGAGCAGAATAGAATTTTGGAGGTTAGGACTGAAGTTTTCGATTTTGATTTGTTTTAACAAACAAAGACCGTTCTAAGTAAAAAGAAATAAGAATGGAAGCAACGGCAACAACCACCACCGGCGGCGGCGGCGGCAGTATTAGTATAAGAATTAGGAGGCCAAATTACTCTTTATCCTCAACTTGTACTACCAGCTTTCATCCTCCTTTTTCCCGCAAACTCAACTTCCACATCCATCTTCGTCCAAGTAATAATTAACGGTTACCTCTGTTTTGTATACAAATAAATAAATACGAAGTAGAATAGTATATTCTAATTACCTACTACTGGTGCTGGTGCAGGCGAGGAATTATCGTTATTCAGATGGAGGAGGTGGTCCGTACCCTTGACTTGGGGACCAATTAAGGGGAGAAGAACAAGGAAAGATAACTGTACGACGTCGTCATGGGATGATAAACCCTACTACGATGAACAATCCCCCAATAGGAGCCTGAGGAGGAACAGAGGAGGAGCGTATTTGGAGGAGCAAGATATAGTCACCTTTCTCCGCCCCCCCAAACAACTCATTCCTTTAGACCCCTCTTCTTACAATCCAGCAGCTTACCTTTGGTCTGTTCCCCCAACTTTTATTTATTTCTCTTTGATTTTCAATTCATTAACTATATGCATGCTCCTTTTCAGGAAAAAAATTGGTGACATTCCTGAGGAAAGGAGGCCTAGACTGCTTTCCTTGCTTAAACCCAGGTCTTGCTACTCACTTGATCACCCTTTTTATGTACTAATAGTCTATCTAGAACTAACTTACTTTGTTTAGTATTGACCTCTGTACTGATATGTGTTTAGGTCTTGCTATTCTATTACTGTTTTTACCTAATTTTTACTTCTCTAGCATATAGGAATGTGTAGCACACACTTATTTTCAAATTGAGAATTGATTTAGTTTCAAATGTTTATGTTGCACTCATCTCAAGTTTAGAAAAGTTTACTAGAGATCATATCATTCCTCTATCACTTTTGCCACAGGCTCCTGTTAGTGTTAGCGAGGGTTTCTGATCCATGTGTTTAGTATGTTCCCTCTGTGCATAAATTTGTTCATCAGAGCAAGCCACGAAATGCGTAATTTCTCCAAGTGAATACGTCGTTTCATATTACTCCGTGTGCACTACGATGGTATCTCTGTTGATGCTTCTTTATATAGTAGGTTACTTATAAAAAATGAATAAATGATTACATATGTAACTTGTTTTTATTGTTAATGAGATTCAGAAAGACACGAATATTTAAATTAATATCACTTACGATTAATGTCTATCTGACATAAGAATAGGTGAAAAAGAGTTTTATCATCTTTTTTTTTGTTCTACTTTATGACAAAATTTAAACACACACATCCAACCTTGGTCAATGCCAGGGTTCGAAATCTCACCCTCTTGGTACATAAGGGATGGGGGTAACCTTTGGGCCTAGACCTTTTAGTTGGGTTTTAACTATTTTGATGTGACGCAGTCTTGTATCAAGAGCGTGGGAGATAGCAGGAACAAAATATGAGGATCCTAAGTTGGCTAAGAAAAGTGCATTTAGCTTGCTATCTGATGGAGATGATGCGAAGTCGCTTGAAATTTGGAATTGCCGAACAAGTGCAGGTAACTCATCTAGATTTTTGCAAGTGTTAGGAAATAAAAAATTTAAGTTAATTGTAGGAACATACACATCTGAATTCATTTTAGATTTTAGAGTCTGTGGTTTTATAACTACGCAATATAACCAGAACATCCCCCCCCTCCCCCCCTCGCCCCCCCCCCCCTCTTCCCAGCTTATATCACTGCACGTTTCTGAACAGTGGAGAAGAGTGATATTACCTACGCTATCCATCAGTAGTGACAGAATAACAAGATCTTCTAATATTTGATTGTTTTAACTTTTATTATGGATGAAAGGATGAGACTCATTAATCTGTTGTTGATGTGAATTGTGATTTATAAAATAAATTTTATTGTCGAAGGGTAAACTATATACAATGACAATCTATGCATCAAAAGGAGACAAAACGTAAGCGTAGGACAATTATATTATTGTTTTTGGAGTTCTTTGAAGCTGGCTAGCAGTTCCAAGGACTTTGGCAATCTAACTGTACTTATCGATGGAGTTATGGGGTAAGGCAATTTTAACTTCGTTCGTGTGAGAATACTGGTCAAAGGATGACTTATGATGCCAAAAAAAAAACTTACATTGAGAAGGAAAGTTAGAAAACCTATTTGAATTTAATTTTGGAGCAGAATTAAAGGGACACAATTTGACCAAGTTAAATAAACTTATGTTATAAAAAATCTCAGAAAAATATAAGAATGACTTTGTTCATTACTATGTCAGTAACTTTTCTAGTTTTTTTATTTCCCATAACTTTCTTCCACTATTGTTAAGCCTTCCATACCATTAGCTTATGCTTCAATGTAATCGGTACTTTTGATATTTTTATGTTATGTACTAATTTCCTAATATTTTGTGACATTTGAACATCGAAATATAGGACCTACGCCTATTCCCTGGATTAATTACTTCAAGAAGGTCACTTCTCAACTTCTCTAGGAAAGACCTTCAGACATAATCTTGACCATTCTTTATGCTTTTTGATTTTTTTGTCTTTTTTTGTCTGTTCTTGTAATTGCTTGGATATGGGCAGGCTGTTTTTCGTTGCGAGGATGGAAGGACATACGGACGATTTATTGGTAATTAATTGAAAACCTTTGCTTGGATAATTTCATTCATCTCCATTAAGAAATTCTGATCCTGGATGCGGATTTAATTTATTTTTTTGAGTAAATCTTTGATTGTGTATGTCACCGAACACGACAATACTTTTTTTTCCTTCAAGTTGGTAGTCACAAATATTGTTAGTTGCTGTTAACAACTAGCAGTTGGTGTTATTGTCACAGTAAGGAATGTTATCATTTAGTTAGTAGTTAGTAGTTAAGCGTAAAGTTGTAATTAGCATTCGAGAGTTTGATAGTTCATTGAGGCCTATAATTAGATGTAATACTCAGAAGAGTAGCGTATGTTAAATAATAACTGAATATGAGTTTCTCTATCTAGAAATTGAATTCTCTCTAACTTCTCTTTATGTTCACTCTGTATATCTACCGCATATTCTCACTTTTTCTCCTCAGATTAACCCTACTCTGCTGACTACTAAATCTTTTTTTTAGGTCTCAAAATGAACTATCTATCAATGCTAATTCCAACGATACCCTTAACTCCTACTACTAAATAAAGGATAACATCCCTTATTGGATAATTACACCAATCCTAGCTGTTAACAGCAACTAACATTTTTTGTGACTAACTACTTTAGGATAAGGTATTGCCATGTTTGTGACAATGTATTGAGCATTTGACCTATATGTTATTATAGTTCCTATCTTTGATCGTGCTTTATTAATGATTATAGAGCTGTAGAATGTGTAGGTCAGTTCATCTTGTAGTTGATATGACTTCCATTTTGTGACTGAGAAAGAAGCTTGAATATTGCAACATTGCTTGATTCTTGTTTTCAAATAATAATTTTTGTGATTTTATTGGCAAGTAATTGGAAGTTTAGGAACTGGTTTGACATTAACTATTCGGACTATGTATACACATCGAATCAATTGTTCTTCTCTAGCCTTCCTTTCGTTCTTCTGGCACAGTTAATTTGGACGAAATAATTCATCTTTTACCCATACTAAGGCACTTATTAGTCATTGGCATTTCAAACCAGATCATCTTAATTGATTGCAATTCAATGAGGTATTAATTATTTTTATTTAAAAAGGAATAGGTGGAAAATTAATTTGATTAAAAATGTATACATTAATATAAAATTTTAAGTATTCCACTTGAAGAATAATTAAAACATAATTATAATTTAATACTCCCTCCGTCCCAGGATAAAAGTCCTTATTACTATTTTTTATTTTAGGTAGCCCCAAGTTAAATATCTAATTACCTTAAATAAACTAATTTTTACAATAATTTGTCTATAATACCCTTAGGTGGTGTTTGATTGCATCTTAACAGTCCACCTCTTAATGCCTCTTAAGAGCTCACATATTTGTATTAAGATGTCATTTGAATAGTTAAGATACAAATATGAGTCTAAAATATTCAAAGACCTCTTAATACAAAAATGTGGACTCTTAAGAAACATTAAGAGGTGGACTGTTAAGATGCAATCAAACACACCTTAGTATTAATTGTCATATTTCTATTCTCTATACATATTTTTGGAGCATCACTAGTAATGTGCAAATAACTATCCAATTAAATGAGAATTTAAATATGAACAATTTGTCATTTAAATCTCTTTCTTAATATGCACAAAAAGTCAATCAGTACTTTTATGTGGGATGGAGGGAGTAATAATTGTTAATTTCAAGTGATATATTGTCAAATTATAGTTAAAAATATTTTATTACAAAATATGTCTTATATTCAATAGATATGTAATGAATGTACAAATAGAGAACTGAAATAACAATCTGAGTAGAAAAATATACATTATATATTTATTTATTATGTCAGTTAAAGTGTAATCATGTGACTTCACTTCAAGAACTAATATTAATTTTAAGTGATACATGATTATATTATAGTTAGATATATTTTTCTAAAAATATATGTCATAGTTAATAGTTCAATCAATGTTAGAGTTTATAAATATTTTAAATGCATTTTAACTAAAATTATATTTCATTTGTTCTAAATTGGAGATACATATTTGTAATATATAATTTATTAAATAAAAAAAATTGTTTGTGGTATCTAATTTATTTAGTATATAAGTTGTATATTGTGTTTTAAATAAAATGATGAACATGTTTGTAATATATAATTTTCATATATTTAAAAAAAACACAAAATCAACTAAAAGTAACAATGATTATCAAATTTAAATATAACTTATAGTTAATATATATCTAATAACTATAGGAGTATTGCTGTATTGGAGAAGTAATCATCAGGGAAAAAATATTTTTAATTAGAAAACGTGTCCATTAATTTACAAATTTTACGCTTAGTACAACATATATCTTGTATCAAATAGAAATCTAGCAATGTAAAAGTCAGCAAATATTTTAAATATATTTTTAAAAATTATAATCGTTATTTTTAAAATTAGGGACTAACATATGTATTCGTGTTATTTAATTTATATATAAAAAACATATTTGCAATATTTCATTGATATATGTTGTTTGTTTAGAATGATATACATGTATATAGAATATAACTTATCGAAAAATATGAACGAAAGTAACAAAAAGTAGTGATATATTATCAAATTATAATTAAAAATATATCCAATTACAAAATATATCTTATTCTTGATATCTAATAAATGTATGAGTTTTGGAGTGATATGGAAAACCATTTTAATTAGAAATATATATTAATAATCAATTTTTAGCATGTAATTATATAACTACTATAATAATAATTATTCGTTGCAAGTAACATTTTATATTATAATGAGAAATATAATTTTAATACAAAATATGTCTTATAATGAATTGATATCTAATTAATGTAGGAGTCTATCGATATTTTAAATGCATTTAAATGAAAATTAGAATCTTTACGTTCTAAATTAAAATATCAATAAGAATATTGATTGAGGTGTTTGGACTTATCCTAACTCATTCCATATTTATTGCTATCAAGATTAATTTTCTACAAACCAATGAAATTAGAGATGATTGTTAAATTATTTTAAAAAATAATTATTAGTTAGTCAACCGAGGACGAACCAAAATTATCCTAATTGACTTAGTCAAAATAACTTCAATTCTCTACTTATATATAACAAGCACCGTACCGTACATGTGCAAGGCACATGCAAGTTAGTAAAATGATAGAATTCATTTTTCAACAATTCAGAATATAATTTAACTATCAATTTCATTCATGTTTCAAAAAGTCAATAATTATCAATTATTCTAAAACAAAGATAATATTATTTATTTACCTCTTAGCGTGTATATTGCACCACTACCTCTCTTGAAGAAGATCTTTGTCGCAAAGTGAGAAGGCAAAGTGCCATAAGTAGTACTACAACAATTCTCCCAATCACACCAACTAATACTCAAATTACTTTTCTATTGGATTGTTTCTTCTCTAGATAAGCTTTGTCGTATGACTTTGGATGCTGATTTTGCATATGTCAATTCTTTTGTACATATAAATATTAGAGGTTGAGGAGAGACATAGAGGAGAAAGGATTGTTGTTGAATTTAAGAAGAACACAAATTAACACCACTATGGTTTTTATATTGGCACGAAAACATTGCAGATATACACATTCATGCACCTAGAATTTGACAATAAATAAGAAGAATCACAACCCTTTGATTTTACATTAGATAGTATAACTCGTACGGATGAAATTAACTCGGTTAATTTTAATGTAATTTAACTTATGGCCAAAACCCTAATTGGTTTATTTTTGACTCCTAATTAATTAAGAATCGACACAAACTGGGATGACATGTAAACATGGCAGATATACACATTCATGCACCTAGAATTTCAATCATAAATAAATATATAGATCAAAGACAATAAATGAGAAGGATCGCAACTCTTCGATTTTACAATCCAAATCGTACAAACTAAATTACCTCAGTTAATTTTTACGCCAAATTGGTTTATTTTTATAATTAATTCGGTAAAATAAGTCGTACGAATGAAATTAACTCCTAATTAATTAATTGTTGACTCAAATTGGGATCGACTTATGGCTTGTTATAGATAGGTATAGATTTATAGATTGATGCCAGATTCTCACTATATTTGTTATTGTCTAATTTTTCCTTTCTTGCCCACTCATCCATCTCAAATTAGCAAAGACGTTTAACTGATTATGTGCTATCTATTTTTTCTGGCCTTAAATGCATAATATGCAACAGTATTCTTTGTTGCGACTTGCAAATTGAGGATATTCTTTTGAGGCCGTTAAGATAATAATTAAGTTTTATTCTTATTTATTTATAAAGCTCTTTTAGTTATCCCGTTTTGAATGAGTGAGTACCGTCCATGACATGGTTCTTGGTACTTCCAGATTGAAAATTTTGGAACGTACTTATCACAATCCAGTGTACTGGTAAATATTAGTCTATCTAATGAAAATATGGACATATTCAGGTGGATCAGTGTTCGCTGGGATTTCAAATTATTTTTCTTTGTATTTCGTGGTGAAACAACTGAATGAAGTAATGGCCACCGAGCAGCCTTGTGATTTAGCATATGAATTTGGAGATGGACTCTTCGATCTGTATGACTACCCGCAAGGCTTTCCAAAACCAGGTGTGGAATCTTGTCTACTATCTAATAAAATATGGTTAATTCCAGATATTATCATGGTAACATGTTTTTTGAAGTGCCCTAACAATGAGTGATGTAAGGTCCTAGGTCCTGCTTCTGCATCTTATATTTGGTTTTTGGCTCCTTGCACCTGTTTTACTTAAAATGTTATTCAGTATCGCCTATTTTATTTCCATTATATAGGTATAACTTTATGAGCATGTGTGGGGTACTAGTAGGCCTGTTCAAATCATTTAGTATTTTCGGTATTTTCTCGGTACCGGCCATACTGAGCCGACCGGTTCGGTGCCGGTAATTTTTTCCAGTATCGAATTAACCGGCTCGGGTACAGTACCCTGTTTTTTATACTTGGTTATACCGCATTGAACCACAATGTACCGAATGTACCGATTGTCCGGTTGAATCTGAACATATATGATATATGTATATGGGGCCCCCGTTCTTTCCCACTTCTCTTGCTCTCACTTTCCCACTTTTCTGCATATAGTCTTCACTATTTCTCTCTCTTAACAAAGGCAAAACCATCAACGGATTGAAGTAAACCCATCTCAGAGACTTAGACCATCAATGAATCGGAGCAAAGAATGAACCATCTCAGACCATCAACGGATTGAAGAATTATGCAAGTAACTTGATAAAATAAACTATGGGTCTATCAATCGACAATTACATGTATTGTCTTCTTCTTCTCTTTCTTATTTTTTTTCTCCTTTTTTATGTTTCTTTGCCAACAATGAGGTTGTGATTGATTTATTGGCAGATCCGTTGGTCGATTTATTGGTAGAGCTCATGGTTGTGGTTGATTTATTGATAAATCTGTCGATTTATTTCTTGTTTATGCTAAAAGATTTGGTGATGATTGTTGGGTTTGTTTTTATTTTTTCTAGCGATGTTGTTTTGCTTGAGATGGGTTATAGATGCTTATTGCAGAGTTGTTGGATGACAATTTTGTTTTGGCGCAATACCATTGATGGGATTACTGCTTCAATTTGTTTCCTAAATATAAACGGTATAATTTTGGGTAAAAATCGGTAATGAACCGGCTAACCAGTACGGGATACCGGTCCAATCGGTACCGGTACATAGTTTTGGTAACTTTCGGTAACCTGCTCAGGCGGATTCGGTACGGTAATTTACCGATGACACCCCTAGGTACTAGTTTCTACAAAACTAGATAGTGTAAATTTTGATATATTGTTGTTGATGTATTTTCATAGGTGGAAACTGCCTTTCGGAAACCTATTTATGGTTATTTCCTTATAAATTTAATACACCCTCAGGCAGAAAAAAAGTGTCCTATTTTCTGTTGACAACTCTTGTTTTACAAATAACAAGGTTGCGTAGGGCACACTCGGACAATCTCTTTCCACATCTTTTTCTCAGTGTTAAACTTGGCGACTAAAGTTGATATTGAAAAAAATTATGTTTCATGTGTCTATGCAGACCTTCATAAAAAGAATAATAGCGAACAAAAAATTAGGACTACCTCCATCACCCGGGATGGAGGTAGTACACTTTACAATATGGGCAGAGCTTTCTTATACACTATAATTTTAAATTTTCAGCATGTTCTTCTCAATTCTCATTATCAGAACTCAAAAGCTTCGGGGACATATGGAGATATAGAAAGAAGTGAAATTTTTAGGGAAATGTTTTCCTTTATCATCTGTAACATTACAGTGAACTCTTTCACCGAATCTTTCACACATATGTTTCCAATATTATTTAGAAAAGAATTCCTGTTCTCGTGCATCTATCTATTCTGTCTTCTCATTTTAGCTTGTAAAACTTTTGACTCTGTCTCCAATTGTGAAATGCTAATAAATAAAAGGGTTAACATAAGATTTCTCGTATGCTGTATGTGCTATTAGGATGCTATAGGGTTTCTCATCTTTAGGGGATGGTTGGGGAAAGCGATCTGGTCCAGAAAGACCAACACTTTATTCATCCAAAATTATTTTGTCTCTCTGCCTTTTTTGTGTAGACTTAATTCAAGTTATTGGAAGCGAGCATGTAACTTGACTGTTTGTACCAGCAGCCCTTAATTTTTGAGGTCTGTAAAGGGCTGCAACACATGAAGAATGACTTTTTTTTGTTTTTTTTTTTCTCTTCTTGCTTAAAGAGGTTTTCTTGTTGACATTTTTTTATTAAGGGCAGCAAATGTTTCACAACACTTGCCCATAATTGACTACTTTTGCAGCAAAGCACCCATGGCCTTTCAATGATGAGGTGGTTGTGTACATTCGTCATATCGGACCAGGGGTGCTGGTGGGACAAGCGTGGCAAGAAGGAGAAGCATTGCAGCAAGTACCAAAGAAGTTATGCGGTGAAATTTTGATGGTCAAAGACTATGCAGCATGAATGCTTGATTGGGTTGGGGGGTGTCCCATATTATGACTAAAGCTAGAGTGAGGCAGATTACTTCATTTGTTGGGTATACACTTTGGAGATTCATCACTTTTGCGACTCTGCATTAGCTTCTCTTTTAAATTGGCTGGCTTGGGGACTTGGCCTGAAGATATATGATGATGATGATGATGATATTGTTGGAACTTGTTCAAACACTCCCGTCTCTTTCTCCAATCCCATGAATTTTCCCCACCTCTGCACTCCAGCTTCTGATTTATGTTTTCAACTGCAATAATAGCCCTTCCCTTCCCTTGATCACCCCACCCCACCCCACCCCACCCCACCCCACCCCACCCCATCAATAATTTGTTTCCTTGATAGATAGGTCTTTGAACTACAAGAGACACCGGCCTTTTTGTCTGATAAATTTCCTAATTGTATTGTTGGGGTTCAAATCAATGCTTCTTTTTAGTCTTACTATCTAACCTTTTTTCTAGTTAAAAGCCTCGATTTTTAGTTGGTGCTTATCCATCATCAAATCAATACTACTATATACCCCATTTTCCTTATCTTCTTCTTACTGTCGGTTGCCAAGCAAGTCCTGCTCTTTCAACTACCAAACCACCCCCCTCTCTTTTTTCGTACAAGTAATAGATGAATAAATACTTGCAATTGTCAAATATTCCCCTCTCATTTACTAGTTTTTTGGCTTTTGTTTTAAAATTTATCACACCCCCTACCCCTACCCCTACCCCTACCCCTACCCCTAAAAAAATTAATTTATAATCTACATCTAGAAAGCTGATATCAAATAAATAAATGTAGATTCAAAAAACAAATAAATGAATCTCTTATTATGGAGTGAGTGAGTGAGTGAGTATAATAATGATGGGTTTGTACTCAATTGCCAAAATAGGAGTAAATTTTAGAACAAAAAAGATTAGTATTTGGTTGGTTTGAACATGGGAGAAAGACTGAAAACAGAGGTCAATCGATCAATGTCCCTATCCATCCATAACAGACAGCCACCTCCTTCCTTGATTAACGCCGGCCTATGGTTCACAAATCTTTGATTAATTGAATAATAATAATAAACAATGTCCTCGTGTAATTAAAAATTACACTTCAATATAAAGCTTTTCTTTTCAATTTTTTAACACCTAGGATATGATTGATAATGTGTTAAAACAATACTTATTTTATAATTAGTTTAAATCATTTTATAAAAACTAAATAGGCATAAATGTAATATTATATTATAATTTAACAACAAATACTAAAAAATAATTTAAAATTGAACTTCTTTTTTACTAATTAATAATTATGAAAAATATTGCTTATCACTATCATTAACACCTCAATTTTCAAACAAAATAACAAATATTATTAAATTATTACAACATAGTTTACACATAATCACTTTCCATATATTTCACCTCTTGCTTAATGGATCAAACCAATTAAAAACTAGTAAATAACTCTCACTATTTTGCCTATTCACACCCCCACCATCTTTAGCTTCAATTGAACTAAAGCGAAAAAAATTGAAAGTACAATTACCAAAATGAAAAAAGATCAATAGTTCAGGATAGTAATTTATATTTAAGCCTAGTTTTTAATTATGTGTAGTTAGCTGGGTCATGTTATCAATTTATGACGTGACAAGTGAAAAAAATTAATTGTTTAATTATCTAATTGAAAAAATTAAAAAATTGATTATGTGAAAAATGTTAATAATTAAGGGTAGTTATTTATATTTAAACCTAATTAAAAATCTAGTAAGATTAATTTGTATTTTTTTATTATAAACAAATCTTTCTGTATTTCTAATAATTGAAAGGGAAAATAGAAAATAGTGAGGGAGAGTGAGATTTAGGCAGGCAGGAAGGCAGGCCATCATTTTCTTTTTCTCGGACTGTCGGTGGTAGGAATACGTAGTTATTAATAATAAAAAACATTAATTGGTCTCTCTCTCTACCAACCAACTAATACTACTACTCTAAGGCTACGTTTGTTTCTAAAAATTATATTGGGATAAGATTATTAATCACAAATGTTATGTTTATTTATAAATTTGAGTTTAGAATTATTAGTCTTATGATTATAAAATAGCTTAAGATGATAGATTATTTAATACCATATTCTATTTAGTATTATAATTCATATCATTTGAGATTAAAAATTGCTAGACAAAATTAACCTCAATCTTTTTCTAAAATGACCATCATATCCTATAATTTCTTTTATTATTATTGACAACTTACTAGTACAAAAACTAAATATTATTAAAAAAAAATTGGAGGGTTTTTTTTTTTTGGGGTGGACAGGGTGGGGGTAGGGTATATCATTGAATATTATTTTTCTGGGAAGGATGGAGGTGTATACATAATTATTTAATATTATTTTTTTGGAGGGGTGTGAAGGGTAAGGCCTAAGGGTGAGGGTGGGGTAGAGGATGAGCGAGCAGAGATGTATACATAATCAGTAAATATTATTTTTTTTGGAGAGATGGGTGGAAGTGTACACATAATTAGTAAATATTATTTTGGAGGGTAGAGGTGGGGATGGGGTTATGGGGTAGGGGTTTGGTGAGGTAGGGGTAGGGGTAGGGGTTGTATACATAATTTATAAATATTATTTTTTTTTAGTAGGATGGAAGTGAAGGTAGGAGTAGGGGTGGAGGGTATAGGGGTAGGTGGGATGGGGGTGTAAGGGGATGGGGTGGCATGGGTGGAAGAGGTAAGATGGGGTGGGGTGGGAGAGGGGAGGGAGGGAGGGAGGGGGAGGGGGGTGCGTGGGGGGGTTAGCGTGTGAGAACTGGGGTGGGGATGGGGATGGGGATGCGGGGTGGGAACCGGGGTGATGGGGGATAGGAGTGGAGGTTGGGGATTGGGGAGTGGGGGGTAGGGTGGTGGTGGTAAGTTTTTTTCGGTAATCATTAAATAATATAACCACTTATTTAAAAGTTTATAATTAATTGTTTATCATTTTTTATGTATAAATAAGTTTTAAATATGTCATTATTGGTAAGGATATAATAGTCTAAACGATATTTTTTAATTAATTCGGAATATAAATAATTTTATAAAAAAACAAACACGTGACTAAACACTATTTGTATTTGTATCTTAAACATCCTTTTTCAAGGCCATGGATGGATGAAGGGGAATTAGGATCTTCTATATTTCACTGTCTATATTTAAAATGTGATATTATGGTGTTATTATTGTACTCCATACTACTCTCTTTTTCTCTCATCTACCTTCCTCACAAAGAATGATATATGGGATTTGATGAATTCGGTTATTATGAAATTAATTATCTACTTTCCTCCCAAAGAATGATGGATAGGATTTGATGATATGAAATTAATTACCTACCTTCCTCCCAAAGATTCGATGGATGATAATTTGATCAATTCAATATTGACACTGTGTTGACCAAAATTAATTTCATATTTTCACATACTCTCAACCTCTCGTGTGAGTGTACGATGTATTTAGTATTTATGCGAGACTATCAGTCTAGACCCTCGGTTTACTTCCTTTTTTTTTTTTTCATTTTAATCTGGTGGCTACCATTTATTTATCTTGAGATTGGAAAAAGAAAAAGGAGAGAAACATGATTCCATTATAAGAGAGAGAGAGAGAGAGAGAGAGAGAGGTAGGCATATATAATTATATACCTACTAGTCTACTTCTTCTTGTGTCTGCGTAGATATACAGAGAAAGAAGTTGAGTGTTAGAGATTGGTTATGCGGAGGGAGAGAGAGAGAGAGAATAATAGTAATTGGATTGGATTGTTAGTTTTAGTTTGGGTTAGGAGAGGGATCTGGTGATTGATTCTGAAGAAGAAATAATTAATGAGAATGGATCCAAGACAGGTGGTTGCTGGAGTATTAACAGTCACCATGTTTGCAATGCTTGGCATCATGATCAAGAGAGAACACTTTGATGATTCTACTGCTGCCGCACTTCGAGTAAACAAACTACTACTGATTTAACTAATTATTCTTTCTCCTCTACTCTCTCTCCCTTCAGATTCAACATAAACATGCTTAATTTTGTAGCAGATCTCATGTGTAATTTCACTACTCATTTATTTATTACAACTTCATTTCTCAACTCAAAACTCATCATGTGCTTCGATCGGTAACTCCTTTTTGTCTTCTGTACCTTCCTTCATTCCTTCCAGGCGAGGCATTCAGAATCTACAACTCTTCGTTATGATGCCACCAAAGCTTCAGTACAGAGCCTTGCTACACTTCCTAAGGAGACTGACGGTCCTTGGAAAGAGGATGTCCTCAACCTAAAACCTTGTTGGCCAAAGCCAGTTTTGGGTCTGATTTCTAGCTCTTCTGCCCACTTCACCCGCCTATTCACGTTCCTTCTGCAAATCTTTATTTATTTATTTATGTCTCATTGTGGCTAACAGAAGAGGCAGAACAATCACAGGGATTCGTGACTTTCTCATTAACTAATGGCCCCGAATACCATGTCTCGCAGGTATCTTTCTTGTGTCATTGATTTTTTTTCTCTAATGAAAAGTTTATTCTTTCCTCCGGAGATAGATGGACACGGTAGTACTGCTGTAGCAGAATCTGTTTTTCTTATTGTTAGTTTTCTCAATACAGTCTCATGTAATCTGATTTGAGTAAATTGAGAATTGAAATACTGTTTACAAAGATGAGCTTATTAACCTTGCCAAAATAAAAACAAAAAGAACAGGACAGAGTAGAGCTTATTTTAAAGGTCATATGCCGCCTGTGCCCAAAGCATTGAATCTTTTATATACATTCTCTACTCTCATATCAAAAATTTATCTTTTTGGAAAACATTTATTGTGGAATTTGTATCTTGTTTTTGTTTTTTTGTTTTTCCTTGAATTTGGCATTTTCAGATTGCTGATGCTGTGGTAGTGGCGAGATACCTCAGGGCCACTCTTGTAGTCCCAGACATAAGGGGACGCAAACCTGGCGATAAGAGGTAAAGGCTCAAGATAGTATTTCTGCCATTGTTTTAAGCACTTTTACCTTAACTTCATTCATGCACCAGTATTTTCTAGCAAGTAGTAACTGGAAGCACTAGTTTGCTTGATATTAGTAATACAAAGGCATGAATTCTATGAGCTATTCGCAACAATATCATTTTTAGTGACTTCTTTTTCCTTTATTAGTTTACTTTTAATTTTGTTGGAGAGGTGAGAGGGTTGAGGGATTGCATTGACATGGTGTTATACTACAATGTGAACGAGTGTGTAGAAATATGAAGCATGTTTCTCCATGTAGATATTGACATATTGTGCCCTCTATTTAGTGTTTTTTGTTTCATTATTTGTATATTACATAACCTTTTGGTGACTAGTTTGAGATTGATAACCATATCTTGTTTAAAAGAAAATATGTATGTGCTTATGAAAAAAAATGAAAAGAAAATATATTGGTCACTGATGCAAAAGTAGTTGCGCTTAGGATGCTTTACAGTGACACTTCCGTCACAAAGAACCCAAGTATTCACATGGGAACCCATTGCTACTTGTTTTTATATTTAATTTCTGATCTCTAGACATAACTTCTTAATTCCAGTGCATTATACAATTATTTTATTTCTGTTTTTTGCCATAGTTCCATTATGACTGCATTATGTCTTTTTCGGTGTCTGACAGTCTGGCTACAGATCATTCGTGATTAGGATAGCATTGTAGAGGTAATTGCAAAGAGCAACGACTTTAGTGATGCACAAATTCCTTCATACTGGACACGGATGTAGAATATGATACTCACTGAAATTTTCTGAAGAGAAATAAAAATGCATTACTAAATTGTACTATGCAGTACTGCGATATATCACCCTATACAGAATTTTGTAGGGAAGAAAAGATGCTTAATATGAAATTTATTTTATGATTCTCTTAATTTTGTGATAGACTTTACTCTAAAACATCGAATTTCAGTTGTGCTTGCCAGATCCTAACTTTTCCATATCATTTTTTCAGCTGAAGCAGTTGATTCTTTTTAATTTTTGATAGGTAGAAATAGTTGTTAAGACAATGCTCCTTGAAATGAAAATATTTTTGTTGAAAGTATTAGTCATGCTGAGACTAAAAGAAATTGATTTTATCTGTAGTGTTTGACAATATAGATCACCCAAATTGAGATGGTCTCCTCAAACATGTCACCAAGATACTGCAAATGCTAGATTCATCTTATACTCTCCCATTACTTTTTAAATGTTGGCTTAGAGGAAAAAATTTGGTTCCTTTAGGTGTCATTTATAGATTCTAAAGGAGAATTAGTTACTTAGTTTCCCATATTACCCTAGACACCAAATGTAGATTTGTTTCTCCCTCAGTTTTCCAAGAATATATATAAGGGTAATATTGATATTTATTCCTATTTCAATTTATTAGTCGGAGCATTAATTACATTTCTTAATATATGTGCCTTCTCCTAAAACAAAATCTAAAAAGGAATGGAGGGAGTATATTATGTCCCAAACACTATGGGGTAAATTGTAAAATTATACAGCTTTCAAATTAGAATTTCACCTTGGATATCTCAAGGAAAAGAAGATCAAACATACAATCCTCCGAATGAAACTCCTTGCAATTATCATTCATGAGTTTTTTACAGCTGCATTGTCTAGTGAATGAGTCAAAAGGTTCTACTTGATTTATAATGATTAAGCAACGAAAAACTTTCAAGTACCTTTCTTTATATCTTTCAGGAACTTTGAAGAGATTTATGATGTCGAGAAGTTCATAAAAAGTCTGGATGGGGTGGTCAAAGTAGTAAAGTATCAACCTGACAAAATATCAGCACGAAATCTTGAGGTTGTGAGGGTCCCCAACCTGGTAACAGAAGACCACATTGCAGAACAAATTGAACCAATTTTTAGAGCAAAGGGCAACATAAGGCTTGCAACTTACTTCCCTTCAGTGAATATGAAAAAAACTGAAGGTAACATCAACTCCGTTGCATGTTTGGCAATATTTGGAACTCTAGAGCTACAACCAGAAGTTCAAGAAGTGGTTGACTCGATGATTGAGCGGCTGAGGACTCTGAGTCGTAAATCTGATGAACAGTTTATAGCTGTGGACTTGAGGGTTGATATTTTGGAGAAAAAGAGTTGCCAAGGAGATGGTGCTACTGGGTCGAAGAGGTGTTACAGTCCACAGGAGATTGCAATATTCTTGAGGAAGATGGGTTTCAACAAGGACACTGCAATATATTTGACCCAATCGAGGTGGGACAACAGCCTTGATGCTCTGAAGGAATTATTCCCTAAAACTTATACAAAGGTGAGATTTCTTCCAGTCTTATAGTATTACCATGCTACTTGTATATTTTCAATTTAATTTAGTAAGGACCTTTCCATAAATTGTCAAATCTAATTCAGTTTCTAGAATTCTCAGTTAGCAACTTGGCATATTACATGTTCTCCTATATCTTTACCTTGTTATATTGTAATCCACTTGCAGGAAGGCATAATGCCGGCTGATAAAAAGGGAAAATTTCTCGACTATGATGTTTCTGAATTTGAGAAGGTTATTGACTTCTACATTAGCTCTCAGAGCGATGTGTTTGTTCCAGCCATCTCAGGCTTGTTCTATGCCAATGTGGCTGGTAAGAGAATTGCTTGGGGAAAGACTCAGATACTTGTTCCTGCAAACATTCCTACTAGTTCTTCTACTTCTGTGGCAGATTTTGTTTCCCATTATGTCTCAAAAAAGAACCACTTGGCCTATTCATGTTTCTGCTGAATCTTATGAAGGGTGAAGCAGGCAAGAGGTCGTTTCTGGTTCATGTCACCTCTAGAGATTTATTCTTTGCGAGAATTCCACATTTTATTTTTCATGTAGGGGCTTGGGGCTTGGATCTTATAAGTAGTAGCTAGCCTAAACAGAATGTTTTTGGTTTTTCCTGAGTTTGGCATTCTTCTAAGATATAATTGTCAAATATTGTAAAACTTTGCATCTTGATTCTTGTAACAATTGTTTACATTTTCAGAAATATCTTACTTCCTTGGGCTGCTGCTACCTATATCCTATTGTGTTTTTCCACTGGCAAACGAAAAGAGGACGAATCCAATCATTGATCCACGTAATAATCTCAACAATTTCCAAATATCTTAAAGTGAGTATATAACTCGTACAAATATCACATGTCGATAACAAATAAAAATAATAAAATAAAGTCTCTCAACAAAATTAAGAGAAACCTGCTTAATAATGGTCACGTACATACAAACCGGGGGTCTTAACCCCCACTCCCCCACCCTACACACAATATATATATATATATATATATATATATATATATATATATATATATATGAGAGTGGTTAGAATGAAGTGGACTTCATGCCCATCGATTCTTGACACACATGGCGGGAGGTGATCTCTCCGTTTGCGTGTCGATCTTGTGGGTAAATGAACTTCACTTCATGTTAGCCGGATCCTATATATATATATATGTGAGGCCGGATCAAGTCCGGACTCTCGGACCGGATAAAAATCCGGACTTTAATAAATAAATAATTATGTAACTTGAATTTTTACATAATACAGTGTTTTGGGTGTGATTTAGATACATATAACAAAATATGTATGTACAGTCTGTGCAGATTGTACATACATTTTTTTGTATAGGTATCCAAATCACGCAAAAAACATTGTATTATGGAAAAATTTCAGTTCCATAAAATATTAAAATTTTTTTAGTTGTTTTAAAAAAAAAAATTGGGTCCGGATTTGATCCGTGATGTATATATATATATATATACGGTCCAACTCTCTTGCTAACCAAAGGAAATGAATAAAAAATAAACCGGTTATAACGACTGTTTTTTTCGTCGCTATAACATACAAAGCCGAAGACAATGCTATGACGACGATTCGAACCGTCGTTATATCTCAGAAAACCGTCACTATAGTCAATTCGTTTTTGGTTCAATAAAGAACCGGATTGTGTATATATATATAAGAAATTGTCACTTACTACTTTCACACCGAAAGTAGTCTTCAGTCAGCAAAAAATAATATTCTCGTTGAAAATTAGATTACGCTTCTGCTTTTTTATCAAAAGTAAGGATTCGTCCGGATTTTCAGAATACTGTCTGCCTTTCGGCGCCAAATAGTATAAAAAAAAGTCACTATTCATTTTACTATTCATGAACAGTAAAAATCAAATGTAATAATTCACTTTTTGTAATAGTTATTTTCTTATTCTATAAAAAGAGAACTAAGTCAGTTAGAATAGCATGTTCAATTTTAGTTTCAGTTTAGGTTCTTTTTTAGCTCATCTTTGAGTCTTATTTCTCTCTTCTTCTATCTTTTGAAGCTGAATTTGTCAAAATCCAGATTTTAAATCAAATTTACTAAAGACCGTAGCATTACTTAATCTTTTAAGCAAATCCTGTTAGTTTTTTTTTCTTCATGATATGAAAACTATGTAAAAAGGAAATAAAATGAGACTTACAAAGACGATAGGCACGGTGAACTAGGTGTTCTACAGTAAGTTAGGTGACTTCTGAAAGAAAGAAATATAAATTAGAAAAGGAGAATAGATAATATAGATTTAATAGAAGCAACTAGAAACAAAACAACTTGACTTTGATACCAGATGAGAAGCGGAAAGAGATGATTTCACATGAAAATCGTCGTCGCTATAGCGACGATTTTTATCATCGCTAGACACTTTTCATATGAAAAAATATTATAAAAATATCAATTTCCTTTATTTATTAATATTTTCTCTCTCTTCCTTGAATATTTATATGAATAATACTCCTTATATATGGTCGTTTGGGTGTTGATGGGATATTGAGTGTAGCTAGTGTGATTCATTTTACGTTCTTAAATTTTTTAGTTAGGAGATTAATAATTAATAAAAGTAAGTGATGTGAACTTCAAATTAGATTGTAAAAAATGATAGTAGTAATAGACATCAGCCATCTACTCTTGCGTAATTAACTTTTTAAAACGACTCAATTTGGGTAAAGTTAATTAGTGCTTCTGAAGGCCGAATTAAAATATCCATTGGTAGCCTAGGTACCGGGTAAATTCAACTTGGTTTCTTGGTTAGTCAAAATAAATAAATAAATGTTAATTTATGCCAATATTTCACTAATGTATAGTGAGTTGTAGGTCCTGAAAAGGATTGATCTTCATCGGTCTTATAAATGATTATTTAGTTTATATTTATATACTAGTCCCTCACTTTTTTTCCTAAAAAATAGTGATTTTTTTTATTTTAATATTTTACAAAAGGAATCTATGTTTTTAGGAATTGCAATATAAAATGAAACAATAAATAATTAAAGTTTTATTATCATGTTACAAAAATACTAGCAAGACTAATAATTTAGTACTACATTATTTGTTTAACAGTAGTGTAGTGTATAATTTGTTTAAAAGAAAAAGTCGTTCCGTTCCGTTCCGTTCCGTTCCTAACCTAACAAACGTATCGTATGGTGGTTAATTTGACTGGACAGGCACCGAGGCACGGCACGGACATAATTATAAATGCAAACCGACTGATACTCCATCTTTTATCGACTTAAACATACGAAAAGGAAGGCCTTAATTTCTAGTTCTACTACCCCTATTTGCTTGCAAAATCCAAAAACAATAATCGCTCTCGGCCGCAATGCAAGTACAAGATACAATAATCCACCTACTCACCACCATTTTGAGCGGGCGGGCGGGCGGGCAGGCAGGCAGGCAGCAGCAGCAGTTCTCCAGCATTAATTATCAAAATCTTCCACCACCTCTTTCATTTCACGTAAAGAATAATTTATCAGAAGAGACCAAATCGACCTTCTTTCCTTGCACGCAACTTGAAATTCTGTTCTTGTTGTTTCCTATCATCTGATTCACTTTTTTTCTCTCCTGGACCTGGACCTGGACCATTTCCTCGTGTGACAATTCTTAGAGGATGAGCTTCTGTGTTGAAAACCCACTCATCCAACGAAATAACTGTAGTGGGTGAGAACAGAAGATACATATATTTCAGTGTTTCTGCAAGAAAGAAGCTTTGCATCATATTGTCTTGGACACCGCTATTAACCTGGGAAACACCACCACCACCAATCACCACTTTGCATATAAATCATTTCAAATTACTGCTTGCACTATCACAAGAGTAATTTTTAACAGAAAATAAATATACTGCATAAAAAACAATAATCACGCCTCAATCAGTTGAGCTGAAGAAAATTAAGGGTAATAATACCACCGACCAACAGAGCAAAATCCAATAAGTTGCTTCTAGATCAGAGAACAACAAATCAAGGTTAAGTTACTGAACTCAAACAACACTAGCACAAGAGCATTGCCACCAATAATATTAACACTGTTCTAAAAATCTCCGCCTAAGCGCCAGACCCCCTTGGCATATTTTTAACATTATATAAATGATGATACATTTGTAATATTTAATTTAATTTAATTCAATATAATTCTTAAATTTATGTTTAGTTTCTTAAATTTTAATATTGAATTAAATTCTTGAAATTTTATTATTTAATAGCAATCTTGTTTATGAATAAAACTAATACGTTAAAAATATGTTTGAACTTTGAACAATTACACGTTTGTGTTTGAACTTTGACATTAGCAATCTGAATGTGTTTGAACTTTAAGCAAACGCCTTTATTATTTTTATTATAGATTGTTTTGCTTTATATTATTGTTTTGTTTGGATAAATGTAAGATAAATATTAAAATTGGCTTAAAATAAAAAATCTCGCCTAGGCCCCCGCCTCCCGCCTCCCGCCTCCCGCCTAGAATATTAATATCTCCTACTCTACATATGGTAACCTGATGTTAACATTTTAGAAACAATCTAAAATCATGGGCTAGAGTACTTACATCCTTCAATCCAACATATCCCGACTCTATGCGTGAGTTCTTCTCAAATGCTTGAAAAATGTTCCAACCCCACTCTTGGTATGTCTTGTTGCCAGTCAGACGCCAGAGGTAAAAGAGAGATTCAACTGTCTCTGGCCTCATTATATTCCATGATGTACCCACACTCATGTCCTGAAAATTTTGAGCATGCAAAAACTGTCAAGTGACGACTTTTCAAAAAATCATCACAAGAACGGAGTAACTAACCTGCCCTGCATGGAAAAAATAGTTCTCGCCAGCCAGTTTTGTTGGCGTCGACTGATAGAAATTATAGCATGTCCAAGCTAGCTGCATACAGAGGCCAAAGAAACCCAGTCATGAAGCTTCAAAACACCATTGGAAATGTGTTGCATTCATAGTAATCAAGTAAGCCCTTGAAGTCCAATACAATAAACAAGCTAATCTTTGTTTCTGAAAAGCGGGAGCTAGAAAAACATAATTCAAGTTATTATCCATGACAAATCCTGCATCATTCCTACTATTTTAACTTTAAAGGCTGGAACTGATAGCACTAACATGAAGGATTTCCACAATATTGCTGGATTAATCTTTCAGAGAGTATATTTGCCGGTTGAAGGAGGAGCCCCAATGGCACAATTGATCGTACAGGCTACTTTTATAATATTAAATCGTGAGCCATTTTTTTAAAAGCCAACTGTCCAAATTTGAACATTAAAACAAAGAAATAGAATACAATATAGGGAAAAATGGAAACCTTTGAGTTGACATCTGACAGTTGTCTAAACCTCCTATTTTTCAGCATAATAGAGGAATAAATTGCAGTATTGGGATCAAGGTCTTAAGGTAAGAAGATTTTACGAAAGCTTTTAGAGAATAAAAATAATACCCCCTTCGTTCCATAATATAATATAAACTATTTTATTTTTGAAGTAAATTTAACATATTTTGAAATTCAAAATTGATATGAATTAACTTAGTTTTAGCCTTTTAGACAAAATAATTATGAAAATTGTAAACTATCTAAGTACTAGTAAATACACGATTTATTATTTTCAAAAGTTAAATGAATCGAATTAAATTTGTAACACCTCATATTGACTTTGAAAAGTAAAACTTAATCTTATACTCCCTGTATTCCTTTTATTGTCTTTTTAGAGAGTGAAATTGGTTCCTTTGTATTTGTAGTTTGTAGATTTCAAGAAAACATTATTCACTTGGTTTTCCATATTATGACTACCTTAAATATTAATTTGTTTCTTTTTCATCTTTTCCAATGAGTTTTAGAAGGGTAATATTGAGATTTTATAACCATTTTTTAATCAATACAAGTCATAAATTACATTTCTGATCTTTGTATTTTCTTCCAAAATGTCAATTAAAAATGAATGGAGTGAGTCTTTTGGAACAGAGCAAGTATTTCATAAGTTATCATTTCGGAGAAAGAAATGAAAGCAATGATTCTTTAGGTGCACAAGAATGGAGAAAGAAAAATTTAAATAATTAATGTTGAGCACACAAGAATTAAAGAAGATAAATATATGTATACCAACATGCTACATAAAAACAGGAAGCATGTGCAATCAAAAAATTGATTTTTTATTAGAAACTTGTCATAATTACTTATTAAAATTTATCAAGTAAAAGAACAAGAATGCACTTGACAAAAAGCTCTCAGAAAGATTATAAATTGAAGAACAACATTTTGATCAAATTAAGACATGTTTATGCCAGAGATCATGTTGCATTTACAATAAATTATAGGGTACTACTAATTACTAGGGGTCTTAATTTTATTTTATTTTTTGTCTCAAATGTGGCATAATGACATTGGATGAGTACATCTCTTGGATATACCATAAGGCATAAAGTATCATTTGTCTTATTCAATGCCATGTCATTTGAGACAAATTTTTGAGACCCCTAGCATTATCCTAAAGTATACATTTCTGTTCAATGAGAATTTATGAATTACCTCTTCTGCCAGTGATAGGAATTTCTGAGAGTTGTCAGGATCATAACCAGATGACCCTAATGCTATCATTCCTGGAGAAAAACAAGCTAATTCATCCATCTGCACGTAATTAAAAGAAAGCGAAAAAACTCAAATTTCAATAAGTAAGTTCCTAATGAAGCTCTGCAACGCCTATATGGCACATTGGCACTCATGTAATACCTTGTCAGTAAAAGAACCTCCCATCTTCTCAGCAATATAAGCGAAAGATGATGGTTTAGTTCTCCGAATCAAGCTTAGTAAGCCCTTCATTGATGCCTCCCACATTTCTCTGTTTCCAAATTTCCAAGACAGTTTCATCAGGAAATGCGGTTATTTTTCTTAACACAATTTAGTTGGACCATCAAAAGTTCCAAAAGTGCATCAAGTTATAACCAACATAGGACATAGACAGAATCAAAAAACACTATCTGTATTCTTTTTCAAAAACAGACCTGAAGAAAAATAAGAGTACTTATCAATTAATATCAGACGGATAAGCTCCTGGAAACTTTCACCAAGTGTTGATATAGTATTAAAATAGTATGCTAAAAAGAGTTGGGTCAGCTTATAACATGCATAATGCGGCACATAAAATTGTAAATCTTATTCTGAAGTTCCGGAAGAACTAAAATAATGAGCCCATAATAGACTGTATGATAACCAACACTTCAAGTTGATTAATAACATGATTGATGTACATAATAAAGTTTCTGAAAAATGAAAAAATAAAAAGTTAATAATAAAAGCTTCCTACCTATAATGCTTTACAGCAGCAGTTCTGTTTCCCTGTATCCAAACTTTAAGTAAATACTCGTAAAAGCTGCAAATCAGAATCACATCTCCATCAAACTCGCAAAGAAAAAGTAGTTTTGTTTCTAACAGAAACAAAGGGCAAGAGAAGAAGACGGTCATCACCAATATTGACATAAAAAAAGTACACCAAAGCTCATATGCATCATACTGAAAGAACAACTGGTCAGTACCTGTCCCCCATGGCTCCAAAGGTTATAGTTGAGTAAGATGTTGTCCCTTTATGTGGATTTATATATATGGGAAGCAACCCATCAGCAGGAAAGGCCTTACTAAGCTGTTCAATAACATTCTCTGCCTGAAAAATAATGATACGCTACTAAGTTTGGTGCGAAGATACTAACCCCAAAAGTACCCTAAAGTAAAAGGCGATAACCTACTCTTTACCACAAAACTATAAATGTTTATTTTAAAATAAACAATTCTCTGTACAGACAAAAGATGTATTCTTTAGTGCACTCCATAAGGTGACATATCTTTATTCATTTAATCTTTAGCATATATGAGAAATAGGATGACAGTGAGAATACTCCAATCTGTGTGAAATAATAAGAACAGATATATACCTTTTGCTGATACTTTGGGTCTCCTGTCCTCTGAGAAAGAGCAATAAATTCCAGCTGCTCTGTGCCAGAATCTGCCAGGATACTGTCACCCTGAGAACAAGGAATTTGAAAATTTTAAGAAATGAAATATTAGTTCTCAATTTTTTATAGAGATAATGGATTTATTTCAAGATATCAAAACATAGTTGTTCATGCATGGGATAGAAATATGGTTTAATAGGAAAAAATGTGCAAGAATTAGTGATGCTACGACAGAAGAGAGAGCTAAACATGAAGTTGTTTCTCCTATATCTAGTATCAGAGGAAAAGATAAAATGAAGTGTAAATAGATTCTAAGAGAACCAAGAAATAGAATAATACTCAACTCAACAATGCCTCTTATCCAAAAATAGTTGAGGCAGGCCAAAAATGAAATCTCATTTGTAATCGTAAAGCAAAAAAGGCAGGAGAAAAATGGAAAATATAAAAAAAATAATTAAGAAACTGATAAAATGGAAGTAATTAAACTAAAAAAATATAAGTGAAGGGCGATAAATTAAATAAAATACTAAAAGAAAAAACACGTGTGTATATATATATATATATATATATATATATATATATATAGAGAGAGAGAGAGAGAGAGAGAGAGAGAGAGAGAGAGAAATGTTAAAAAGAAAATAAAGAAGAAAAGGGAGGGACAAGATGGAGGGAAAAAATTAAAATTAGTAATACTAAAACAAAGAAAAAGATACGAGACAAATGTAAAACTAGAACAAGAATAAAATATGCAAAAAGAAAAAAAAACTGTTATACATATAATATAATAAATGGAATATAATTGACAACATGGCCTATAATAGGAGTGAGTCGAGAAGGGTAATTCGCATATAGTAAGTTGGAACACTTTCTGATGTTTATTATCTTTTATTTATATAATTATATTATTGCATTCTTTGTCTATTTAATTAATGTCTTTTGTAATTTTCTTTTAATGTTTTTGAATCTTTTTATTCTATTTGTTTTTATTTTATTATTTTTCTTTTCTTTTTTGTCCTATTATTTTTCTTTAGTGATTTCTTTTACATTTTTTATCTTTTATTTTATATATAGTTAATCGTTTGTTCATGGGTGATGTGTTTCTATTCTGGTTGAACTTTTTATTCATTATTATATTTTGGTTCGTTTTCGCTAAACCCAACCAAAGGGATAAAAAACTTCTCGATTTCTAATCATCTCGAGGCTTTCAAACGCATCCAAGCAATTGGTAACCGATTGAACATAGAAAGCATAGATTTGTTAAGTTTGACTACGAGGCTTCTTAACCCGCAGCTGACTATTAATTGAAAGACCACATCCATCTTAAATTTTGCATCTCAGCAACTCCAATCTTATTCACATGTGGACTAACACAGTAACACTCAGCTTCATATAGCACTGTTGGCCTCATCATCATCCTATAAAATATCATTGCAAATCGACTGAGATTTTACAATCGCATATTAGGAAAATAGTCTCCATAGTCCATAGTAAGAATCTCCCTGACATAAACCTAAATTGATTATATGATAGAAAGCAGGACTAAATATGCCGTCACAGAATAAAAACAGCAAGTGACAAATCTAAAAAGGAAATAAAAAATAGCTGAGCTTGCAAAGAATTAAAGCAGCATCTGCAGAGAATATTTTTGACTCATCCAAGGGTTAGTAGAGAGGGCTCCCCTCTTAAGTATGAGCATAAATTATAGATTGACAAATTAATGAAATAACCTAGTAAACATAACCAAAAAAAGGGAAAAAATCATTTCCTTTTCTTTTCTTTTTTTACAATTGTAAACATAACATCAAAGACTTGAATCGAGTATATCTCAACCATAGAGAATATTGAACTGCATATTTACTTAGTTCAGAACTCACCCCTGTCCAACCAGGGTTATGTGCGTTTCCATGAGCCAAGTTAATAATGTTATAAGGGATGCCAGAAGGTGTATCCCATGCAGGCAGGAATCTGTCAGCAATGTCTTTAGCCTTTTCAAGAAAAACTTTATCCCCGGAAAGATCAAATGCACTAAGAAGTCCACCCACAACTCTAAATTGTTGAAACCAGACATGATAGTCAGCACAGAAAATTAGCTGTTTCTACCCTATGCTGATAGTATAATACACAAATGTATATGTGCATATAACTTGCATATACCATAGCCATAGGAGAAGAACAATAAGCAATACTGAAAAATGACATAGTAAACCTGACAAAGTAACCTTATGGTCGTCTCAAAAACACTTGCATCATAGTTCTTGTTGAAATCCAACGAGTTTGCAACCCACCTGCAATAAACAGCATGTTCATATTTGACACAGACATACACACATATAAAGAACCATTCAAAAGATTACATTTCTTGTTACTATTCTAATTATATAACCCTCCCCAGACCCAAGTATTTGCAGGAGACTTGTGCATTGGGTACGACTTATATTCTTATCATTATTACGTATGCATTTATGAAACGATAATACTGTTGGGAAATGGAATATAGAAGTGGTAGATAAGATAAAAGAGAGAGATAACAATTAAACAACTATAATTGAGTAGATATATGGAGTGAATGGTAGTATACTTCAATAAAAAGAAATGGGAACTTTAGCTACCATTACTAACAGATGCTATGATGTATATGGAAGATTAAAAAGAAAGTAGAAGGTAAGGAAAAGGCAAATAAGCTATTGAAATTAGTTGGAATACAAGCAGTTGAGGAATCAAAAGAATATTGAACTTCACCTCAAAAGTTTTTATCACCAGTTTTGAACATGGTACTATACTAGACTACAGAATGATCGAGTATTAGGAATGGTCATGAACACACGGATAAAAGAGAAAAATAAAATAGCTCCTCAAAGCCGAATGAGGTGAAAGTGTTGATAAGAGCATAGTTGTCACGATGCGAGACACATCGGTAGTTGATTGTCAGAACGCCTAATTGATAAGGCATCCACCATGGCGGCGTCCATATAGCGACAAGTCATTAACAATGTGCACTTCATACATTATTTATTTTACTTCAAAAGTATATTGAACAATAAAATTTTATATATATTAAAATCCAAAACATAACAATTTAACACTATGCAATACCATTAAATACACAATTATATGAAAACTCAACGATCAAAATTCAAAAATAAATGTTTGACATTAAAAACTAGTAGAACAAGTCAACAAACATCACGTAAAAAATAAAGAATCAGCCAAGTAATCACATATTACGAGTTCAACAAGTATTTAAATAACACCACATAGCAAGCCAAAATTAAGTCTCCACTCTCTACTCTAGTAGTCATAGCTCAAGCAAATTCATTAAGTATATAAAATCATTTGACTCATTTCTATCTCCCTCATGAGCATTACTCTCATTCAAAGGAGTAGGGTCATGGGTTGGGTAATCGGAAAAGTTCATAGATTCTGATAGTTATGAGTAAAAAATGACTTAATCACTTAACTTGGGCTAGTTGTCAAGGCGTGAACCTTAGCAACTCAGCGTTAAGGCATCACCTTGCCCTTCTCCAACGCCACCTTTAACAACCGGCACGACCCGTGATCAATGAATATTTTCTTTTTCTTCGTTAATTTATGAGTTAATGGGGGAATATGTTGAAAATTGAGAAAAATCAACTCAAACTTGGGAAAGGATAGTACGTTGGTATAGAAAATCTCTTCTGTCTTGTTAAGTCAACTCTTTAGTTGATATGGAATATAATACCAAATACCTCACAAATCACAATCTGGCACGTGATAGAAGGTCTTCTTTTTAGATTTTGTATCTATTTTAGATTATTCAAATACACATCGAGCCTATGTTCTCTCTCTATGTAGCTATGGGCACTTCTTGCGTTAGGAGAACAAAGTTATTTCCTCTGTAAAAGTATAAATGTCCTTTTATTGACTTTTACGGGATAATTGACCATTTTTAAAACAATAAAATTGCGTTAGTCTTTTACATGCATACAAAGATACATACATATAATTTAGTAGAGGCGACCCATTCAAGGATACATCGAGTCTCATGGATTTCACGTTATAACATTTATACCCAGACTGAGCATATCCAAGAAAGGGTCGCGATTTAGAAAATCAAAATATATATGATTTATTAATTTGACTACAAAAGTTGTTGATGACATTTATCCTTGGACGAAGGGAGTATTATTTAACTATGTTCAAAGGCCCTAACCTAGTTAGTCCTATGGATTAAGCAGAATAAACATGAGAATGGTAATGCACATCAAAATTTCAAGAAAAACTTGATTTTTTATTTTTGATAAGTAGAAAAAGACTTTGATTAACTGGCATAAACACTTTGTTTTCTACAGTATCTTCTATCAAGTAATCTACATGAGACTTTGAACTTGCAACAATAAAGGCCACATTTCCAAGGCTCCATAGGAGACATTGCTTTATATATTCCATGAAATATAGAACATGTAGTCAGTAGCCTAAGAAGCACAGACACATCCTGAAGCCCACGAATTTGTGTCAGACACGAATTCGCTCTGGCATACCTCCGACACACACCTGACACGTATCTGTGAGCTTCCCTTTTTTCTTTTCTTTTTTTTTTTTAAAAACTTGGACACGCCTTGGACACGTCCCGACTCGCCTTGGTCACGCAAGGGATAAATTTTTTAAAATAAAAACTCCAGTACTAAAATTGCAATTCAAATCGGTACATTTGAATGGACCATATGGTGTATGTTGCATATGTTATAAATTTGTAAATAGACCGTGAGGGCTATCTAAAATGGGTATGTTATAAATCTGTTTAAGTTTTTATTATGTTCTATTAATAATTAAATTATTTATTGTAAAAAATACATTTATAGTATTTTATATATATATAATAATAAGATAGAACCCAATTTGAATTTGGGCGGGAAAACACAAGGACAGTTCAGATTCATTTTAATTTTCAAATTGAAGAAACGGAAAGAGAGGGAGGATTTTGTTACGTCGTGCCTTCAGGCACGGACAATTACTAGTATATATATAATTGAACGTGTCCCGTACGTATCGTGTCCTGTTTTTTTTTTTGGAAAATGTCGTATCCCGTGTCGCGTATCGTATCGTGTCGTGTCCGTGTCTAAATCAGTGCTCCATAGCCAGCAGCATTTAGAGCAGATGAAGCTTTCAACTACCACCACACCAGAATGTTTACGCTCTGAGCCTAAAAGTTCAACTAGGTCAAAATGATGCATAAAACTGACCTTCTGATATGCTTATTATGCTTCCAATATTAATTTCTTTTCACCATAATAAAATAAAACTATTCATCCCAGATTTCCTAGATCCAACGATTTAATAAACTTGTTTTAGTGGCGACTTTGGCATCAGAAAATTAAAGTTGAAAATCATCCAGGCTGCCTAGATCCAACCATTTAAAAACAGGGAAATACAGAGAGTCAGCATAGGGGATGTTGTAAAAAAAGTATTTGGTGGTTTTATCCAAACTCACAAGGCCAGGCATCAGGAAACAACAATGTGACTCCGCTGCAAGAAGCAGGATTCTAGTTTAATCAGAATTAACATGCATGGGAAATATAAAGATATAGCTGAGATTAGCATAAGATTGGCTACAAAAAAAATCGTCCTGTAAAAAAAATTGGGCACGGCCATGATGGCGCGTCATAGAAACAATAAACCATAACATTAAAACAGATATATATAAAAAGAGCAATTTACCGACCCATAAATGCATTAAATATCTTTCAATCGACATGGAATTATAAGGAGAATTTATTAAACTAGTCAACATTGCGGTGGTAAGGTTTTTAAGGGTCTTAAAGTAGGACATCAAATTATAATGCAGTAAATGCTCCTAGACTATCCTTTATTTTTCTTAATTGCCTTTTTTTAAAAAGTAAATAATTTCAATAGAAGCGCCAAAAAGGGGCTAGCCCTTTTATTTATCTGGATCTTTCAGAGGTTGAAAGGGATTTATCCGAGTTGAAAAAACCCTGAAAAGTGAAAACTCTAGCATATGAGCTAGTTCGTTAAACTTGGCCCATTTCAGATAAAAGCATACTTTGAATTCTTTAGAGAGAGTGAATATTTTAAATTAAGAAGAGAAAAAGGGCATAGGAATACAAAATTGCAATTGTAAAGCCTTTTTTATTCAAGTTCAACAATTATAATTTTCTTTCTTTTATTGATAAGTTCTATTATAATATCTTTACCCTGGTACACCCTCATACAGGAATTAGAGACCTACATAATGGTTGGTGGTTCAGGATCCAATTCTCTGATTCATATGTCTGTGTCATCACTCGCAAAAAAAAAAAAAAAGAACTGAAACTCACTCTCTAGCTCTTTGAAACTGCTCGTCCAGACCCATTATATATAAAGTGTCAAGAGAGTCTACAAGAGTCGCCCCAAGACCACCAAAGCTATTAACACCGTTCTTCGACTGTGGCTGATAACAAAAGAATGCATGTTAGTAAAAATATTGTACGAATGCTTATTCAAAGAACTTCAAAGACAAAACATAACAAGAAAATTTGGCCCAAAAAAAATACAGAACAAGAAAAGAGAAAAAAGTATAAGGTTGGTACGGAACTATCACTTCACCAACTTTAAATAAATTAGAAATAAGCTATTAACTTTAACAACCACAAACACAGAATTCTGGTCAAGAAAATAAAGAAAAAAGATGGATCCAATAAAAATAAACTACCTTTCACTGTGCATGTACCTGAAGCTCATCTTGACCCCACGCATATTTTTCATATGAGGTCCATGCATGAAGCATAGCGCCTTTTACTTTTTCTCTTCGCTGAACCTCAATATGGTCAGCTGGAATGCCTTTATTTTTAAGTACATCACTATCTTTGCCAAAAAAGGTACTATTTCCACCTGAAACATCTTGAACATTCTTTGAATTTTCCAGCTGCAAGTTAAAATTGATATTCAGACCCAAAAAGTTAAGCCACAAGAAAAAATAAATAAGATAAGACTAGTATAACGTATTTATTTTATTTTATTTCTATAATTAAGTAAAATTATCCTATTCATTTCCACCAAGGCCACGGATCTAGCAAGAAAACAATACAGTAAATGGAAGAGGAAAAAATACTTATAAAACAGAAAATATACAGTTGTTTCTCTAGAAAATGTGAATATATATATATAAGCAAGAAAATCTCAGAATAGTACTCGACTAATTTTGATATACATCGATTTAGAATTGAATTTCTGACCTAGAATAGAAAGCTCCAAAAATTGTAAGGTGCTAGCCATAAGATTTCTGAAGTTTTTAAAAAATTAGGGTCACAATTATAATTGGAATGAGTAACAAAAAAAAACTATCAACAAAATAATTGTAAAATAAAATGAGTAATAAAATCTCAAGGCACCAGGAAAGGACACGCCAAAAAGTTCAAAATATCTCTTTTTTAGTTGAACCAGAAGAAATAAAAAATCATTTCCCAAGAATAAGTCAAGGATAAAAAATAGAAAGTGGTACCAAATTTTGCAATCGAAGTAGCACTTCATTCAAATGAGCGACCTGGACCTGAAAACCAGACAAAATTTGTTAAACAGTAACAAGTAGCAAGACAAATAGATATCCATGCCATGACGAATACTGTAATTAGGGAGAGATGGCATATTATATATATCAATACTCCGCTATGTTCTATATGGGAAATCAGTATCTGAAACTCCATTTTCTTTCCCTAATTCTTTATGGCATAACAATTACATATTGAACAAATCAAAATGTGCATGTCACAAAGAGATGGCATGACTACGAGTCTCTGTCACAAAAATTAGTATGGTGCTATTACTTTCATAGATATCTATAGATGCCCAACAAATAAGTGTTTACTCCTGCATCATTTTCCTCCTGCGCTCAAAATAATATTCGATAGTCAACAATGTGTGCCATCCACAACAAAAGAGGGCATAAGAGCACTAAGGGACAGTTAGTACCTGCGGAAGTGAAAAGAAACTGCAATACCGGTAGTGTGGGTCTGGATCTCCCTCCCCCATCTTATATATATTAAATTTAAAATAAAAATTAAATTCAAGAGAAAGGCATCAAAAACCCACTAAGTACATAAACTGGGGTACTACCAGTTTTGCATAAATTTAAGTACTGCCCCTCACCTGTTCAACTAGTACTAACAAACCTAGAGGATTTTTCGTACCAAGACAACTAACAACTACAAAGGCCTGACCCAATATTACGAAGTGGCAACCCTTTCTAGCCCAAGGAAGACCCAAAGAAAATGGTTTCTTGACTAGCAAAGAAGTCCAGTTATTTTTAATTACCTTTCTTTTGAGAAACTCCAACTGAAATTTTGGGGTCCAATATTTAAATTTTTTTTCTTACCACTTATCTGAACATGGGGAACTCAGAACTCCAACAAAGTGGGTTGGACATCATCCGAAGCATAATAACAGCAATACGAAGTATTCAGTGACCCCCTTAATTACTATCTACCAGCTTTCCAGTTTTTAGTCATTTATAAGAAGCTGCAGCGAGCTTTCAAAACAATTCTCAAGTGTAATCCGAACTTCAAAAGTATCAGTGTAGATACTCTAGGTAAGTCACATTTTCATCAATGGATGACAGTAACTAATAAGTCTCAATTAAACAATGTCTTTTATTCCAAAACTACTTAAGGTCGGTGTGTAAAAATAGGAAGGCAAGAAGAGAACTAAAAAGATAAAACAAATTAAATAATAAAAGAAAAAAAATAGACCCTACTATTTGTCAGAGCCTTGTGCCATGAGTAAGACAATAACTAAAAAGACTTACAACATTTAGTTGGTGACCCACCATGTAGCACATTAGGCATGCCTCAACTAGCTTCGCGTGTATATAAAAGAATAGAAATAAAGAAAAAATAATCAAATACATCACACTCAGTAAATTGTGAGAAGCGTCCTTGATAAATGGATTTATCACTTGGTAACTTGCAAAAACATATGTCTGCTTTGGGTGAGTTACCTTCATATAGTTGTGATCATACTCATTCTCTTCATTTTGACTTTAGTTGATAATTTGTACAACAAAACTATAACGTATTCAACCTGATTAAAAAATATGTAAATAAGTTGCCTTTGGATTATATTAAGCAACCATTCGCTGCAAAGAAGGTATATAGGTTCAACGTGGATAAGCAAGTAATCTTGATTCTTCTGAAGTGTATGCTTGCTGCACAGGACAAATGGCTTCAGTTAAATTTTTTAATAGCAAATGATAGGACAGAAGCAGTACTAATGGAAATGAAATTTCAATATTGCCCATATATATCCAACCCTAAGGCCTAAATAATTTAGGTGGTGTTTGATAAAACTGAGTAATTAAGATCTAAAGGGTTAGTATATCTTAATAAATTAGATCATTTGAGTGAAATAACATCTGAACTTTGGTAACTAAAAAGTATAAAACATCTTAATGACTTTTAAATTTAAAAATATCAATTTTAAATTTAAAAATATCTCAAATTGACTTTTCAAAAATCAATAATTTTAAAATTTGGAATGGAGGGAGTACAATATTTATAGAGGTACCATAAATTTAAATTTTTCATTAAGAGACAACTCTTAATAATTTAGATTTATATCTTCCTCTTGCCGGTTAAGAGACAATAAGAGGCAAACAAAATTTTAACAAACAACTTTACCCTCTTACCAAATAAGATGTGAAGTTGTTAAGAAGTATTAAGAGTTAAACAAACACCACCTAAATCTAACTTGTTATGCAAAAAAGGCCATCAATACCACTAGATGATACTCCCTTGGTCCCAAGATATATATAGATCAAGTTTGACTTTTCAAAGTCGATCTAAGATATTTTCAATTTTAAAATTTATGTGATTCATTTACTTTTTAAAGCATTAGATCTTGTAATTACAAATGGTATTTAGATAGCTTACAATTTTGATAATTATATTGCCTAAAACTAGATTAATTGATATCAATTTTGAGATTGAAAATTTCACCTCAAAAAGTCAATAATAATCCTATATTCGGGAACAGATTGAGTACTACCAAGAGCTACGAAATTGAAACTTACCGTCCCGATCAGATACACCAATGGAACAATGTTAGTAATACGAATATCTAACACAACGAATACTTTTTTCCCTAAAATAAATCAGCTACCAAATGCACTAAACAAAAATAGATAGCCGATCAGAATTCAAAGTGGGGAAAAGGAGAAGGAGAAGAAGAAGAAGAATAAGAAATACCTCGTGCTCTCGGACCAGAGATTGTCGATCCCAGACGAAGAAAGAGAGACAGACAAAGGCTATAAATAGTAATGCAAGACGTTTCGGTCGCCTCAAAAAGTAAGAAGGATTTATATACCTCCATCTGTTCGAAGAAGATGATGATGATGATCTGCTCCTACCCATATACACGTATACATAGACGAATACTGAATGCAACAGAACCTGCTGAATAAATGAATTATTATTGATCCAACAAACAGAAACAGAAGCTGAATCAATAGCACTTCCAGAAGCTATCATATCGAAGAATGGACGGATGGATCCCAAATTTGCCGAGAGAAACGGGGAGAAAGACCAAGACTAATGGTCCGTCCAAAACTTTGGTAAAGTGGAAGAAAGGTACTCTTTCATTTGACCATCTTACTCGAAAATTATATAATTTCTCATAAAGTTTTTTCTTTTATTTAAATTACCTTTTTTAATTACTTATTAATTGAAGTATTTTTTCAATTTTTTATTACCACAATAATTACTTTTTCACTTTTATATGACATCAATAATTATTTTTTCACTTTTCTATGACCCCAATAATTATTTTTTCTCTTTTTTATGACCCTAATAATTACTCTTTTATATATGTAAGTAATTATCTAGATACATTTTTTTTGTAACTCTCACATTCTCAAAGAAGTATATTAAATAGATTGTGACGGTATAAGAGGAAGAATATGATAAATATAGTTACTAATATAAAAATAGGACATTTATTTTGGAACATCTTCAAAAAAAAATTAAGACATTTAATATGGAACGAAAAAAGTACAAAAATATAATCGAGTTACTATTTTGGGATGAATTTAAAGATTAAAAAAATGATAATACGTACTTAACTAGAATAAATTAAAATAGTTGATTATAAATTTAAAATAGATATAATTCAGTATTAATTACGAAATAATAAATTTTATAATTTTCAGTTATAAAATAGTTTCATTACTAATTAAAATAGTTGTCTGCCTTGAAGGGCCTCTTCAGAAATCGTAGAGTGGTTCCAACGTTTGCCGAGTCAACTCAGAGATTGTAGTGTGTTCTCGGAAACGTAGAGCCTGAAAGACAAACAAATGAATATCGTAGGGTGCAAGCTCTTAAGAGAAATCGTAGTGCTCTCTTTTGATGCACCTAAGTGACAAGGCACCACGATCTGAATCGTAGAGCATCATCTGTCTTGTGTCAGAAGCATCGAGCCCCGCGTTTTGTTTAGAGACAAACTTCAGCAAATGTGGAATGGGTTCTAAACGTTAGAGTACTCACCAGTCCCAAGGGCATAAAAGATATCCTTAGTATGCAACAAAGAAGCGTATTGAAGAAGCTAAGGAAAGTACCAATTTGTAAAGAGGAAAACACCTTTTCGGTGTTAGGTGAAAAGCGATCGATGTGTCATGGGCGAATGCAATTCGAAGATGTGCGAAAAGTCTCCATCAAATAACAGAAATGTCAAACGCATTTAATGCTTCAACGGATGGATCTAACGGATAGATTTCAAGATCACATATATGCAAATCAAGCAGATGAGAGAGGCAAACAAGCATTGAACAAAAACGTACAAGAACTCTCAACGCTCAACTCTACGATCTGAGAAAAAGAAAATGTTTGCTCAGCTACTCAGTTCTTTCGAACAAGTGCTTGAACAGCAACTGAGTAGCACCAATCAAGAACTCAACAACTACCAATCAACTGAAGAAAGAGTTCCAAGTCAGAAGGACTTGAAGAGTTCTAAGTGAACTGTGAAGAGCCAAGTCTGCTGGACTTGAAAAGTTCAAGAGTGAACTAAGAAGTTCTGGGCTGGCTTTGATGCAGAAGGAATCATCGCGATTCAAAATTGTAAAAGACATCCTTAGTGGATTTCCTACTCGAGGAGTAGAAAAATGGACTAGGAGCTTTAAAGTGCTCTGAACCACTTAAAATAATTGTGTCTCATACATTCTTGCTATAACTGCTATATCTGTCATAACTGCTATAACTGCCTCACTCTCATAACTTCACTATATCTTAAGGGAGATTAAAACAAATATTAATTCCGCTAAGTTTTAATCATTATCAACTAACAAGTTTAAAACAACAAAGATTTTTAAATATCTATTCAACCCCCCCTTCTAGATAACTATTGTGCCTCCGAAAACTAACAGAATATTTACAAGCGGGTTGGGATCAATGTTAGTAGTAGAAGGTCCTTCGGTTATGATCATCAAAGGAGTGGTCTTGGTGATTGGAGGGGTAAGGGAGGATTGGTTAATATCTGTGGGATGGATTTTTTCGGGGTTAACCTCTTCGGTAGGTGTTGGCATGATGACGGACACTAAAGATACAGAGTGGGTCAGAACCAGTAAACAGATGGTATCATAGTACATTAAAAAAATAAAGGGTTCGGGACTTACATTTGTGCTTGTACAACCATGTTTGATTGTTTAGGAGGCTGAAGTCTCATTCCTTCATTGGTAGTCTATGTGACGCCCCCAAAATAGGTATACAACACCCATTCTGAGTCGTCAAAATACATGGTACAAAAACAACTACAACTTTAATAATACAACATAAAAACTGTGAGTTTAAATACAAATATTACCATCTAGACAATATTCATACCCAAATAAGTCCTCATTACAATTATTGATATATTATTTTACAAAAATAGTGAGGACTACTAAAACGACTTTCTAGAACCTTCATTCCATACCCCGATTAGTACTCGCTATATTCTCGCCTCCTGAGAAGAAAAATGGAACAAAAAGGAAAAGGGTGAGCTCAACTAGCCCAGTAGAGAATATTATGACTAAGATAATATAGAACAAATTATCGTTAGTCTTCAACAGGGAAAATATGATAAAATACAATAGACAACAAGTTTCAGATTAATATTTGCAGCGGAAATAATAATTCATAGAAGAATTACGTAGAGAATGAAATCTACTATTATCTATGAATTTAAATGTCCATCATCAATGTTTTATCCCTGTAACATCAATCAATATACATCATAAATCAAATATTCATCTTTGCACTACAGGCCAAAGATATTCACCAGTTGGTCATGTTCATCTAAACACATGTTCATCTTTGCAGACTACGGCCAAAGATATTCATCGAAATCATTCATCTTTGCACTTCTGAAGCCAAAGATATTCAAGTAATATCATCATTTAGGACCGAGGATGATGAACAATATTTTAAAGGAAACGAATCCAAATAAACAAAATAACAAATATTAAGGATTAGTATTTGGTTTATCCATGTCCAAAAATACCTCATAAATAATCATAGTGGAGTAAAATTCAAGAATGATCAAAACATGGATACAATCAAAGCTAGTATCCATAATAGATATTTTGGACAAAAAAAAAAAAAATTTATTTTTCTATGAATAAAGTCTCAGTATTAATTGAATAGTGTCGATATCGTGAATAGTCTTCAGATATCGTGAACAATAACCCCAACACAAAAAGTTCCAAATTTGATAAAAAGTTCAAACCAATATTTCGCGTAATGATATTGAAGAAAATAATATCATTTAAGAAGAAAATAACATCCTTACCTCGGAAAGACAAGATTTGATTGGAATCTTGGATATAGTCTTTGAAAACTTGCAGACAAGTATAGAACACTCAAAATATCAAAATACTCACAAGAATACTTCGATAATATAGAGAGAAAAGAGAGAAAAACTTCAGTTTAAATGTGATTTTCAATTCTAACCTAAGCACCCTATTTATAGAAAATTGTTTAGAACACCAAAGCAGAAAATTTAATAAAATATTAATATATATATATATATATATATATATACAAATTTCTTACGCCCACTTTTCTAGATCTGAATTCAGCAACTTACATCACATGCAAGACCCACAATTAATGACAAAAACGTTTTTCATATTAAAAATAATTAAAACTTCCAAAAATCAATTATTTCGGAACTTCAATAATTCATAATAAATAGCCCTTTTATCAAAAAAATTCGAACCTCGTGTTCTTTTCATAGGAAATTCCATTATCTACAACTTTGCTGAAGAAAATTTTTCTAAATTCCAAACAGAAATTGACCGAAATCCACAAACGGACGATTTTACAGGCTATAATCAAATTTCAGTCAAGAAATGGGGTCCACCAACATTTCTCCTCATGTACTCATATATCCCACAATCATTGTAAAAATATCACCATTATTATATTATTAAAATATAATAATATATTTAAATGAATTATTTTATCAGAAAAAGATCAAATATTAATTTTTCAACAATTATCACATTAAAAATTTTCTCCATCTATATCCACATAAAATCAATATTTTCATCATCATATAAATCAATAATTAATTATTCACAAATAATATTACGAATCACAATCTCGATAATCGTGTCGTTCCTCAGGAAAAGGGGCTTTCCATAAGGATTTCTCCTTCTTGGCAGCAATTAGGTGACCAAACCTCTCCTTGAGCGAACTTTCTGACATTGTCAATAATGTTATCTAATAATATTATTCGGATAATATGAATTATTGCTTCGATAATGAAAAATAATGTGTAGTGACAATTATTGAAATAACAGTAATATAAAATATCAACGCAATAATTATTGAATCAATAAAATAAAATACTGAACAATAATTACTGTAACAATTATTGAGTAGTGCCTTCTTACGTGAGAATCAATAATTGGTGCAATACCACGTCTTCTTGTCTTGACAACGCCAGATTCGTGTTTTTAACCACCGGGGTATTCCAACAATAATAATTGATAATAACTACGCCGTTATTTATAAATAACTTATACTTGTCGTTTTCTTTATCCAATCACTTTCCGTTATGGGGCCCACACAAGGCTGCGCCGTCGTATGAATATTCCTCGACAGTAAGAATATTCCACGACCAAACGAATATTCTCCGATAAAAATGAATATTTTATAACCACTTGCTTATTTAAAATATTTGCGCATTTTACCCATAACTAACCACATTAATCAAATCAACCCTTACTATTTCAAAATAATAAATTGAGAAAATTAAATTTCATTTATTAATAATTTTAGATTTTACAGTCTATGGACTAGCTTTACTATTTCTACAACTCAGTGTTGGGCAAGGTCTTCGATGACGATGTTCGGTCAGGAGTATTCAGTCCAATCTGAGATTTGGTGAGTATTGGGTCCTCGGATAAAAATCCAGTGGGTGTGCCACCCTTTGTTGCCCGATAGGGTGTTCATTAGGGATCGTTTTTCGAGGTGTTTGGGTAGGTTCGCTTTGGATTGTTTATCAGCCAAAACCCAGGCTCTTGGGATCGACCTTCGGAAAAGAGGGATAAAAATAAGTTGGGGAAACGCCGAGCTCATGGTAGACGGCGATGAAAGCGACGATGTTGATATAGGAATTTGGCCCGAGTTGGGTAATAACCATACCAATAAATTCGAGGAGTGTGATGATGAAAGCGTGAAGGGGTAGATGAACCCTTTTTTTTAGTAGGGTGACGGACATGGCTGTCCAGCCGTCAGTACGGTGGTATATGCGGTCGGTCTCGGAAGGGGCCTTTAGATCGTATGTTTCCGGGATGCTATATTGTTCCTGGATTTCACTGGTAGAAAATAAATAAATATATAATGCCTTAAAAACGCCAGAAATGTCGTGGTTAGCTGTGTCATCTATTAGACACATTTAAGCAACGTTTTTAAACGTTGTAGTTTGACACATCACACAACGTTTTTTTCTCCTAAAAACGTTGTATATTTGTTTTTCATAAGGTGTTGGATGCGTGAAAATATTGTAGATAGTATAATTCCACAACATTTCTGACTTAAAAACGCGTAATATATATATATATATATATATATATATATATATATATATATATATATATATATATATAACGACTTTGAATCTCTAGCTTAGCAAGCAACAACGTTTATTTTGTCAAAAACGTTGTAGATAGTATGATTCCACAACGTTTTGAGTTAAAAACGTTGTAATATATATATATTTACACAAGTAACGACTTTTTTTTCTTCTAAAAAGCTTTGTAGCTGGTTGATACGAGGTGTATTGCATTCATTTAACTTAATATATCCAATGCCTAAATGAATGGCAATAAAAAATGTAACTATATTCAAAAATATAATTCAAATAAGAATACAATACATAATTACATGTAGTTGATGAACATGCCTATTTGTAATTAACCAATTAAGGATCTGACATTCCAGCATAAACTAACATTTGCCTGCTGGAAGACATTATTAAAATCCAATAAAAATTAAATTTGCACTTGGATCTATCTACAAGGTACGTCATATTATATATAACCTCTGCTTCAGCATTTACCTAGAAAAGAAATTTAAATTAGAAACCGGCAAATGGAAAAAATTAATTAGAGAAACCAAAGCAAAGCGTGGTAATAATTCATAACTACCACACCAGCATTATTCCAAAATAAACAAAGAAGTTACCAAACAAAGTCAGACATTAATCTTTAATCATTATTAGCTGTGATTCACAAGTTTAGCAGGAAAGAAAACAACTCTTTCCTCACAAAGAATATAATTACTGGAAGCCAAATCATAGCAAGAGCTAAACCAAATCCTACCTCAAATTATAAAGTTAAATCAGTTCCACCTGTTATGTTCCAAACAATACCAGTAGCTCTTTCTATACCAAGATCTAGTAAAGGTGATTGAACAGCATTTAGAGCAACATCTCTCGCCCTGCAATGGGAAAAGAAAATGTATAAGAAATCTTAAATCAATACATCTCTGATCTCTCTCTCTCTCTCTCATACAAGCCCAGCTTCTCCTTAAGTTTGTCATGCTCATGCATGATGCATCAGTTGGGTACAATTACCAGAGCCATGTGATAGGGGTAGACCTGACAAAATATGGTTATGAGTTGGTTTTGGTTTTCAAAATATGGTTAACCAACTATTTAAGAACTAAAATCATATTAACCATTTTTAATATGGATAATGTGGGTTGAAACCATATGGTTATAGTTAAAAATCATATTAATCATTTTAAAATGTTTTGACTTTTAAACAAAATTTTTTAAAAATAAAATTAATATATAATATAGATAGAGAGACGGATATAAGGGGTGGGTATGGGTAGGGGTAAAGGGTGGGAGGTGTATACATAATCGCTTAATATTAATTTTTTTGGGAGTGGAGGTGGGGGTGGGGTAGGGGTGGGGGTAGGGGGTGGGTGGGGTGGGGTGGGGGTAAGGGTGTATAAATAATCACATAATATTTTTTTTTGGTGGGGGTGGGTGGAGTGGGTGGGGTAGGGGGTAAGGGGTGTATACATAATCACATAATATTTTTTATGGAGGTGGAGGTGGGGTGGGGGGTGGGTGGCGGGGGTGGGTGGTGAGGTGGGTGGGGTGGGGTGGGGTGTATACATAATCACATAATATATTTTTTATGGAGGTGGGGTGGGGTGGGGTGGGGTAGGGGTGGGGTGGGTGGGGTGTATACATAATCATATAATATATTTTTTTTTATAGAGGTGAGGGTGAGGGTGCGTGGGGGGGGGGTGGGGGTGGGCGTGGGGGTGGGTGGGGTAGGGGTAAGGGGTGTATACATAATCACATAATATTTTTTTTTGTGGGGGTGGGGGTGGGGGTGGGGTGTATACATAATCACATAATAGTATATATATATATATATATATATATATATATATATAATTACAACCAAGTTGTGCACATACTCAAGGGCGGAGCCAGGATTTTTTTTCCTCCTGGGCTACATACATATCAATTAAGCTGCATAGTTTCTACTACTTGGTGTCATGAACACTCGAGCCTTGTTTCTCTTACTACATAGAGTGATGCCTTCTAAATTATAAGTGACCACATAAAATTTATTGCTTATATATAATATATCATAAATATACCATAAATATACAATATCAATTCAAATATTCAATGAAAATAACACAAATTAATAAATACATAATCTATAATTCATGGCATAAGTATTTGTTTTTCTAAGTTTATAGATAATTATATTACTATTCTCAAAACAACACATTAACCACTTCCTCCGTTCAAATCAATCTATTCAATTTTCAATTTTTAACTATTGCCAGAGCATAAGTTTATGGTATATTATCTAAACAAGCATAACTTGCTCTGGCATAAACAAAACTACTCCATCCATGTATTTTACATTTTTTTTATAAAAAAAAGTATAAAAATTTCATGAGAGTTGAAAATCTGCGCTGTTCTTCTAATATCTAGAAATCCTAGGTAAGATTTCTATGCATGAACTGATAATGGTTCAATTTTTATTTGAACTAAAACAGGAACAAAAGCATTTGGATAAAAAGACAACTAACTGGTAGATAGAAAATACAAAAGGAAGAGAGAGAATTACTTGGAGATTGAATGAGAGATAATTGCTTAACGATTGCGGCGTCGCATTTCATGACTCGTGAGATTCAGAGGCGAGGCGAGACTAAGGGGAAAAAAAGGGGGCGGCTGAGGCGATTTTGAAGAGGGTTAAGGTTTTTTTTTTTTTTTTTTAATCTTACATGAAACGTTGTCGTTTCATGTAAGATTAAAAAAAAAAATTAAATCTAGCTGCTGCAGAAGAAGAAAGGAAGAAGAAGGCGGGCGGCGGCAACGGATTGGGGGCTAGGTGTAACTCATTTGGGTTGGCCGGTTGGACTTATGAAAACATATATGTATTAAATATTTGGCAAAAAAATCACCCGGGCTACAGCTCACCCTAACCCATACGTGGCTCCGCCCTTGCACATACCCAAAAACCTAAAGGGTCTGCTTGAATATTCAAAAGTAATTAATGCATCTAATATCCTGCTTATTGCAAAACTAAGATTAGTACAACCACCTTTTGTAAAATGAAAGAAATGCTATAATAATCAAAACTATTTAATTTCTAAGACTGATAATGTTAGAATGGTTTCTTTGAGGAAGCTGCCATTGATTTTAATATCCTGAAGCAAAGATGTACCACACACGAACAGAAACAAAAACAGGGTAGGATTATAAACCTTTTAGTCTGCCAGCATTATCAACTAGTCTGTATTGATTATTATAGGGTACAATTTGTGATTTAGTCTATAAAAACAGGGTAGGATTATCAACTAGTCTGTAATATATGCTTCTGCAATATAGTCTAGTACTGAAGAAGCATATATTACAGCATTATAGGGTACAATTTGTGATTTAGTCTATAAAATATTTAGTATATATTACAGTTTTTTTTATCGTTATCTTAAATTGTGGAGTATTAAAAAATTAAAATGTTTGAATCAGATGGAAACTCCAGAATTATATGTAGAAGACTGCTACCGCATTTTTCGAGAAAGTAAGAGTTGGATGGTCAACTTTTATTATTGAAAAGGTTGATAAGAATATCAAATTCGTACACCATGCAAAATACTACTCCCTCAGTCCCAAATTAATTGCTCAATTTTAACTTTTTAAAGTCAAATTGACTATTTTTAAAGCTAATCTTTTTATTATTTTTGCTAAAATATAGGTGAGGAGATTATAACAAAAAAAAAGTATATACAATTTATTACTAATCCCAATTTTTATAATTTTAGAAATATATTTATATATACTTAATTATTAATTCTAAAAATAATCAATTTGACTTAAACAAATCAAAACTGAGCAATTAATTTAGAACGGATGGAGTATAACGTTATGCAACGTCATTCATTCAATAATAAAAAACTTAGCTTATATCAGTTTCACCTTAAGACCATCAAAGGTCTTAACATTAACTTTGTGTTTTGACTGACAAAAATGAAACGAGATGAAATAAAAAATAACATTTAAATAAATAAAACTAACATTAACCCAGACATAAATAGAATACAAATAAAGTCAACCCAATTAATATTAAAATCTACCTTCCAAGAAAAAATAATTGGAATAATAAATGGAAAATATTAAATGAAACAGTAAACTCTCAACGTGCATTATATATATATACACATATATAGAACCCTATCCATTGGAAATAATATACGGCTAAATAAATCTGTACTTGTTATTTAGCTAGGGAAAAAAAATTTATGTACCTGCTGAATAACTAAAACTTGTAGCATCCTGAAAACATAAGCCAGTAATAAATTTAATAGCAAATATAGAGAGCATATACTTGATCGGGTGCTGCTTTTCTGCTGTTAAAAATAAGAAAACGTTTTTGCTTCTAAATGTACCAAATGTATATAACACAGAACGAGTACACCCAATTCCCTCTCCCTCTCCCTCTCGTCTTACCCCTCTCTCTTCAAAGAGATGAAAAAAATACAAAACATGAACTGGTAATCGAGTTAGGCTTCAATGGGATCCAAGAAACAGTATGGCACAAACTTCCAAGACTCTACATTTCATGAGCACCCGCACCTTTTTTATGTCATATTTTACAACTAATCAGGCCAGATCTCAATTCTCAGAAGTTTTGCTCACATAGAATAAAGCCATGAATAAGGCACTGAGCAGACTGTATTTGATCCAGCATTCCTGATACTATAACCATGCCTTCAGTTGCCCCAAGTCTTGGGTCGTGAACAACTACCTTTGCCCCCGATATCTGAATTACAATCATTCAGATGGACAATGCATTATGATATAAACATTACATAATCTTCCATATTTTATGAAATACAACAAACTTTTGAACAGCATGCACACCTGCCTAACTTGAACCAGGTTTACTGTTATTATCTCCATAGACATGGCTTAACAATGCCCAAGGAATTACAATCTCAACCGTTGTGGCAAGCTCAACGGAGGCCCGAACTTCACTGCAAAATGAAAAATTGTTTCAGAATAGGACAGTATATATGTAAGAAAAGGGGGGGGGGGGGGGGAGGAGGGGGAGGGGGAGAGAGAGAGAGAGAGAGAGAGGCAGGGATTTAGTCTTTTATTTCAAACAGAAAAAAAGTTTTGCACTCATGTTCAGGTCGTGCAGTACATGAAATGTTCTTCACCAAGTCCTCATACAACCTATCATTCAAAGATTTAGTTGATATTCCAAATAGATCATCCTTCATCACCCAAAATACACCCCCAAAATAAAAGCTCTAAAAATCCAAAAACAAAAAATAGCAGAATTACTACAAGTCTGGGCTGTTTTGACATTATAGTCAATTTTAAAGTTATCTAAGAAGGTTGACTGGTAAATATCTTTAGGACAAACCCTAGGTATGTTCTAATTACTTAAAACTTGACTGATGTTTTCATATCAGTGTTCTTCTTGGTTAACTATGTCTGGAACAGGGGGCTAATTCTAAATCATTAGCCTAAAATAATAGCAAAAAAAACTTTAGTAAAAATCACCACATGCAATTATCAAATGACTAATTGTCAAGTGGTGGAGGATGTCCACCATATACACTATAGTCCAATATTTCATATTATTCCACAAAAGTATTAGTTTTCTGAGTTGAAAGAGAGTGAAATAGTATAGCAGAATGTAGGTGAAAAAGAACATGCCTTCTATTGGGACCATTGACCAGCGAAAAACCACCCCCATGATCAGCAACTGCCCCCTGGTTCCCAGTGTTAGTTGCCTGGAGAAACATAAAGAAAACAGAAAACAATTGTGTTGATTTTTTCAGTCCTTTTTACAGATTGGCTGTAAATAGTAAAGTTGAATCCAATTAGAATTCTAATGCAATCACGAGCCACCAACCTGAGAACTCCATCTTTCCGGTGAGAATTGTCTATCAAATAATGAACCCTTTCCTGGTCTCTCACTTCCATAATGATAGGTAGCTCTCTCTAAATAAGCTGGACCAAAACGATCCACATCCATACTGTGTGAAAATGCAGGGTGAGGTTCAGGGTGTTGGGATGAAATAGCAACTCGCTCTGCACCACGAGGAAGTCCCACTGGGGAAGGATAACCAGGGGAAATAGAATCATGCCTTTGCCTAAACAAAGGTGGTGGCATTTCAGGGTAAGGGGACAGATATGTAGAGCTGTTGATACTTGAAAGTTGTGGTTTCATTGGTAAAATTATTTCCCTTAACCTGCTTGTTATTTGAAATAAAGTGTCTTGCACAGACTGTAAGTTACCAATTACCTGCCAAAACACACCAATGCTTCATCAGTAGGAAGTTTGAAATTTCACATAACATATTTTACTCAAGTAGATGGAAGAAATCATGCATGGGTCCTGTCAGGAGGAATCCTACACAATCAATCTAATAGGTTCTATGTTGGCGAATCCCCGAGTCCAAATTCGTGGATTCTTTCGTAGTTCTTTTAATAAAGTAAAATAACAGTAGTACTATATAAATAAAATAATGAGCATAGTGGTATACAACTGTCAAGTACTTGTTGGATATTAGTTCAGACTATACTACTATCTATAATAAAATATAGACTTAGTGGACTACAAAGACTCCACTTCCCATAATAAACAAATCACTTTTTACATATATTGTTGACGAACACATAAGAAAAAGACTACATTCCCAAAAAAAAGGATAAGAGGAAGACGGAATAGATCACTGCAGTTAAGTCGACTCCTCTTATGTTGATAGCGAACAATTTCTTCTTCATTCAATGAACAACTCAGATGCCAAAACTTTTTTCCCCTTTCCCCAACCGGATGAGATTTTTGGGCTGAACTTCAATAAGGCGTGCGCCTCATGCGCCTAGGCTGCTGAGATGCACACCTCACCTTAAGCAAATCGAGGCACACACCTTGGGCCTCACAGTGCCTCTTGCCTAGGCGCGCCTTTAATAACACCGGTTATCATCCAAGAGTACAAGGAGATCAAGTGGTGTATCCACAACATAGTTAATAGCAAAATCAGAAGAAAGCAGCCAATTTGTCAGTACATCTATTTCCCTCTCTCCATGAATGCCCAATTTTGACAGTCCAAGGCTTTCTAAGTAAGCTTCTACAGTCTTGAATCAAACTCCCATCCGAGTGGTTGTGAGCATCAACATTTTGGATGTGTTTCGAGGTTGATTCCGAGTCCGATTCAATTTCCAGCATAAGAATCCTCATATATCCCATGCCAACAAAGAGACCTGTCCTTCAAGCCCACAACTCAACAGTGCAAATCCTACACTAATCAATTCGGCCAAAAAAACCTTTAACCCATCTCCCATTGTCATCATGAATGAGGCCACCAATAGCAACTGAAAAGGGGAAATTTTTAATACTAGCATCGGTGTTGAGCTTTTTCCAGTCCATAGGAGGCAATCTCCACCTTACAAGCTTGGGATAAGGATCACAATTATGGTTTGCATTACCAGGAAAAGCTTGTCCAAGATCAGTTACAAAAAGAAAGATAGAATGGGTAATTTCAAGGAAAGAAAGAAGAAAGATAGAATGGGTAATTTCAAGGAAAGAAGGCACAACATACCATATTGTCCATAGGACAGCAATAAAATGAGAGACCAACGATGATTAGGCCATAAAGAGGACAAGAGAGTTTTTGTGAGGTTTGTTTGAACCCACTCCAACAGAGATGCAAAAAAGAAAGAATTATGAAATTGACTTGGAACATATTTGGCCCACACAATTCTAGCTTTAGGACAGTCCTTTAACACATGCAAGGTATTTTAATTCACAAAACCACACCTAGTACAAATAACAGACTCACACATGCCTTTTGAGCCTGTTCTCATTTGTTAATTTTTTTTCTTTGAGGACTAACCATAAAAAGACTTTGCTTTCGGGAATTTTACACTGCCAAAGCCACTTCCAGTTAGTAGTTAGTACCATTAACAGGTTGCCTTGTGGAGTTTTGGATAAATTTATGGGCAGATTTCGCAAAGAGACATTCATCAGGGGAATGTCCCCAAATTCTCAAGTCAGCTCTAGCCTCACACTTGGGGATCGGAATATCCATGATCAAGTTTCGCACCTCATCATTTAAAGGAGTATGAAGATTAGAAAAATTACAATTTCCCTCCTCATCAATAATGTCACAGACCCTAAGATCACAATAATTATTAGATATGGATCAATTAAGTACATCACGCAACGGTTTATTCCCTGGCCAAGTGTCGTTCCAAAGCGAAACATTCTGCCCATCACCAATTTTCTATTTGAACCCCTGCTTAACTTCATTTAGGCTTCTAAGAACCCCCCCACCACCCCCCCCCCCCAAAAAAAAAAAAAATAAGAATTAGAAGCATCATTCCTAACAGAGCATTCAAAATATATCTTTGTTCACTACATATTTGTTTCTCCATATCTCAACTCATTTCCCTTTTTCCCCACTAGCCACTTTCCAACCAACTTTGGCAAGCATTGCAATGTTAGAATACCTAGTTTTCCAAATTCCAAGCCCACCTTCCACTTTACTTTTAGTTACTTCTTCCCAGTTAACTAAGTGAATACCTTTCTCCCCATTTTTATTAAACCATAATTTTTTTTATGTTTATTTGCCAAAGATCCTTTCAAATGCTTGAAGGCAACCACACAGTCTGCATAGTGCAAATGGGCAGAGCTGCCATGACAGCTTGAATAAGTGTCGCTCTACCCGTTACACTAAGGCATCTAGACTTCCAACCAACAAGTCTTTTTTATAACATACATGTGTTCCTATCAATGCGAGAATGAAAGAGGGAACCCCAAGATATTTTCCCAAATTGTCAGCTGATGCGTCAATCCGAAATCTTCAAATTAGGGTTTCGGTCAACTCATGAACCTTGACTTTGACTGCCGCTTGACTGCCTTCAATTCACCGGAAAACCAGCAAAAACTCCATCGGAGTGTGAAATGATTCGGGAGGACTCTCCAATGCTTAAGTCAGAACAGTGATATGGAAGGAGAGAATTGTTATTAGAGTAAATAGCATACCTTGAATGTGTTGGAACATCCCTTATTTATAACATGATAATCCTCTCCTTCAAAAGTTAACTGTTAAGAATTAGAATCCTAATCGACTTTAGAGACCTTCCAGATTGTCAATCCTTAGCTGGTTAAACTTCCTGAAAATTCTATCCTTTATTTAGATTTAATATACTTCTAAAATACTCAATGAGCGAAATTATTATATTACCCTTCATTAACAAAATTCTAGAAATAACACGTGACAACTCGTCATTAATGGGTTATTTTTACCCACATCATTTGCCCCCTACTCCTTTAAAAATAAAATTTTAAAGTAGTAGATAATAATTGATTTTTTTTGGCACCCATAGTACTAATTTAAAGTCCCTATGGCCCCTTTTTTTAAAACACCCATGACGCTAATTCTGGGCACCCATGACCTTAATTCTATTCTAGGTCCCTATGGCCTTAATTTATGGGCTTGATTGCCTTCATGGACTTGATTTTGGGCTGCATGGCGTTGATTCTGGGTTGCATGTCCTTGATTCCTAACCTCCATGGCCTTGATTCTGGGCTCCATGACCTTTATTTTGGGCCTCTAGGGCCTTAATTATGGGCTCCATAGCCTGAGTCTAGCCTCCATGACCTTAATTCCGGGTCTTCACGGTCTTGATTCTTGGCCTCTAGGACCTTAATTATGGGCTCCATAACCTTGATCCTAGCCTCCATGACCTTAAATTCAGGCCTTCATGGCCTTGATTCTTGGCCTCTATGGCCTTAATCGTCTACCCAGATCCGGACCACCACCATTCTGCCATTTTGGTTGATTTGTGATCGAAGGTCCACCTGAATTGGACGTTGGAAGCACTCAGTGTATGGTTCACTATGAGTACGAATAGGTTCCTCATGGATGTGAGGAGGTAGAGGGTGATGATGAGAGGGTTGCGGAACATAAGCAGAATTTGCATCATGTTCTGGATTGTCAAGAGGTGGAGGTGGAGGGTTGCGATCTTGTGCTGTAGCGCGGGTAATCACCATTTAAATTCTCTGAATTGTGAGAAAAAGACGATTTTTGTTCTCTTCCCACAGACGAAACTATATAAAACCTTTAAATTAAGGTTTCAATCAACCCACAAACCTTGATTACTTTGACAGCCGCTTGACCTCCTTGAATTCACCGAAAAACCTGCAAAAAGTCCACCAAAGTGAGAGAATTGTTATTAGAGCAAATAGCGTACCTTGAATGTGTTGAAACATTCCTTATGTATAGCATGAGAGTCCTCTCCTTCATCAGTTTGAAATAGTGTTCTATTACCTTGTATTACCGGTTTTTACTGAAGTTTTTTTACCCGTACCAAATCGTCCTGGTTCGATAATTTATCGATTTTTTTGCCCAACTAAGGACAACTTAGAAGGTCTCTAAAGCCAATAAATAACGTTTATTAAGTATATATTATGCATATATTATACCCAATAGTAATAATAATTACTCAAGTACTCCATATTGCTCAATGCGATCACTCCTTCCTCATCTTATTCAACCTCGACGACAATCTCCCTCTCAGCTAGATCTCACTCACTACCTGATTCACTAACCCTTGGTTTCTAACTTCCAAGTTGCAGAACATGGGTGGAGAAATTTTGAAGGAAATCAAATGGATCTTTGAACCTTTTGCTGTTTTCAGTGGAATTGAATACTAAAAATGATGACTTTCAGTTATGATATTATGAAATCTTGGCCACATAAGGCATGCATATAAAAGAGGTTTGAAATATTTTCATTCACTCGCTTAGTGGCCATGGCCATGAAATATAATAAAAATCAGTAATATGGTAGCAATAATAGTATGCCATTTTAGATCTATGATATTTACCGTACTGTTCCAATAAATACTGTATATAAACATATATTATATATATTATACCAGTTACTGCTGACTACTCGAGTACTCCATAGCTCAATCTCACTCGCTGCCTGATTCACTGACCCTTGTCTTCTAACTTCCAAGATTCAGAACATGGGTGGAGAATAATTTTAAAGGAAATCAAAAAAGATCTTCAATCCTTTGCTGCTTTGTGGAATTGAAGGCTGAAAATGATGACTTTCAGCTGTGGTATTATGAAATCTTGGCTGAATAAGGCATTCATGTGAAAAGAGGTTTGAAACTATATTTTCTTTAACTCTCTCATTGAAAATGGGAATTTCTTCCTCTATTTCTCCCATTCTCACCCGTTGTAATTGGTGCTTCGGCCAGGGCTGGGTTGAAATCTCTTTAAATTTTCTGTTATTTACACTATTGGTTGTTGATTTGGTTGATTGGGTCATAGCTGAGATGCCATTTCATGGTTGATGCTTTCTTTTTCCTTTAGATCAATTTACTGTGATACTATGCTATGCTTCGATGGTCTTTGAAATAGTTTTTTTTTATATATATATAACTAGAACTAATGCGTGAAAAGCTAAGGCACCCAATTTGGATTGTAATGGTTTTAACCAGTTTAGTTTAAGGATTTTGTCAAGGGTTTCAAGGCTTGAAAAACAGGTGAAAATGTTAACAAAATAAATCAGTATATAAACGGAACCGTATCATACCTTACAGCAAAACACCAGTATTACATTTTTGAAATTTAAGGTAACCATCCAGTACAGTTTTATCGGTTCAGTATGGTAGACATACGCGTGAACACCCCTACCTATAAAGAGTTCAGGTAGTATATTTCAATACTTACATTTGTTTACTGTATCTAGAGTGGATAACGCAGAATAGCCTAGCTAGAGAAAAAACTTAGATGTTGGATCTTGATTTGTGCCTACCTAACTGACATGATGACCTTTAGAAAATCCTAGTGTAATTACTGATGAAATATACCTAATACAAGTAAAAGGCTAACTTGAGCACTTAATTGAACACGAAGCATGAACTACCTGCACAACTTCATCAGTCTGAGAACCATATTTTGAAACTTGTTCCTTGGGAAAAACATATATGCTAGCACCAGTAACTCTTCTCAACTCAGCAATGATAATACCTCCTTTACCGAACAAACAACCCATCTGCTGTGAATGCACAAGTAGCCTTGCAACAACTGCAGCACCTGCTTCAAATCCAATCTCAGCGATTCGACCATGTACACGAATAACAGCATCCTGTATTGGAGAATGTCTTTGCTCTGAGTGCTGTTAGATGAGGAACAAGGCAAATAAAACAGCAAGATAAAGGACTTAAATACTTGTAAGCATACACATATATCAAAGAAATAAATCAGGCAGAAACACTGAAATTCAACATGTATCAAGGATGACTATTTTAGTGATTTGATGAGACAATATAGCTTAATGGAGTGATGTTGACATCTTAATGTTGTTGTTGACGCATCTGTGACATCTTTACTGTTGAATAGACCCAACAATTAACTATTAAAACGTAATGTACACTCGTACAAATATATATCATACTGTGAGTCTGTGACCACAAAGAAATTTCTAGTTCTGAGATGACAGTTAGAGGTATAGGACTGATATACAGGCTAATTATAAAAAAAGGCTGAAACTACATTAGTGAAAAGAAAGAAAAAAACATTAAAAAAAATAAAAAAATAAAAATGCAATAGCTGGCCCTGAAAGCCATATTTTGATATGAATCATATGATATAATAGTGGTGTGTGTTTGTGTTTGAGTGACATGCCTCTCGTGCAGATATAAGAACCACCCTTTCATCTGAATCAGGTGCTGCAGCATCAGCTATCTTGATAGATGCACCAGTTTCGTTCTGTAGTGCCCGGATGATAGAGCCACCCTTCCCTATTAAACTTCCAACTTTCTCAACTTGACATAGCAGTTTAAAAACAACCTCCTCTTCCATCTACTCACCAGCAATAGTAATAATACACTACACCTTGATTTGTTGGTACAAGCATAATTCTTAATATTATCTTCAAGACAGAAACAGACAGTAGGGGTGAAGTTTTTCTTATATCTGCAAATCAATCAAACATCAGAATAAACGGCTGACCTACAGAAAATAAAAACAGAATGAAGAAGGAAAATGAGAGAGAGATACAAAGCCTCATAAAAGTTATATACCGACTGAAAAAAACTAAAATTGAATATCAAATACACCCTACCTACTACCCAGCCCTAGGAGGAAAGAACAACTATTTGATCCAATTTTTCTATCAGCGTAGAAGAGCTCATAACCCAAACCCCCTCAAATCTCTTGTTGGTCGTGACGACCAGGTCGTCTCGTCGACTCCTCTGATCTCATACTCCCTCCCTCCCTCGCCTTTGACTTTTTCTCAGTATATTCCATACCCATAGCCGGCTTTCGGCTGCGACGAACATAATTTGTTTGAGTCCGGCCCATCTGGTCGTTTAAGTTGAATTTGGGCCTTATTCTATCATTCAACACTATTTTATACTCCCTCCCTCCGTCCCAGAATAAAAATCTTGATGGACTTTTTAGGCATTCTTTCTTCTTCCGTCCCAGAATAAAAGTCTTAATTGACTTTTTAGGCATATTAAGAAAGAGGATAAAATGACAAAATTATCCATATTTAAATTCTCATTTAATTGCATAGTTTTTTGCACATTATTAGTGATGCTACATTAATATGCATAGAGAATAGAAATATAGTAACAATTAATAATAAGGGTATTATATGCAAATTATTATAAAAAATACATCATTTAAGGTAAGTAGATATTTAACTTGGAACTACTTAAAATAGTAATAAATATTTTTATCCTGGGACGGAGGGAGTAGTATAATATAAATTATACACAAATTAAAAATAGAAAGGAAAATAAAAATAAGAGTAGGATAATAAATTACCAGAGAGCGGTAGAGTAACGATAGGAATAAGAAAGTTAAAAAAAAATAGTAAAACAACCTCAAGAATGATGAGTTTTTTTTTCTCCCTCTCTCTTTATAAAATATATATGTAAAAATATTTAAAGTGTCATATACCCCCCCAAAACGCCAACTCATTCTAATGACTACTTCTCTAATTGCTTTGAAGGTATTATTATTATTATTAGAGCTGTTAAAAAATAGGTTTTGATTGTTTTTGGGTACATAAAATAGGTTTGGGTTGATTTTGAAATCAAAATTATATAACCTATATTTAATATGGATTATGTGGTTTGGATTTAATGGTTATGAGTCGCATTCAGGTCAATCCATTTTTCAAATTATAGTTTCACTAAAATCTTAATTTCTGTTATACTAAAAGAGTCTTATTTTAATTTTTTAGACCTAAATTTGAAACTAAATTTTTTTAATTGATGTGACTAATTTGAATATTAAAATATTAATTTTGTGATTATAGACACTTTTTAAAAAAATTACATTAATAATTATTATGTTAATTAAAATTAATGAAATTATTGAGTAAGTATTATTTTGTTGGAGTGTATATATAATCAAGAAATATTATTTTTATAATAATTTATTATTAGTTGCTTAGACCTTATTTAATTATAAACCCCAATTTATACATGGTTATTATTAAATTAATAATTATCTTTTAAATTTGTAGTTATATTTAATTATGAAGATTGTTTATAATTAATTTCGAAAGACTACTAATGTAGTAAATGCTCTTCAATATGGAGAGAGTTAGAACTTAGAACGTAGTAATGTAGTACTACTTACTCCCTATTGGATGGAGAGAGAGATTCTGGATGGATTTTGATGAGTTAAGTAGAAGTGAGCAATTAGGTTATAACCGAACTGAATAGTTTATTCAATTATAATAAAAAAAATAACACATTTTTTATATCTGAATTAATAACCGAAATAGTAGATAAACGAATTACCGAATAACCGAATTGGTTAATAACCGAAATGAAGGTTTCCCCACATGTTTGACATATTAAAATTTTCGATTGGATTTTACCGTGTTAACCCAAAATAGAGCACCATCAAAGCAGAAAACTAAACTTAGGCATCCATTGAACAAAATACATCTATGTTAACTACCAACTCCAAAATTATAAAGTTTTTTTGTTTTTCAGTTGAGCACAAAAAAAGGATGAAATGAAGAAAAAAATAGAGAAAAATTACTATATCTCAATGTATGTGATAGGCTGTAGCATCACGGATTATATTTTTCATCTTCCACCGTCTTACTGTTTTATGCCTCTATCTACCAAAACCCATTAAATTATCTAGGCAAAGTGTGAGACTCCGAATTTTATGAAATAAAAGTATTCAATTTTTTTTATTTTGGTAAATAGTTAAATTGATAAAAGTTTAAAGTTAAGGGTGATATGTGAAAAAATTTCAAAGTAGGCAACTTGTCATAAAATACCCGGTTACTATTTACTCTAGTGTTGTTCACTTGAGTATTTGGGGTATTTTTAGTGTCGGAGTACTATTCACGAGTTACTATTCACCCGATTACTATTCACTCTAGTATTGTTCACTCGGGTATTTGGGACATTTTTTGTGTCGGGATATACTATTCACAAGGAACTATTCCTCAAGTACTTATTCACTTGGTACTATTCACCCGAAAAATATATTTCTTTTGGCTTCAAATCATTTTAGAGTACAATATTATTCCATGAAGAGATGTGCTAATTTTTTCGAATCATTGGTTGAAATTATAATAAGAAATCAATATGGATCGTTGGTTTAAAGTTTTAATAGTAAAATCTTTTATATAAAAACATAATACTTTTATAAAGTTATTCTATAAATAGAATATATTATATTCTATTATGACATAGTGTCTGCATAGTGTTTTGCATAGTAAAATCTTTTTATATAAAATGTAATATTTTTATAAAGTTATTCTATAAATAGAATATATTATATTTTATTATGCATAGTGTTGCATAAATGCCTCGCATATAGTATTTTGCATAGTAAAAATATTTTATATAAAAACGAGTAATACTTTTATAAAATTATTCGTTTTATTAGATTATAAATAGAATATATTATATTTTATTTAAAAGATTTTGCTGCTTTAAATATGGATCCGTCCGATTAAAAAGTAAATCAATCTGGACCGTTCATGAATTAGTTACTATCGTTCCATTCTTCTATAAATAGAAGCTCATTCATTCATTATTTCTTTCGAATTCACCAAACTCTAGATAGAGAAACTATAGAGAAAGAAGAAAAAAGCTCGCTACTTCACTACTTCTATATCCAAATTATTTTTTTTTTCTAAGGTAAGAGATATTATTTGTTGTACACGTAAAGGGTATTCTTCTTTTTCTTATTCGTGTGAGAACTTCATTATTCCATTCTTTATTATTCATTGGAATAACTCATATCACGCGGGATACCCTATATACTTGGTGAAATTCTTCCATTATTCCATTCTTTATTATTCATTGGAATAACTCAGATACGGGATACCCTATACTTGTGAAATTCTTCATTATTCCATTATTTATTATTATGTTGGAATAACTTTGTCATGCAAAAAATCTTTGCATACATGGTGAATTTCATTGTTATTCCATTTGTGAGACCCCATATTTTATCAATAAAGATTTAAATTTTGTCGAAATAATTTTTAATATTATGGTGTGAATTTGAGATAATATTATAGTTGTGGATAGTATTTATAAATTTTGCAAAGTATGCAAGTTGTTATAAAATATTCGTTTGGTCGGAGAATATTCTTTTTGTTAGGGAATATTCGCATAAATACTCAATCATTGGTGGACCCCATAACAAAATTATTGTTTTATTGATTGAAAACGCGAAAAATATTTTATAAAATAACTACGGAGGTGTTACCGTTAAAAAAGCTGTTGAACTACCCGTGGTAAAAGTACAAGAATGTCTGGCGTGGTTGCATAAGAAGACACAAGATTGATTATTGATGCTTACGTGAGAAGTCACTCAAATATATGCTCAATTATTGCTTCATGATAATTCTTTGCATCATATCTCTTATATTATTGATTCAATTATTGTCACAATTATCATCTCATATAATATGTTATATTATTAATTGAGACGACAAGTTATAAATGATTAATAATTGTTGAAAGATTAAAAAATGTGTTGATTAAAAATAAAATGATTTGTGGTAATATTTATTCAATCTTTAATGTATATAAAGAGTCATTATGAGACGTTTGTGGTAAGTTTGATTATTTTATGGGGGGCCCATATATGTCATTATCTAAGAGTCTCTTCAAATCAATAGTAATTACCTTTGTGAATAGTAATTACCTTCGTCGATAGTATTTACCTTCGTCGATAATAAGAATTCACCTTCGTCAATAGTAATTACCTTCATCAATAGTATTTACCTTCATACATAGTAATTACCTCAGAATAGTAATTACCTTCGTCAATAGTAATTACCTTTACCAGACGTCGAACCACTTGCCGCTTTCACATTACAAAGCGCCAAACCACTCTGCTGCTTTCACATTACAAAGGCCGAACCACTTGTCGTTTCACATTACAAAAGCGCCGAACCACCACTTTTCTTTTCACATCACCAAATACGTCAAGCCACTTGCTTTTCACATGGTAGGTCTTAAGCTAGAAATCTTCTATAAATAGAGGCCTAGTGCTTCATTATTTTTCACGAATTCACCAAACTCTGAGAGAAAAACTAGAGAGAAGAAGAAAAGTATTCTGCTACTTCACCTCGCCAATATTCATTCTTTCTAAGGTAGGGAATATTATTTGTTGTACCAGTAGTAAGGGTGTTATTCTTTCTTATTCATGAAGAGAACTGTTGTTATTCCATTGCTTATTATTCATTGGAATAACTTTGTAAAAAGTGGTATACCCTATACATAACTCCGATCACGCCAGACCCCCTATACTTGGTGAAATCCTTATATTATTCCATTCTTATTTATTCATTTGGAATAACTCAGATATCGCTGAATCCCCTATACTTGGTGATCTCCTTCATTATTCCATTCTTTATTACTCTCGCTTGGAATATCCTCGCTCATGTGTTTTACACCCACCGGTTCCATTGCTTATTATTCCGCATTTATTATTCTGCTGGAATATCCATGCATGTGTTTTACACCGGACTCGGTTCCATTGTTTATTATTTAGCATTTATTATTCATTGGATCATCCTCGCTTGGTGTGAATTTCACCCGACACGGTTCCGTTATTATTATTCTGTTGAATAACCTCGTCTACATCCAAGTACTGCATTGCATGGTGATTTCTTTTGTTATTCCATTCTTTATTATACTCAGTTGGTTAAATCTTTGACTTATAATCCATGAAATTAGTGGAATATCCTCGATATTTGCGCTTCATCCAAAGATCTTTTCATGGAAATATTTTTCCGATCATTCTTGAATTTTACTCTACAAAACAAAGATCATTTTGATAATTTGGACGTTAATAATTCCCGGATAAAATAATTCTTGAACTTGTTTTATTGAATTATTATGTCATTGTCATCATCCTCATGTTATATTATGTTATCTTGACTTACGTGTATAGATGAACTTAGTATGATTATGACCGAGGATCATTCGGTATAATCATGGCTTGTTATAAATGATGTGATAAAAGTCCTCAAAGTGGCACAGAATGCGATGATGGATAATTTTGGTATGATTATGACCGAGGGGTGATTCGGTATAGTCGCTTACCATTATCGATAATTTGATGAATATCCTCGGCCGTAGTAGTGCGGGGTGATTCGATGATGTGGATTATTTATTAAAGTGAGTCTCAAATATAACAAATGATGAAAAACCTTTTAAAACCTAAAAGATAGTAGACTTTATTCTCTACTTGACTCTTTTAATGGATTGCTTATTCCACTGCAGCTTAAACTTGTTGTCTATTGTATTTTATCGGTTTAACACCTTTGTTGAAGGCTAATGATAAATTATTCTCGCATTATCTTAGTCATAATATTTCTTACTTTGGCTAGTTGAGCTCACCTTTTCTTTCACTTTGTTCTCTTCGTGAAATGAGAACATAAATGAGAGACGAGCCTGGGAGCGGAGTAATGGTCCGGAGGATAGCATTAGTAGTCCTCACTATTCCGTGAAATAGTGTGATAATAGTAGTAATGAGGACTCTTTTGAGTTTGTATAATATCTAGTAGACAATATTTGTATTCAAACTCACGCTTATATGTCGTATTGTATACACTATGCTTATATTAGTAAGTTGTATTTGAATTTATGTACCATGTAAGTGGCGACCCAAGATGGGTGACGTATACCTAATTTTGGGGCGTCACGGTTGGTATCGAGCTTAGGATATGATCCCCTGCTAAGATGTGAGAATAATACTAGGAGGGGAGAGACGGGAATACCTTCGCTTAGTATGACCTACCTAAGTTTATTTGGTATTTGATTGGTCTCACGAGTATAGTGATAATATGTTGCATGTCAATTAACCCTTATTTTGTGGCAGTGTTTGGAAATGGCAGCTGAAAATATTCACAATGGAGTGAATGTGACCGTTGTGACACCTTTAATCACTAATCAGGTTAATGCAGTGTCATACGAGGAACAAATTAGAGATATCCACGTAGTGAATGATGAACTAATTGTTGCACCCGAGCTAGTTGCAGAGGTAGCAGCTGAGAGTGAGGAAGAAGAGGAAGAAGAGAAACCTGAGGAGAATTGGTTAGAAGAAGTTTATGATCAAAACTTAGAATTACAAAATCGTGTTCGTGAGCTAGAAGAACAAGTTGAAGAACGACAAGCGATTATCGTGGAACAAAGGGATACAACAATTCAAAATTGGGTTACCCGATATGTGATGCTCGAACAAAATCACGCTTTGGCGGGTGTAAGATATTAAAGTTGGAATCGAGAATTTAAAAATCAAAGATCACCAATTGAAAGAAGAAACAACCGAACGAAGGAGAATAGGCGATGCGTGGGTAAAAGCTACACAACGCGTTGATAGTGTAGAAAAGACGTCCAGATCCAATAAAGCCAAAATAGATGAAATGGACTTTGCTTTTTGACAAGAATTGGGAGAACCCGAACATCGAATTCGGAATTACCACGTACAATTAGTCAACCCGAATTCGATATGGATCGGAGAATAATGATTCAAATCATGGATCGTGAATGTGAAGAAGCACTTAAAGGTGGAATGTACCCTATAGTAAAGTCAAACTTCTGTAATTTAAGAGAGAAGCGTTTGTTTGAGAAACCCGAACGAAGTTATTACGAGTAAATTAATTATAAATTATTACGAAGTCTATACTTTATTCAATACAAGTTCTACCCACTTTTTATTCTACCTAGTTGTGTTCAATGTTTAAATTTGACTCGGAAAAATTAGACTTTGATTTTTCTATCAAACTTCGTTGGGAGAAACCTTCATTACCTCCACTCGCTTATTAATCTTGTTGTTTCAAATAAACACTTTCACGATCTTATCTCTTTGAAAATACTTGCCTTTGAGGTAATTTTTGAAAATGATTGATTAACTACTCATTATTCTTTTTGTAAGGTTGTTAGCTTTCATATTCCTAACCAACTTTGTTATACTGAATTCAAAGTAACCAAACCCTAAAGTTAATCATTGTTATATCGAAGCCATAAGTAAAGAGCTCCGATCCTTTCGTTGTTGACTTCCTTGTGTGAAATGCACCGCCGACTTTTTGTAAGGCGACGTCGTGAAAAAATGGCAAGTTGATAGGTATCATTGTGAGGTCTTATCCAGTTAAGGGATAGAAGTCACAGTTGGTATTAATGTGACGACTTATCCAAGTCTTGGACGAGTAATGCAGCTTTTGAATGATATTTCTATCATTAATAAATTTCTTAGCGATTCTTGAAGTCTTCCTAGCCTACCCTAGAACGTGAAATCGAATTTTGTATTGACCCCAAAGATAAAAACCCATTTCTTAAACCCTCAAATATTTCTTCAACTAAAAGGATCTGCATTTACGTGGATTATGATGAAAGTCATAATAAAAGGATAGAATCGATGAAAATCATGGGTATATGAAGTGTTAGTAAATTTTAAGATGAGTTATGTTGGTTAGTATGTGAAAACATGAAAGTTTCTTAGAAATCACAAAGAGTTGAAAATCGATTTTGGTGAAAAACGTAATATGAAATTCAATTGACCATATCTCCTATTATATTTTGAATTTTTGAGTGTGGTCAAGTCCTAGAGTTAGATCTATGAGTTACCTAACTAATCTAAGTGGAATTACTGGAAAAGGTGTTGTAGATTTTTGTGTGGACTGATTTTAGCAAAGGAGTGCAAAAGCTGCAAAAAAAAGCGAAAAAACTGCTTGCCATGATTTTAGATGGGCTGTTTCGGCCACTTAAATTATGAGAACAATTCTGGCCTTTTGGGACATGAAGGTATATGATATAAAGTACCTCCTGTCCAAAAATGAGCTCATTCTGACTTAAAATGAGCAAGTTATGACTATTTCAATATTTAGGTTTTTTCGATTTAAAAACGCTTATAACCGGAGTTCTATAACTCAGATGACCATGAAATTTAAACCGAAGCTCACGTTAACATGTGTAAGGTCCTGCCAAGATTTGGGAATTTTGGAGTTAAATTTGAGGTAGCTAATTTTTTAAGAATTAATTAGAAATTGATTTTTGAAAAATAGTAAATGAATTTTAAAATTCCGAAAAATATATTGTCATTATGGGACTATATTATGCTAAAACCCAGAAAAGAAATATTTTTGGGACTGATTTTGTATTTTTTATGAAAATAATTTAGTTACGAACATATGAGTTAAATATGTTATGTGAAGTAACAAAGTTGAAAATAGGATTTTATGGCTAGAGAATCCTATATAGAATATATGCATATTTTTTTGATGAGGGATTTGATAATTGGTGATGATATCTTATGAGTATGGCATTTTTGGATGATTAAATGCATTATATGGTAAAGCGTAAACAATTGAGATAAATTGTTTATAAATTTAAGAAGTGATTAAAATATTGTTATAATATTAATGATATTAGATTATGAGATTATTAAGTGATTGATAACATGGGGATATTCTTGAATCCTGGATAAATTATATTATAAATGTTTAATATTTATCCTTTATCTCATTTGATTGATTCTTTATATCGTTATCCTCATGTTTATATTATGTTGAAAGTCATCTGTGGCACTGTAGAAGCATGTATAGATGGACTTGGTATGATTATGACCAGGATTGTTCGGATAATCATAACCGTAATTGAAAACACGATTATCTTTGGTAGTAGTGCATGGATAATTTGTGGTCGTGATACTAATGAATACACGATTATCTTTGGTCGTAGTGTATGGATAATTTGTGGTCGTGATACTAATGAATACACGATTATCTTCGGGTAGTAGTGCATGGATAATTTGTGATCGTGATACTAATGAATACACGATTATCTTTGGTAGTAGTGCATGGATAATTTGTGGTCGTGATACTAATGAATACACGATTATCTTTGGTAGTAGTGCGTGGATAATTCGTGGTCGTGATACTTAATGAATATCCTCGGCCCGTAGTGCGGGGATGATTCGATGATATGGATTAATTATTGAAATTTGAGTCTCTCAAAGAATGAAATATTAATTCATGGATGTGGTAAAAGTCATCTTTGGTAGTAGTAGACTTGGTATGATTATGACCAAGGATTATTCTTAGATAATCACGATCAGAATGAAAACACGAATATCCTCGCCGAAGGTGCATGGATAATTCGTGGTCGTGATACTATTAAGTCGCTGCGTCTCAAAGATTATTGGTTTTATAGTTGTATATCTTTGGCTGTAGAAAGGTAAAAAGATGAATTGTGAATAAATATCTTTGGCCGGATTGCAAAGATGAATTTAATGTTTTCAACGATAAAGGTATTCAAGGTATCCTCACCTCTTTATCATACTGTAGTCGTACTTAATTTCGAGGGTAAAATTCCATAAGGAGGGAGATTGTGAGACCCCATATTTTATCAATAAAGATTTAAATTTTGTCGAAATAATTTTTAATATTATGGTGTGAATTTGAGATAATATTATAGTTGTGGATAGTATTTATAAATTTTGCAAAGTATGCAAGTTATTATAAAATATTTGTTTGGTGGGAGAATATTCTTTTGTTAGGAATATTCGCATAACTACTCAATCATTGGTGGACCCCATTAAATGTAATTATTGTTGATCGGATTGAAAACGACAAAAATATTTTATAAAAATAACGGCGGAGGTGTTACCGTTAAAACCGCTTGAACTACCCGGTGGTAAAAGTACGTGAATACGGCGTGGTTGCGTAGTAGACACGGTATTGATTATTGATGCTTACGTGAGAAGTCACTCACCATGCTCAATTATCACTACAAAGAATTGTTGCATCATATCTCTTATATTATCGATTCAATTATTGTCACAAGATCATCTCAGATAATATGTTATATTATTAATTGAGACGACAAGTTATAAATGATTAATAATTGTTGAAAGATTAAAAATGTGTTGATTAAAAATAAAATGATTTGTGGTAATATTTATTCAATCCTTAATGTATATAAAGAGTCCATTATGAGACGTTTGTGGTAAGTTTGATTATTTTATGGGGGCACATATGTCATTATCTAAGAGTCTCTTCACAATAGTAATTACCTTTGTGAATAGTAATTACCTTCGTCAATAGTATTTACCTTCGCCAATAGTATTTACCTTCGTCAATAAGAACTACCTTCGTCAATAGTAATTACCTTTGTGAATAGTAATTACCTTCGTCGATAAGATTTACCTTCGTCAATAGTAATTACCTCTGTGAATAGTAATTACCTTCGATAGTAATTACCTTTACCAGACGTCGAAACCACTTGCCGTTTCACATTACAAAGGCCAAACCACTTGTTGCTTCACATTATAGGCGCCAAACCACTTGTCGTTTCACATTACAAAAGGCCGAACCACTTGTCGTTTCACATTACAAAAGCGTCGAACAACTTTTCTTTTCACATCACCACGGTCGTCGAGCCACTTGCTTTTTCACACGGTAGGTCTTAAGCTAGAAATCTTCTATAAATAGAGGCCTAGTGCTTCATTATTTTTCACGAATTCAATCAAACTCTGTAGAGAGAAACTATAGAGAAAGAAGAAAAGTATTCTCGCTACTTCACCTCGCCAATATTCGCCTCTTCTAAGGTAGGGAATATTATTTGTTGTACCGTAAAGTGGGTGTTATTCTTTCTTATTCATGAAGAGAACTGTTGTTATTCCATTGCTTATTATTCTCGCTGGAATAACTTTTGTAAAAGTGGTATACCCTATACATAACTCCGTGATACGCAGATACCCTATACTTGGTGAAATCCTTATATTATTCCATTCTTATTTATTCTGCTGGAATAACTCAGATATATCTGGAATCCCCTATACTGGTGATCTCCTTCGTTATTCCATTCTTTATTATTCTGCTGAATATCCATGCTCGTATGTTTTTACACCTAACCGGGTTCCATTGTTTATTATTCCGCATTTATTATTCTGGCTGGAATATCATGTCTGCATGTGTTTTACACCGACCCAGTTCCATTGTTTATTATTTAGCATTTATTATTCTCGTTGGATCATCCTCGCTTGTGAATTTCACCGACTCGGTTCCGTTATTATTATTCTGTTGGAATAACTCGCCTATGCAATCACCGCATGCACGGTGATTTCTTTTGTTATTCCATTCTTTATTATACTCAAATTGGTTAAATCTTTGACTTCTATAATCCATGAAATTAGTGGAATATCCTCGATATTTGCGCTTCATCCAAAGATCTTTTCATGGAAATAATTTTCCGATCATTCTTGAATTTTACTCTACAAAACAAAGATCATTTTGATAATTTGGACGTTAATAATTCTGGATAAAATAATTCTTGAACTTGTTTTATTGAATTATTATGTCATTGTCATCATCCTCATGTTATATTATGTTATCTTCTACCACGTGTATAGATGAACTTAGTATGATTATGACCAGGATCATTCGGTATAATCACCGGCTTGTTATAAATGATGTGATAAAAGTCCTCAAATGGCACATAATGCAATGATGGATAATTTTGGTATGATTATGACCAGGGGTGATTCTAGTATAGTCATGACCATTGATAATTTGATGAATATCCTCGGTCAGTAGTGCGTGGGTGATTCGATGATGTGGATTATTTATTAAAGTTTGAGTCTCACTATAACAAATGATGAAAAAACCTTTTAAACCCTAAAGATAGTAGACTTTATTCTCTACTCGACTCTTTTAATGGATTATTATTCCACTGCAGCTAAACTTGTTGTCTATCATTGTATTTTATCGGTTTAACAACATTGAAGGCTAATGATAAATTATTCGCATTATCTTAGTCAATATTTCTTCTTCGGGCTAGTTGAGCTCACCCTTTCTTTCACCGTTCTCTTCGTGAAATGAGAACATAGGCGGAGACGAGCCGGGGAGCGGAGTAATGGTCCAGAGAGGATAGCATTAGTAGTCCTTACTATTCTCGTGAAATAAAGTGATAATAGTAGTAATGAGGACTCCTTTTGAGTTTGTATAATATCTAGTAGACAATATTTGTATTCAAACTCACGCTTTATGTCGATTGCATACCTACGCTTATATTAGTAAGTTGTATTTGAATTTATGTACCATGTAAGTGGCGACCCAAGATGGGTGACGATACCTAATTTTGGGGCGCCACACCATTCTTATTATTCTCGTTGAATAACTTTGTTTATCGGCATCTGTGCATACATGGTGAAATTCTTCTATTATTCCGCTTTTATTATTCTCGTTTAATATCCCGCTTAAGTCGATATTACCTGACACGGTTCCATTATTTATTATTATATTGAATAACTCCGTCTGCATGCGATCTATCGCATGCACGGTGATTTCTGTTGTTATTCCATTATTTATTATTCTGCATTGGAATAACTCGTTCGCATGCGATTTATCGCATTTACGGTGAATTTCGCTGTTATTTCATTCTTATTTATTCATTTGGAATATACCGTGTCTTCGCAATGCGATTCGCATGACACGGTTCCATTATTTATTATTCTGTTGAATAACATGTATGTCGCGGATTACGCATTTACGGTGAAATTCTTCTTTATTCCATTCTTTATTATTATGTTGGAATAACATGTATACATGCAAAGTAATCGTATACACGGGTGAAATTCTTTTATTATTCCATTCTTTATTATTATGTTAGAATAACTTTGTCCATGCAAAAAATAATCGCATACACGGTGAAATTCTTTTATTATTCCATTATTTATTATACTATTGGTTATTGGTTTTGATTTGTATGTCTTTTTTGCCTGTAGTGCAAAAGATGATATGTTGTTGAATATCTTTGGCCTGTGTAGGTGCAAGATGATCTCATTGTTTGATAGCTTTGACCAGTAGTAGGCGAAGATGGACATGTGTATGATATGATCATGACCACTAGTGATACTAACGAATATCCTTGGCGTAGTGCATGGATAATTCAATGATGTGATTAGCGGGATCAAGACCATTAGTTAACAAATTGAATGTCTTTGGCCGTAGTGTACTGACAGTCAATTGATTGGTATGATCATGACCATTGGTTTTATAGTTGAATATCTTTGGCCCGTAGTGCAAAGATCGACAACTGATTTGTATGATCATTGTTATTATATTTGAATATCTTCAGCCTTTGGGGTAAGGATATTGAGTAAACGTTCTATTAAGCCTTTGTGGCAAGAAGGAACTATTAATTCACATTATTATAAATATGAATTGTGAATTTAACTAACATCTTTGGTGGTTCAGGTGAAGACAAGTGATGAAAGTTCTATTTGTCTTAAGTATAACAAAGAACTGTTGATGAGTATTACAGGAATAAAATATCAACGATGGACTTTTAAATCTAGAGGAGATAGTAGACATTATGTTCTACTTGACTCTTCTAATGGATTGTTTGTTCACCGCAGCTAAACTTGATGTTTGTTATATTGTATCGCTTGTTTAACATTCTTTGAAGGCTAATGATAATTTATTCGCATTATCTTAGTCATAATATTTCTTCTTCGGGCTAGTTGAGCTCACCCTTTCTTTCACCGTTTCTCTTCGTGAAATGAGAACGTAAATTTTGGGACTAATCGGGAACAGAGTGATGGTCCTAGATGGTGCATTAGTAGTCCTCACTATTCTTTAAAATAGTGTGATAGTAAATGTAGTGAGGACTCCTTTTGAGTTTTTATATTCTATAGTAGACAATATTTGTATTCAAACTCATAGTTTATGTTTTGTCGTATTGTACACGACAGTTGTATAAATGAAATTGTATTTGAATTCAGTACCTTGTATCTGGCTACCCAAGATGGGTGATGTATACCTAATTTTGGGGGCGTCACACAAAGGGCCAAAGGCACCACACCTTTCAAATCAAGATGTAGGAATACAATCACAGCTCCAGCTTTGTACCCACACCATCTTGCCGTCGTAACCAAATCTAGACCCTCCCCAAACTTTCGATGGCGACTAGTGATACCTTGGATGTTCTCCTTCAATACCTTCAGAATAAGAGGAGGATAGGCTGAGAAGTAAGGCGAAGACCGAAAATTTGGGATTTGGGAGTAGAGAGGCGGAGAGGCTAAGATGAGAATTTGGGAAATGAAAAGGGTTATTGCAGACTTCGGTGAATAGAATATATATAAGTATAAAATTATTATTTTTAATTAATAAATTCGGTTATTCAGATATCCGAATAGCTTGATTTTTACTACCGAACCCAAAATCGAATACTGAACAAAAATTCGGATATAATCGGAATTAGAAAAAAAAACCGAATTACCAAAATAATTCGGTTAAAAAAATTTAGTTATATTCAGTAATTTAATTTTACCCGTTTTTGCTCATTCCTAGTTATAAGGGTAAACTATTCCACATAATTAGTGTTAACATTGATTTGTGTAATTTGAAGAACACTAGTAGTATTAAATTCCAAGTGCCATTCGTCTCACTTGACTAGACCTGGCAAACGGGCCCAAGGCCCGCCCCGTCCGCTAAAAATCAGGCTTTGGGCCGCATTTTTCCAGCCACCAAAACCCGGGCCTTTTTGTCCGTGAATTTTTTTTTATAAATAAAATGTTACTACTTGTGGGTTGTGAGGCTTGAATACAAGACTTGTAAGTAAATAAATAATAGTTCAAACCAACTGAGCTACAACAACTATTTGTTTTTAATGCAATCTTCAATATATTTTAACTATAATTGAAAACTATAATTAAGAAATGTAGACTGTAGTTAATATAGGTAATTAATTAATAATACTAATTTTAATACCAGATTGAGGGGTTGTATTGTTAAACTAAATTAATTCATATTAAAAATATTTTATTTTGACTTTAAATATATTTTAAAACGGAGGGAGGATATAAATTTATGCTCATGTTTTGCTGAATCTTTTTACTTTGAATTAGCATAGACAACCATCAATAATATTGGCAAAATGGTGTCTACAGTTGAAAGTTTATGGGGTCCATTCTGACTTCTGAGCTTGATTAGTAAGTAATTTATAATACTATTAAAATTTTAATTGATTGAGATATGTAGGTAATTAATTAATCGTGTTTGTTTGTATTATTATTTATTATTAATTATTTTATTATTTTTAATATTTATTATTATTACTATTTCCAGAATGTAAAAGAGTTTGTAAAAAAAAAAATTAGGGAGGGAGAAAGCACTACTTTAGGCACTTACTTACTAATATTTTTAAATTTCACCAAAACTTAACTTTTTTTGCCACACGCTTCGCTTCAAATTTCACTGGCTTTGCTTTGCTAGGTCTACACTTGACAAAAATAGCGGAAGCAATTTATACTCCATCCCTTTCCGAATAAAATTGTCACACTAAATTTTTTTCCCTCTTTTGTCCTTATAAATTTTGTTATATTACTATTTTGTTCTTCAAACTAATTTTTTCCCTCTTTTGTCCTTATAAATTTAGTTATATTACTATTTTATCCTTCAAAATTTATAATATAATAGATAAGTTGAGACTTTACCAATTAATATTGATAGTACAGTTACAGTATAAGATAAATTGAGACTTGAACCAAATAATATAATGCATCCCTTGTAGAATCAAAGATATCTTCTTCTTTTTATTTTAAGACTATAACATGTCATTTTATTATTATTATTATTTAGATACGTTGAATAATATTACATTTCTAACTAAAACTAATTTTTTAAAATATATAGGTTTAGAAAAAAAATTCTTAAAGAATATATTTCTCTACTTTGTTGGATAGGATAGGAGGGTGGGAGTAGAGTAGTCCATGAGAATAGAAAGGACAGGATTAGTACGTACGGCCACTAGTAGTCTCAAATTACAAACTTGTTAACAGGACAGACAGACAGATGGATATCCTACCAACACCTATTGACATTACAGCAAGAGATGGTTAGTTCTTCACTCCAACACCTATTCACATTACAGCTCCGCTGCTCCATTGTTTATGATAGTCGTGCACCTACATATTCTGAATAAACTAGGGATCGGACTGGTTGATACACAAATATATAGCAATTTGGCTGGCTGGCTGGCTGGCTGGCTGGTTCAGATTACTTTCTTGCCAACTGTTGAAGGGGAACTCCGCTTGGCTGCATTATTGCAGATTTGAAATCTTTGTGTACCCTTCTCTTGGTCATCCTTTCCCGCAACTTAGCTAGCTACACGTGAACGGACTAGCACTGAAAAGACTCACTCGCATATAAAGCCAGCATCTACGGCACATGATCTCGCTCCATGACTATATATCCCTGCCTAAACCTAAACCACTAGCTCCACTAAGAAAAGCTCTCCATCAAACCTCAGTCCAAATGCTTCAGCAGGTTCAAGTAACCCGTCCACCATTCCACCAAAAATATACAAATAGCACCCAGAATAATCTGCACAAGCTCGATGAAATGACCTGCAGTTGGGTATAAAACCCTCTGACTTGAGTCTTCTCCACATATTTTCCATAAATCCCTTTTGATTTAAAGTAATGGACTGCTTTGTTATGGATGGCCTAGCATTGATATCCAAAACCCAAAAATCATTTTTTCTGCGCCTGTATGTGTCTTCTCCTCCATGAATAAGTACTCGACCTCCTATAATGAGGGTAGCAGAGTGACCAACTCGGGGGAGAGAGAGTCCATCTGGTATATTTCGTACTTCATACAGCAATTGTACCCATCTCAAATGACCTCCAGAAGTATCAAAGAGCCAGACATCATTCAGCACCTCATACCCCAATCCCCTCCCACCAAATAAAATTATTTGAGTTCCACCAATATAGGTCAATGTGTGTCCTGAACGAGCTGTGGGAGACGGATGTGCTACGACTTCACGCCAAGTTCCGAAAAAAAGATTATCTGATAGATCTAGAACCCATGTGTCACCTAGTCTCAGACCAGACAGTCCAATCCCTCCATGAATAAGCATCCTCTTGTCATCAATGGAACAGCCAGCATGAGCTCCACGTGGTGGAGGTGCAACAGAACCCACATCAAGTAGCCTCCAAGACAATGTTATTCTTAAAGTCTCGTGAAATGCTACTTGTCCTATCCATGTATCGTTTTGGCGGATTCCATTGTCATTGATCCCTCCAAAGAGGACAAGATGATCGCCGTTTACAACACAGGAATGCCCAAACCGCCCACTTGGAATGCCCGAGTTAACCTTTTGCCATTTCAATATCCTTTTATGGTCATTTGCTATATATCCTATCCACGTGTCATCAAGATGACGTCCTAAAAGGAAATCATACCATAAAGAAGGAAGCATTAGCTCGAAAACAGTCAACAGAAAGCAGTTTCCTTCAGATTATAATTCAAATTCCATTGGAACGAGACTGCATGCAATAGCAACTAGTTTCCAGAGTGACTGGGAATTAACTGATTTGAATTTTGGTCAAACCAAAGTCGATAGTTATTGCCTGAAGAGTTCAATGATTTCTAGAGCGGAGATGTTTGTTTCATATTTAGTTTCATAAGTTTGGAAAGGCCAACTGGCCAAGGGACACTTACCACCTATGAGGAAGAATTGGTTAAGTTCAGCCTCTTACTTGCATGAGCCCTTTCATAGTTACATTGCATGGTGGATATTTGAAAAAAAAACAAAAACTACCCGTCTTTTTCTGGCTAATGATATTATTCAGAGAGCAGACACCTAAATGCTTCTCAAGGAATAAATATTATAATAACGAGAAAGCTATATTTCTTTTTTCTTTTGTTTGCAAACTAACAGTTTCACCAAGTTTCACACAAAAACAAGTCGACAGGTTATTCATTAATGTAAAGAGTAAATGTGCATGACGTTTAATATATCCAAACTATAGTAGTACAATTTGTAACTTGCTATATAAAACTGAGAGGAAAAGTAGAGCAGCAATTGATAAACAACTACTCTGCAATCAGATTGAAAAATGCCTCAAGATAGAAGCAATGTTATACCCATAAATTAGATTGAGATGATAACAACTGGATATTAGAACAAAACAGCTAGATTAAGGAAAGCCTACATCCTATTGACATCATAGTTATTAAAAATAATAGTAATAATAATAAGAAGAAGAAGAAGAAGAAGAAGAAAAATAAGTTCAAAGCATAATTTTCAACTTCAACTTGCGTATATCAGTGAAAAGTGAAAACACTGAGGGTTTCAAGTTTTGTATAATAAGCTTCCCCCTTTATTGGAATAAAAAAGACAAAAAGAGGTTTTATTAATGGTATAAAGAGGAAACAAGGAGAAGGGGACAACAAATCCACCAGCCATAAGAGATGCTAGATACGCACAAACAAGTCACCCATCGTAGAATAAGCACGGATTTCTGTCTCTCACTTCTAGCACATGACGAATATTTGATAAATTGTTGGACTACTTCATTAATATGACAAACATACATAAAAGAAGGAAGATACACTCTTGCTTGCACAATCGTTGTACTATCCGACTGAAGAGGGAAAGAGGGTATTGACCCTTTCTCTGTGGTTGAAAGTCCTGCTTAGGTTTCTTCTTTTATTAAATAAAAAAATAGAAACAAAAATTGATAAATATATGAAAATGCTACCTCAACAAAAAAAAAAAAACTTAGTAGAAGATTTAAAAAGTAGTAACTAAGACAAAAAAAAAAAGAGCACTTAAAAAAATGCAGCCCTCAAGTCTCTAAGCTCTCTACACAAGGCACCACTAAAGGTTCTCACAGTAGAAACCAAGAACGAGGCGAGAAAAGTAATCACATCCTAGCATTATTATGCTAATGTCAAATCCCCAAGAAAACATAAAAGGTACCACATTTCTGTAGTAACTTTGAGTTCTTGTTCTCCAAAACCCAAAAAATATTGTTTATCAGGTTTCAATGCATCTCTTGGTCCTAAAAGTTTCCAAATTAGAAAACCAAAAATGGAATTTGATGTGCCAGATTTGGTTGGTTGCCCGAAGGGCTATCTGCTCCAACCTATATATATATATATATATATATATATATATATATATATATTTAATTTTTTGGTGAATATGTTGGTGTAACACCCCAGTCCCACATCGACAGATAGGGGAAAAATTTGTCTGCATATAAGGAAATAAGTTACTACCAATAGTACCTTCAAGTCATGACCTTTTGGGTGAGCCTGTGGTGGGCTACGATGACCCAAGAGATACTATTGGGCCAGTGGTTTAAGGGCCTTATTTGAATGGATTTGATTCAATTCGGACTTGGGATTTGACCCGAGATTTGTTCCGGACTCGGGATTTGACCCGGGTTGTTTCATATGGTATGAAGGCCGACTCTCGAAAGCTCGGGTCGGGGTCATCCGATCGGGTTGCCGGAGGTGGGTACACGAAGGCTGGTGGTATTATCCCACAATGGAAAGATGGAGGTCCGGAGGTGGGGACACGAAGCCAGCCAGACGTCAGAAATTTAAGTGGGGGAGTTTGTAACACCCCAGTCCCACATCGACAGATAGGGAAAAAATTTGTCTGCATATAAGGAAATAAGTTACTACCAATAGTACCTTCAAGTCATGACCTTTTGGGTGAGCCTGTGGTGGACTAAGATGACCCAAGAAGATACTATTGGGCCAGTGGTTTAAGGGCCTTATTCGGATGAATTTGATTCAATTCGGACTTGGGATTTGACCCGAGATTTGTTCCGGACTCAGGATTTGACCCAGGTTGTTTCAGTTGGACTATTATACCCTTACTAATAATAACATATTTTAAACTTATTTATACATCGAAAAAAAAAATTACAGATTATATATACACCCCACCCCGACCCCCAAACCCAAAAATAATATTTACTGATTATGTATACACTCCCATCCCGTCCAACCCCCAAAAAATAATATTTACTGATTATGTATACACCCCCACCCCTACTCCCCATCCCACCCTTACCCCCCACCCCACCGCACCCCCCACCCCACCCCCACCCACACACCCACACCCACACCCACACCCAATAATATTCAAGATTATGTATACCCCCACCCCCACCCCCACCCCACCCCACCCCCACCCCACCCCCACACCCAAAAAAAATAATATTTACTAATTATGTATACAACCCCTACCCCCCCCTCACCCCCCACCCACCCACCCACCCAAAAAAAAAAAATTAGTCTTTGTACATGTAAGTTTTAAGTTGCCACTAATAATAACAATAATTACAGGATATTATGGTCAGTTTAGAAAAAGGTTGAGGTTAATTTTGTCTACCAATTTTTAATTCCAAATAGTAGGAATTATAATACTAGGTAGAACATGGTATTAAATAATTTCACATCTTAAGCTATTTTATAATCTCCTGACTAATAGTCTCAAGCTCAAATTTAAAAATAAACAAGACACTTGGGATTAATAGTCCTATCCCAAGCCTAATACTTGGAAACAAACATAGCCTAACAAAAAAGGAAAAATACTTCAAATGAGGGCAACTGTCCTATCTCTAAAAGGATCAGTCACATGAATACCCCTAAATGAACACATGACAAAGGCCCATAAATAAATCATACTTCCTCCGCACCAAAATATCATAGCACAGCTATAAGCAAAATGTAAATGAAAATGGCTCTTATATTTTGGAATAGAGAAAGTATAATTCTTTTAAAATCTATATCAGGATTGACTTATAAGAGAGGGCCAACATTGGTTGTGCAAATTGGATCATTCGTTATGCAGCATATGACTATGGAAAGGGCAACCTATGCTAATTTAAGGTGACCTATGGAAAGGGCAACCTATGTTAAGAAAAGCTAGAGTGTAATCCGTCATATATAGCTATGAACCTAGATTAGTTAGATTTGGTTTGAAAAAACCAAATCTAAATTGGTTGTTCCTTTTGTTAGTTTTCTTGTATGCATAGAGAAACACTTAATAGACACCTAGCTGAAGTACAATATGTTATAAACATCTTGTAACTGATAACCACGAGGATCGTAATTACAAATAAGCACGTCTATTGATTCATAACTAAAGAGAATAAAATGAAAAGGATCATCAGACACCCATATCAAAAAAAGAAAAAAAGAGGGGGGTTAATCAAAAGAAAGAAGATGAGGATTAAAACTGAATTGAATCGAATCAAATAGAAGAAAACTAACCTCCCTCCGAACCTCCACCAAACAAGACGAGACACCCAGATACAAAATTAAGAGTATGAGAAGCTCTGGGGCCTGGAAACGGATTACTATCATCATCGGTAACTGGATCAGGGTCAGAAAGAGACAGTCTACGGCAAGACACAGAGTCGAGCTGATATACCCGCTGGTAAAGCTGCTTCCATGGAGGCTTTTGATTAGGAAGATGATGATTTGAAGAGGAGGGAGAGGAGGAGGGAATCGAGAGGATTGGGTCCCCCCAGTCTCTCTTGCAGAGTGATTCCCAGAGAGTATCAGAGTGAGCGATGAGGGACCTAAATCTTTTGCAAGTCATGCCAAAGCAGAGGATTGAGTCTATTGGAAGGAGAAGTAATATTGATAAGAGATGGTCTTGGGGTAAGAAGGATATTATTGGCGATGATGATGATACTCCTACCACTATTTCATTGTTATTTCTACTGTTGCTACTATTCTCTGCCGACATGGTACGGGGATGGAGGGGTGGGAGGAGGAGAAGAAAAGCTTCTGTTTTCTGCTAGTATAGTACTACACTACTACTAGTCTACTCGGTAAAATGCATGGGTTGTCCCTAAAGTTTAGGTATTGTTGTGGGTTGTCCCTAAAGTTTAGGTATTGTTGTGTATTGAGCCCCTTTTTTTTTAATCTAGCATTTTTCTATTTAAAAATTTGGATATTAAACCCCAAACGCCAAAACTCTCAATTTGACCACCCGAGATAGACGCAGCAAACCAGGCGGGATGAGGCGGAGTTGGGATGAGTGAACTGCACCAATTATTCATGGTCGGTAAAAAGGCCTTGTTTTGGTGGATTGAAAATATTAGGCCCGTGGCGGCCCGGCCCGGCTCGCGGGCTTTTTCCTTTAATATTTTTTTTTTTTTGCAAACTCTTTGCTACACCAGAAATAGTAATAATAATAAATATTAAAAATAAAAAAATAATTAATAATAAATAATAATACAAATAAACACGATTAATTAATTACCTACATATCTCAATCAATTAAAATTTTAATAGTATTATAAATTACTTACTGATCAAGCTCAGAAGTCAGAATGGCCCCCATAAACTTTCAACTGTAGACACCATTTTGCCAATACTATTGATGGGTCTATGCTAATTCAAAGTAAAAAGATTCAGCAAAACATGAGCATAAATTTATATCCTCCCTCCGTTTTAAAATATATTTAAAGTCAAAATGAAATATTTTTAATATGAATTAATTTAGTTTAACAATACAACCCCTCAATCTGGTATATATATATATATATATATATATATATATATATATAGAGAGAGAGAGAGAGAGAGAGAGAGAGATCAGGTCCGGTCTCCCGGACCGGACTAAAATCTGGACTTTTTTTTATTTTTTTATTTTTAAAACAACTAAAAAAAATATTTAATATTTTATGAAATTGAAATTTTTTTATAATACAGTGTTTTGGGTGTGATTTGGGTATGTATAACAAAACATGTATGTACAGTCTGTGCAGACTGTACCACCATTTTTTGGTATAGGTATTCAAATCATGCTCAAAACATTGTATTATGGAAAAATTTCAGTTCCATAAAATATTAAATATTTTTTTTAGTTGTTTTAAAAAAAAAGCAAAAATAAAAATAAAAAATTTAGTCTGATTTTGATCGTGTCAGGACTCCGGACCGATCCATTCTATATATATATATATATATATATATATATATATATATTGAAATATAAATGGCTACACACAATTATCGTACTAGAGATGAATAAATTGTTATTTTTAGAATTAAATTCCAAAAACTATAAATGTACAAATGAAACAAACATAATAAAAATGTAAGAGAGTTTATAAATTTTGATAAGAAATTAACAAATGTTAGCCTTTAAAAGTTGTATTAATTTTTCAATATTATGATGAAGTATCTCCTTATCAAATTTTTTGAAAATTTGCATACTTTTACATTTTTATGTACTTTTCATTTCTATGTTTATTTTTTAAATGGGTATTTAGATACCCATTGAAACACTCTTTGTGGGGGTAACAACTTTGATATACATATATATACATATACATATACATATATATAGGGAATTGTTAAATCAACAATACTTTTTATTATTTTCATAACAAAAATATCGTTGTAGATGCATAACAACGGTAAAAACCGTCTCTACAAGATCTATAGCGACACTTTCATTATGAAAGTGACAATTTTTGTTGTAAATTTAACAATTTTCATATAAATATTATACGAGAACTAATATAATATTTTCGTAAGAAAAATTAATATTTTCACAAGTCCTCCCCTAAATCCCCTAAATAGAAAGTGATAATCCTCATGAGAGTGAGATCATATAGAAATATTTATTTTTTTCCTTGCGAAAATAGCAGCTCCATTTGAAAAATTAACCAATGACATTGTGTCATAAATCAAACAAATAAAATAAAAAATAACAAGCTGGCTGCAATTGATTGATTAGGTTTGTCCCAAAGACATCAACAAAAGCATTGACAAAAATAAGCTCACAAGCTTAATTTAGTTCTCCACATATCTCCAATGACCTTCCTGGGTGCTGGATCATCAGGTCCTTTGTCTCTCTGTCCTGATGTGAAGTACAACCACCCGTTCCAGAATCCAACCAGTGTGGTTTTCACACGGTAAGGAAGTTTCCCGACCACTGACCATTTCTGGGGTCAATAAGAAACCAGAACAACACATCAAGTACACGTTAAGAATAAGTAATAATCAAGTAGTATAATGGAAAGGAAAACTCATCAACATAACGCAGATACTTTATTAATTTATACACCAATTCACACATTTCCACATTTGGAAATTCATTACAAGTTTTAATTTGTTTAGTGTAGTTAGCAACGGCATGTTTTTGGTGGCAATTTCCCTGCACTTGTGCACGCTGTTATGTGTGAATGGCATTGTAATGTTAATATGGTGAATGTGTGATGTGCGAATAAATTGGTGGTGAAAAAAGTCGGTTCTTTAAGTGTTTTACACCAAAACTAACTTTATGGTAAAACTAAAGATTTATTGCTAGAGAGATTTAGTTTGTGGTATAAATGTTCTTGCTATGCCTGTTCTTTGGGTATTTGGTACAGATTCCAAGGCACCACACCCCCAAAGAAAGGGGACTTTAAAAATGGGTAGATGTAAAAAGGTCGTACCAGTGTATCTAGCTGAAACTGGAGGACTTCTCCAACCAGCGTCATCTTCTTGGTTTCAGGGTGCTTCTCTGTTGTGCCTCCAACAATAACAATAGAATTGTTCACAACTACCCAAGCAAACTCTATATGTGAATCAGGCTTTGGCATAGGAGGTAAAACTTTCCACTTCATCTCATCATCTAGCATGTATACATCATCATACACAACCTGCAAGAATTAAACTTTATAGTCACCATTAAGTCACAACGGAGTCGGCCATATCAAGTCTAAACAATTAATTTCTTCATATGCTACTTGAGCCTACTTCAGAAAATATTATGTACTAAAAGTTTAGACAAAAACGTAAAGACTTAATCAACTTGATACTGGCTTATTTTTACTCATAATCCAGATCACCCAGAAGCCGTGCTTCCATAAGAGCGCGCAAAAATATACTCTACCACATTCAAGTTGGCACGATTGGTGCAATAGCCCATTGAACTAAAACAAACTGCAATTAAGAAACTAAACTACTAAAAACACTGCAATTGTCCCATTCTGTCAAATTAATCAAACCGCCATCCAAATCAAATTCTATTTTTCCTACGTGGCCAACTGGAATAATAAGAAAAATGACGTAGAAAAAAAAATAAACAGCCAAGTCACACTCAGCAAGAAAGTTCATGTGAATGAACTTATAAAACCTAAATAATAATAATTAAAAAAATAAAAAACAATCATCGATCCATCTTCTTCCTTGTCCAGATCTGAAATTTTTGGTTCTCAAAACAAAAACCCAGATCTGAAAGTTTTAGTTCTCAAAACACAAACCCAGCAAAGAGAGACACATGAGAGAATAAGGCAAAAGAAAAAATTGAATCTCTCTCTTCTTCCTCTTCACGTCTCCACCATAGCCAGAATCCACCAAAAATGCATCGCCTAAATCCACCATTGCCGGCAGCCAACCTTCTTCTATCCAATCGAGGCAGCCCGAATCTGCTAAAGCATTCATGATTTGCGCATCCCAGAAGAACAAAAAGAAGAAAAAAGATGAGGGAAACCCTTCTTTTCAATCTTACTTGTATGATCTTCTGTTGTTGTATCCATGTTCTTCATGTCTTTATCCATAAGATTCTTTCCAGTTGGTTGCAGCATTTGCGTTGTGTATTGACGACATTGATTTGCCACCAAGTTTGGATTCTTTGAGCTGGTAGAATATTGAGATACTTTTGGACTTGAAAACGTAGGCCACTGTGTGTTTATGTTAGGGATGGGCCACGTAATTAGTGACTATTTTTTAAAAAAAAATCCACGCAGGATAATATTGTACCCAATTTGACGAACGTTTAACAAAATTGACAGAATGAGTCAATTGCAATGTTTTTAAAAGTTCAGTTTCCTAATTGCAGTTTTTTTTAGTTCAGTGGGCTATTGTACAAAATGTATCAACTTTAATGAGGTAAAGTATATTTTTGCCCATAAGAGCATATACATCCAAAAAAGACGAACTGTACAAGCATAAAAACCAAATGAATTTGATATTGGAAAAGAATAATCTCCAAGGAAGATTTTCTTTAGTAAAGATTGCTTTGCCAGGTTCCTAGATCACCATAGTATGAAAAAATACCCCGTGCACCAGAAGAGCTTAGGGAAGATGAAACAGAATCCTTTTTGCAATAATGTCCAAAATTGATGAAGTCTAACATGTTTTTAATGAATTACCAATGTGTGAAGAAATGAGTAAACTATTTACCTCGTTCCTTCTGGAGCATTTGAAAATAGGTGAACCAGGTTTGGCCATAAAATCACCCTCTTGACCACCAATAACATATAACCGATCATCAACAACAACACAAGCCCTACATATAATGTATTAAAAGTAAGCCTTATTTTTTAACTCAACAAGGACTATTAGCCCCAACTAGTTAGGGTAGGCTGAACAATCATATTTATATGTTAAAGTAGAGAAGCAAGGAGAAAAAAATAATAAAGTTTATATATATAGAAAAAATAGAAATACAGGAAAATAAATAAAAACAGAACCACATAGAGAAACAAAAATACATTCATAAATAATGTAAAAGTTAAATTAAACATAAAGGAGTAAGCAAAACAAGAAAAGGGGGAAAGGTGTAAACCCTATTCGACCTCCAATATATAGATTGCACTCCATTCACTCCTATCAAAGATTATGTCCTCAGTTAAATTCTGCTTCATCAAGTCTCTTTTTCTTACTTTCCTGATTACTTTTCAGCATACCCTTCCCTCTTCTTATAGCTCTTCGTATCAAACTCACCTTCTCGCCGGTGCATCTATAGCTCACTTATGAACGAACCAAATCAACCGATATTCCCTCATATTCTGGTTATCCCAATCTTTTTTTTGAGTACCTTCATTTTTGGCCAAATCCAACTTGGCGGAGCAAGACGAGCCCGTAAGTTATGGTTGGACCAATATAAGAGGTTTTGGAAACTCATGAAAATAAAAGAAGATTTTAGAAGTTGTGTTTTAATTATTTTAATTTATTTGTAATTTTGTTAGTTATCCTTTTAGAATTTGATTTAGGTTAGAAAAGTTGGTTGGGACTATTATAAATATGGATGTAATCAACTATATAACTAAAAGCACAAACTTGGCTTAAAAAAAAAATTGTTCATTTTTTTTCTTTCCTAATCCAAATTTATAAATATCAAATAATATTCAAATTTGTACGTATTCAAAAGGAACCCCAACAAGAAAAGGGAAGGTGTTTTTTTGTTTTTAATCTCTAATAATAAAAAGAACTTCTAAAATTTATTTTTTTTAGTTCTACTAAACATAGTACAAATTTTTTTATCAAAAATTTATACACTCCGTCCTCTAAAGGATGTCTAAAGTACATTCTTCACACAAATTAAAAAAAGTAAAGTAAAGGAAACAGAGTAGGAGTGACTCCACAAAATTACATAAAGTAATGTGTCTTTCTTTTTTATACTAATGGATCCCACTAAATGACATATTTGTCTTACTTTATGTATTTATTGCCATCCTTTTGAGGACAAAAAAAATTATACCTTTAGTCATCCAAAGAACGTTGAGAGTATGAGATAATATAACTTAACAAATTTTTTGTAGGATAATTTTATTAAGAAAATATCTCTTAACATATCACCAGATTTAATAATATTAATATTGGTAAATAAATTTCATTATTAATTTAATGCCCTAACTAAATTAAACTCATTAATTTATTATCAAATAATTGTAGTAATAATATATGTAATTTTTTTGAAGCTGACTGTAAAATTAGTTAAAAAAATTATAGTGGATTCATGAATAACTAATTGACAAAATTAAATTAAAATTTATTAAAACTTGAGTTTCATAGTTTTATTTCGGATTAAATTTCAATTAAATTGTCAATATAAATACTAATATAAAATTCCATTACAAACATAAATAAAATTAAAATAAATATTTTCTCATAATCATAACTAAATAAATCTAGACTTCATTCAAATGTTTAGCTTAATAATTGATCAAAGAAACCGACAATATATAATCAAATAATTTATTATTTAAATAAATACTTAATTATTTAATAATTACAATTATGTTATTAAAATCTTAACTAAATATTTATCTTAAATTTAGTTGGTTGTATTAATAATTAACATAATAAATCATATCCATATTTGTCCCAATTCCTCCACCCCCACGATAGTGGTATAGAGCTAGCCTAAATTAACTTATGTTGCGTGTATCACAGTTCTAATATATTTGTCATCACTTTTAGCTTCTAACCCTACACCTTCCCAATCCCTAACCAGATAGCTCCACCCAAGAACCCCAAATTCACGATGAATTCATCAAAACCAACAAGACTTCCAATTACTAGAAGACCTAATCACACTCTAATTTCTTCTTATGCAATAATTATCTAGCTAGATTTTATAATTGTGATAGATTCTAACATATATCCTTTAATTGCCTGTCCCCAAGGATTAATATCACCCCTTCCCTTCTCCCACTAAATAGATTAATATGGTTGAAAAAGGGGTTTGGAATAAAATATTGAACAACAAAATTTGTAAGCCTATAAATGACAGAATAATAATTTGATGAACAAGATTTGGTTGTTGATGCTCATTTAAAAGGATGCCTAGGTGTTATTTGACCTTTGCTGATTTTAAAATACATCGTGGTAGAATTTTTTAAACAAAGATTAAGTGTGTTCTCGTGTGGTTGATGTCACAAATGTTATTTTTGAGGAAGTTGTTAATAAACTTAGGTTAAAAGTAGAGCCTTATTCGGAGCCATGTGATCTTGCATGGATTTATAATACAAAGTTGCGATTTACTTAATGGTGTTTAGTTACTTTTTCAGATGGCAAGCAGATACAGTTATGTGTGATGTTTTGCCCCTTAAGTCTTAACGTTTGCCATGTCATCTTAGGTTGTACATGGCTATGCGAATGTCATGCACAACATGATACTTGAACTAATACCAAATACACTTTTACTTGTGCTATTTATATGCAAATTTAAATTCTTTGGTGATCTAATGTGTTTCTCTCGTTTTGATGGTCATTACTCTACGAAGTCGAGTTCTTTTCAAAGAAGACCCAATGCAGGATGAGCCCGCAAGACATGCTTGAACCAATATACGAGACTTTGGGAACCCATGAAAATATAAGGGGATTCTAAAATTTTTATATAATCAATTTAATTTATTTATAATTATGGTTCTAATTAGGTTAGGAAAAAGTTGTTATTTTATTCAGAATGAATTATTATAATCCATTGAAATTTTTGTGAGATATCTTTTGTTGAGATATCCCCTTTGTCTTAGTTCTCCAACCCCCATCACATTCTCATTTTAGTAACTCCCATCTTATGCGCATGTAATTTTGTGGTCGTCCAACATTCAGCATTATATAGCGTAGCTCACAAAAATACTTCATTTGTCCGGGTCTAATCTCGTGGCTTACATCTAGTCCCTAGCACCAACTATCCTTCCTTTACTGCCTTTCTTAATATGCATGTCCAAGACCACCAATTTGTATTGGGTAGGCAAAAACCCCACGAAATGACTTGCAATCTATGCATGATACTTTATCCTCTCTAAAATTAGGCCTTTAGGATTTAGTTAATTAAGTAGAAACCTTGAATTAATTCATGGTTCAAACCTATGTTATAAATGTCAATTTGATCCCTTATAGAACACCTACTAATACTAAAGTAACGATATATTATAGGAATTGAACCTAATATTTATATAGCTCAAGAATTATCATCTAAACAATATTATTATCAGGAAACCAAGCAGTGAAAGGATATGTATATTATTTAGATCGTGTCTAAAAGAACATTAGACCATGACAGAAGTACTCGGAAAATTGATAAATAATGCATCACATGGTATAAACAAGAGAAGCGAAACTTCTCTTCCATATCACAAACAGACTACCTGCAAATACTAGGAACAAACAATTAGGTGACAGTTGAGTGAAGTCCTGGAGAATGCTTGAATTGCTCTCTTATTTTATGGTACAAGGTGCACAGTACTAAAAAGGTTACGCATACTGAATTTATTACAAAATAATTCTCAACCACCAACCTAGCAGGAGTTATTCTAGGACTACGGATTAGAAGGATTTTTTAGGGTAGAAAGATAAGAAGAACAACAGGAAATTATACCCTCAGGTATAATCTTTATCAAAGCTGGAATAAAAGACGGAAAAGTATAATTTGGCAACAACAAAAAAATATGGAAAAGTATTACATAGAAAATAACAGGAAACTGTATACATGGGGTCGATTTGGCTCAGCTTCTTAGAAAAAATACAGGTGATGAGCCTTTCATCACCATTAGTAACATGGCTCTTAAAGGAGAAGGTCCTTGATAAATGTGGAATATTGAATAAGTTAAGCTCTTACAATCAGAAATTGAAATTAAAAGCATTATGTTAGTTGAGATTAAGACATATAAAGAGATTTCATAATCTCCTTATATCTTAATAGGACGGAGTTTCAAGTTGAAGGGAAAGTTTTATAGGACGGTGGTGAGGCCATCAACTTTATCCAGAGCTGAATATTGGGCAGCCAAGAAGCAACATGTGCATCTAGATATGACTAAACCATCTTCACCTCTATCGCGCCACTCCAAAATTCGTTCGAATGTCCTCATTTCTAATCCTGTCCAATCTTGTATGCCACACATCCACCTTACATTCCATTCTCAGCAACTGAATATTGGTGGAAATGGTTTGGTCATATCTAGACGCACATGTGAAGAGAGGACAGCTGTATCAGGATGAAGATGTAAGAAGAGGGAGGGCGAGACAAAGACTTACTTTGAAAGAAAGTTGTACACCGAGACATGCAAGAGGATTGTTACGGAGACCTTACTCTTGGATAATGGAGGAGGGTAATTCACATGTCAGACGCCGAGTAGCCTGTAACAATTTGTGATGTTTATTTTATTTCATTTTGCATTTATTTATTATGTCTTTTTGTCTCTTTTTTCTATCTTTATTATTATTACTATTATTATTATTATTATTATTTATTTATTATTATTTTTATGACGTTCATATCACTTTTTACCCTTCTTTTCTTGTGTTGTTTATAATTATTCTTTAAGCCTTCTTTTTCTCTTTACTCTTGGTATTCCTCAATATATGTGGCATTAGAGGTGGCAAACGGGCGGGCGGGCCCAGGCCGGGCCAAAAATGGCCTGGGTTTTGGCGGGCTGATAATATGAGGCCTGTGGCCCGGGTTGGCCCGGCCCGGCCCGGCCCGCGTTCTCTTAATTTTTTTTTTTTTTTTTGCAAAATCTTGTTACACCAAAAATAGTAATAATAATAAATATTACAAATAATAAAATAATTTATAATAAACAATAATTCTAATACATATAAACATTGTTCGCTTAATATAAACAATAATTCTACTTATTCATAACTTCATATAATAATTCTACTGATAATTCAAATCAGTAGTACTAGTGTAAGAGCATCATGTGAATGAGTTGTAAGTGATGGACAGCCACAGGTAATAAGAAAAATAAGAAGAAAACAATTGGGTGGTAAAGGGTTTGACCTTGCATTGAGAGCTACCATTCCAACCATGCATCATACTCACCAGAGCGATGGCAGTTGCCAGAACCAAAAGCCTCCCACTCTCTCTCTCATCCTTCCATCTTATTGGATGCTGTGTGTAAAAGGTGAAGAAAGAGGGCGTGGCGTCAAATAAAGCATGGTTTGAACTCTATATATAATAAAGCTACGCACTCTATATATAATCAATTGTAAATGGTGGGTGTTGCTAATCAATATAACTTTCAAAGGATTTGAACTCTTATTTATTTATTTACATGTCTTGTGTTCAAGCCTCATAACCCACAAGTATCAAAAATTTGCAAAAAAAAAAAAAAAAAAAATAATTAATGGGTCATGGGCCGGGCCAAAACGCCTTTATTTATGGGCTAAACAAGCTGAAGCTCAACGCCTGCCCGGAGGAGCAGAGCCCACCCAGCCAAGGGCTGGGCCTCTTTTGCCAGGTCTATGTGGCATTCATTTTCGGCCTACCCCAAGTAGCTTGGGTTAAAAAGGCTTTGTTGGGTTGAGTAAGATACAAGGAGATCTAAAAATATCAAAGAAACATGAGAGAAATTGAGGGGAGCGGTGAAGAGAGAGGTGTTTCTTTAGTTCAACACCTTTGGCTTTCTTGTTTCAGCTTTCAAATTCGCAGGCAAAATTAAATATACGCAGTTTCATGTTCTGCAGAAAGAAGGTCGTGCTTGGCACGATGAAAACAAATGGTGTATAATGTAAAGTTGTAAACAGCTGATAACATTGAGAAAATTTCCCAGATTTAACATTTATCAAATAAGTAAGAGTTTGCGTCCTTAGCATAAATTAATCAGACACAATTGACAGTTGAAATAATAGGAAAAACATTGATGGAAGAACGGTAAGAGGAATTGGTGTCAGAAACAGTTATTTCAGGTTTTTGTGAAGGTAAATGTGTGGCAGTAAATCCTTCATCTCTCTGTGGTTCTCTGCATTTGTTGAAGTCTTCAAGAGGCGATCCAATTTGAAGTGCTAGATCATTGCTGCAACAACAGTCAACAGATGATCCGATCATGGCAATGTTTTTGACTTCCTCACAAAAGTTAATGTTGAGGAAGGAATATATAGAACTAGTCTGATACAGTACCACCCTTACGCACCTGTTCACGAAAAAGGTGGAGAAAGCATGATGATGGTAGAAATCAGTTTCTTGACCCAGTCCAATTTGGCCAGTTGTTGGGGCTACAAGAAGTGGTTCAAGTCCTGCCATAAAGCATCCCACGACCTCCACCACCCCACTCAAGCCACTTCAACAACTATTTCCTACTTTCTAGGAATTTATTTCAGTTTGTTAGCTAAGAATACTCTGGATGTTTAGTATAAATACCATATAATTTGTTTTAGAAAGGGAGATCAGATTATTGGTATTATTATCTTTAGGAGCTTTGTCCTCTCCATACGGACAACCGGACAAGTTTATTGGTTGTAATTGTGTTTAAGATTCTTGCACGAATTGCTGCCAATATAAGTTTTATCTCTTCCACTCTGTTCTGCTCTTCAACCCCAGCCCCTATCATTTTGGTATCAGACAGGCTGATCCATCATGGTTAACACTAGATCATCCAACCTCCAAAATGAACCCGTTAACCCAAACTCCACTCCACCAGGAAACCTAAATCCTGATTCCATTACCCAACAATTATTAGCTATTACTTCCAAATTGAACACCTTAGAGTCTTTAGCGGCTGATGTCACGACTCTCAAAGCCCACTCGCGGAAAACGGAACCGGTGGATCCAACAAAGGAAAACACAAAGAAATTCCCTTGGGACCACGTGAGAAGGGAAGGACGACTTGGTCAGAGGGAGATAACAACGACATAGAGAATCGCTCTGGTGGTTTAGGAGTCCTTCACGGAACCAAAGTATGAAGGTGGAGATCCTCGTGGGTAGAGGTGCTCATCGGTAAAAAACCGAACCGGTACCGAAAATATCGAACCGGTACTGATCCGAAATTATCGGAAAAACAAGAACTGAATCCGGTACCGACTTACCGGTTTTGGTACCGGTTCGGTACAAAATCGGTACCGAGTTTTTTCGGTTTAATTTTCGGTTATACCGCATGGTAATATATATAATTATTAATAATAATTAAATAATTTTTTTATATATTAATACTTTTTTTAAAAACTAAGAAATCATTAACTATTAATAATAATTAATATATAAAATAAAACTACAAAACATTATTAATATATAAAAAAAATTAATAAAACTACTATTATATAGAAATTATTAATATATAAAAAAATTATTTAATATATAAAATTACAAAACATTAACTATTAATTATTAAATTTCGGTATTTCGGTTTTTACCGAATTCAAAAAAGTCATTACCGCAACCGGTACTGAAAAGTGTTCAAGTCATGCAATAAAGCATCCCACAACCTCCACCACTCCACTCAAGCCACTTCAACAACTATTTCCTACTTTCTAGGAGTTTATTTCAGTTTGTTAGCTAAGAATACTCTTGATGTTTAGTATAAATACCCATATAATTTGTTTTAGAAAGGGAGATCAGATTATTGGTATTATTATCTTTAGGAGCTTTGTCCTCTCCATATGGACAAGTTTATTGGTTGTAATTGTGTTTAAGATTCTTGCACTAATTGCTTTGAATATAAGTTTTATCTCTTCCACTCTTTACTTCAACCCCAACCCTATCATCATTTTGGTATCGAGACGGTGATCCATCATGGTTAACACTAGATCATCCAACCTCCAAATGAACCCATTAACCCAAACTCCACTCCACCAGAAACCTAAATCCTGATTCCATTACCCAACAATTATTAGCTATTACTTCCAAATTGAACACCTTAGAGTCTTTAGCCCGATGTCACGACTCTCAAAGCCCACTCATGCGGAAACGGAACCTGTGGATCCAACAAAGGAAAACACAAAGAAATTCCTTGGGACCACGAGAGAAGGAAAGGACGACTGGTCGAGGGAGATAACAACGACATAGAGAATCGCCTGGTGGTTTAGGAGTCCTTCACGGAACCAAAGTATGAAGGTGGAGATCCTCGTGGTAGGGGTGCTCATCGGTAAAAAAAACCGAGCCGATCAAAAAATATCGAATCCCAGATCTTGATCCAAAATTATCGGAAAAACAAGAACTGAATCGATGATCGACTTACAGGGTTTTGCATCGGCTTAAGACAAAATCTGTCTGGATTTTTTTCGTTCAATTTTCTATTATACTTAGCATGGTAATATATAAAATTATTAATAATAATTAAATAATTTTTTATATATTAATACTTTTTTAAAAACTAAGAAACCATTAACTATTAATAATAATTAATATATAAAATAAAACTACAAAACATTATTAATATATAAAAAAAATTAATAAAACTACTATTATATAGAAATTATTAATATATAAAAAATTATTTAATATATAAAATTACAAAACATTAACTATTAATTATTAAATTTCGTATTTCGGTTTTTAATTCAAAAAAGTCATTACTGTGAACCCCAGATCGAAAAGTGTTCAAGTCCTGCAATAAAGCATCCCACAACCTCCACCACTCCACTCAAGCCACTTCAACAACTATTTCCTACTTTCTAGGAGTTTATTTCAGTTTGTTAGCTAAGAATACTCTTGATGTTTAGTATAAATACCCATATAATTTGTTTTAGAAAGGGAGATCAGATTATTGGTATTATTATCTTTAGGAGCTTTGTCCTCTCCATATGGACAAGTTTATTGGTTGTAATTGTGTTTAAGATTCTTGCACGAATTGCTGCCAATATAAGTTTTATCTCTTCCACTCTGTTCTGCTCTTTAACCCTAGCCCCTATCATAGTCATAGGCCTATTACCTTTTCAGGACGAACAAAAAGTGTGGAATTTTCCTTATGAAAAAACTTTATATTGAAAATTTGCAAAGAGGCTAATCCAGAAAGAAGGCTCTTGTTACTTGACTTAAATGTAATTCTGGCGGACACACCTCATTCAGAAGGCTTTCTATGACGAATAATTAGAAAGAAGTCGTGGAAAGAAATCTTTAGGGCAGAAGGCTCTAAACTTTATGGAACAGAGCCAATGGTACCTTAACTACTACATATTGCATTTTCGACCACAGAATAATCATTATTCCTCAGTGATTTCATTAAACCTTCAAATAAGTACAATTTCCCAAATCTACTCATAACACATTACTTCAACAAAACATTAACTTACCTGTGTGGGCCACCACGGGGTATGGGTATCTCAGTTCGCCATTCCTTCTCTAAAGCTTTGCCATCCTTCACTGCAAGACTCCAATGCTCTAATCCCGGGGTATGTCGATTTTCCTTGCTGCCACCCATCACGTGGAGTCTACCTCTCCAGAGTTGAGTAGCTGGTGCATACCTGAATCAACATGTTAGCACATTTGATCCAGTAGAAAGTATACAAATATATATTTTTGATAAGTAGAAAATATACAAAGTTCCAAAATAAATTACTTTAGATGATACTTGTAGGAGCCTGAACTATACTATGCAAGGACACTATACAGTTTACACCCACAAAGACCAGGCATTTAAGAGCAGGAAACATGATGCGGAACTTTTTCAGCATCAGTCCTGAGACATAATTTCAGGCTTATGCAACAAAATAGTGTACAAGTACGCAAACTAATTGTTGCAGAAGGATTCCAGTTGTCAACCCAACAAATCCTTTCACAATACTAGAAAATAACAGCAGTAATTTAAAAAAATAATAAAACAGAATAAGGTAGAATTTTCAAAGGCATATTTATCAGAAAAGTCGGAAAGACATCATGTTAGCATTTTTGTTTAGTGGCAGATATAAAACTATGAGTTAGAAGGGTAAGCCACTTCATCAAGGTCATTTTGTCATTTTCAACAAACATGATTGATTATCCTTTTCGAGACAGTGAAAAGAATAAACATGAGATCCAGTTGTCAATCCAACAAATCCTTTCACAATAATAGAAAATAACAGCAGTAATTTTTTTATAAAAAAATAGTAAAATAAAATAAGGTAGAATTTTCATGGCATATTTATCAGAAAAGGCAGAAAACATCATGTTAGCCTTTTTGTTTAGTGGCAGAAATAAAACTATGACTTAGAAGGACAGGTCGCTTCATCAAGGTCATTTTGTGATTTTCAATAAAAATGATTTATTATTCTTTTGAGACAGAGAAAAGAAAAAACATGAGGAATAATGATTATGATAAACATGATTTGTCATTTTCAATAAACATGATTGATAAACTCGTGCTTCTCTTGATTATGACACATACCTAGGAACTGGTAACGGGGGCATATCCAGCCATATTTTTGTCTCGGTGTCTAGCACAAATGTACGTGCTGTCGGCCCTCTACACTGTGAACCATATTGTCCAGTGACCACATAAATGTACCTTCCATCTGTTACCATGCCGAGATGCGAATGCGCCATTTCTTTTGGCATATCAAACCTTCCACCCCACGTATTATCCGTAAAATTATAAATATCAACATGAGAATGCACCTATAGGAACAGATCATAAAATAAAATGAGACCAGTAAATCCATTTATATCATGTATCAAATACGGAGTGGCACAACATTTAAAAGAGGCAACTTCATAGTAGGTTAGATTGAAAATAATCCACCGGAATAACTTAAACGGAGTTTCCCGGAGAATGAACTCCGGGAGGGTAGAGTCAAAATATTATGAACAAATATGTTAAACTAAAGTAGTAAAAATGAATGAACACGCTCAATAAAAAGGATTTATTCGTCCCCAATTCTTTTTTTTTTCTTATGGCACGATAATCAAATATAAATTTTCGTATTTTTCAAACAAATCATCAATTCGCTTTTGAGTTCAAATTGGAATTTTGATTCAAGTTAAGAAAGAGTAAGCCTATTTTTTGTTGGCTCTAAAACCAGAAGTTCTAGCGATCGACTAGTTTTTTCAAATTGTCTATCATTATTAAGAAAAGGTAACAAATATAAAATACGAGCTTGTTTTATGGGGATAAGGCTAAGCGGAGCGAAAAGAGTTTTCCATGAAATTGGAAATTAAAAACTATTAGCCCCACACAAGGTTTGTGAATTACATGCGAATAAATGATGAAAAGGGTTGTATTTGCCAGAGAATTATGAGTTCTTGTCGTAATGCAAGACTACTTAACACGGGGATTCACTACAAATACTACCTTGGCTCATTATTGCCGAGATAATGGCCTACTTCTTCACATCCACTGCACAATGCATCCAGTTAATGATAGACAAAAGAATCCATATAAGGGGTAGAGTTTCCTCGTATTCACTCAAAGCAAAATTCCTTAGTTAGCCTATGGTCAATACAAGGAGCAGAGCTTATTGCTCATGCAGACCTCTCCCATTGGGTCATCCATTCACTAGATAGAGGTTCTATTTTCACTAAAAGGGGTGTGCTGTGTAGGAAAATAGCGCAGCACTCGAGTAGATATCATGCAAGCATATGATATATTGACATGTTATTTTGATTGCGAGCTATATTTATATTGTTCATTCAGCCTCAAGCAGATGGAATGGCTTTACCAAGGGATTGAATAATATCCATGAAGCCATAATGTCACTCTCTTAGATTCTGAATTTGCTTTCACTTTCAAGCCATAAAAACAAAACAAAAATTAGGGTAGCAAGCATGACATGTTAATAGATATCTGAGATATATAGATTTATAACATGAACGAGCAATTGACAAAGAAATCTGGCCTACGGCTAAAAGTATTCAAAAGAAAATTCACCGGAACTGGTCAAGATTCTCACATAATCAATAGTTCCATATCCAGCAAACACAAAAAGAAGATTATTGATCTGTAATGCTGCTCCATCAAGACGTTGCACCGGAGCAGCTGCCATCTTCTCCCATTTTAGTTCCGGGCCTGGCAAATCAGCAAAAGTTGCTGATAATACTCTTCCTACCGCTTTGTCTTTTTTTGTTTTCTCATTAATCCCCTATCATAAATATAACAGGGCATCAGAGTAACCGTATCAAGGAGCACGATGAATATGAGAAGCATTCCGTAACTCTTGTATAACGTTAAAACCTATATAATTTAGTAACTTGCTTTGTAATATTAAGATACTATAAGTCATACCCATAAGATCATTCAACAAAGCTTGTCCAAATTACTGCGCTCCAGCTACAAGCTTGTCTTCAGACTTCATGCCATGGCATCCAGGACATTGAATTAATGATACGCATATTATACAAATACGTAAGTTGGAAAAGTTTTGTTGAATGATCTTATGGATATGTAAGTATTCCAAAAATCTTTAAGACATCTTCCGATACTTGCTCGTAACAACATTATATAAAACATGTTTGAGTTGCTAAACATAGTGTAAAGAAAGGACTGTATTCTAGTTTTTTATCTCTCAAAGATAGTAAAGTGCAAAGTTAGAAACCGTAATACAGATTTTACATTAAGTGTGGCAGGTGAGGATGAAAGTGGGAATTGCATCAATTAAAGATTGTTGATATAATTCCTTACTTCTAGTAACAGGCAGTTTAGTTCCAAAAATGCAAACCCTTCTGCAGAATCTTTTTAGTTTTTTATTTTCTTGCCAGATAGTAGAAACCAATTATTAGGACTCATGTGGAAACTGAATAGTTGACCCAAAATCTAGTCTGGTGTCCTCTATTTAAGTACTAATTAATTACAGAAGTTATAATGGTTAAAGCATTAAATTGAATAGAGCATCTAAGGAAAATACACAGACATTAGAATCATACAACTGATACAAGTCAATTTTGCGGGCAATGTGGACTGGATGAAAGATACATTCCTTGGCTGAAGAGTAATGGCGATAACACGCCAAAAAGAAAAATATGTAATTGAACTGGAAAGTCGAACTGAGGGGGATAGATAAAGGAATGAAAAACTTTACCATGTGGGAATCATTGTGAATGATATGAGGGAGGAATAAGGTGTCAGATTTGTGGAGAGGCCAGTTGGATTGGTAAGCAGATGAAGAAGAAGCCCAAAGCAGATCTGCGAGTAAAGCGGCTCCAAAAAGGCCTAGGCATATTATCAGGAACTTGGTAGATTTATGAATTGCCTTAGCCGACCTCCCCATCTCATTGAAAGAAATAATTGGATTGGAAATTCCTAAAAACTACGAGGGGGCAGATATAGCATGAGAAATTTAAAGAATTGCGGCCAAGTTCACACTTGTTTTTTTTCCCCCACAAAGAATAACTTTGTGAATCTCTTTATTTATTTTTTTGGTTGGTTGAGTTCCGGGGGTGGGGCCAGTGGTTATGTTTCCTTATTAAATTAATTTCTTAATTAAATTAATCTCTTAATTAAATTATAATTCATTGGTACTTGAAATCTTAACGTATTATGTGATTTAATTATATACCAATACATCAGTTTTCTAATTAAATTAGTAATTCTTTATTAAATTATTTTATAATTAAATTAAAATTCATTAATACTCATATTATTGATTAATTAATGTTTTAGTTTATGTACGTAAATTCAATTTACATTTTGATTACTGAACTAAATTTTGTTACAATTACTTAACTAAACTAAGAATAATATTTCAATTAACAGCCATCCTACATGGCTACCCGGTTGACAATGGGTTCCACGTTTTAAGATAAAATGTAGTATATACAAGTTGGGTTTCACGTTGGATTAATTTTTACTAATATGTTACAAATTTGGATAGCATTTAACTGTTACAGTTTGAATATTTACTGAATTGAATAAAAATTAAACAAAAATTTGTAAAATCAAGTTCGTGCCGTTAATTATACAAAACGCCATCATATTTATGCATACTTTTCAGATTTTATATCCCAATCAAAATTCATTTAGCATATAGTATCAATAATAAAAAATCAATCTTGTCTAAATTACTTGTTATTTTTTAAAATAATATTATCACATACATAAAAAAATAATCGCGCTAATCTTTACACATCTGTATGCAGCATATCATACTTGGTACTACGTATATGTCGTGGATCCCATAAGATGCATATATATGTGTATAATGCATATATGATTATTTTTTTATGTGATTTCAAGTTGGTTATGTTTATTTATACACAGTCTAAACACTATATAATTTTATTTTATTTATTGACAAAATAATATTCAAATAACATTTCATCATCGTTGATAAATACTTTAGTTTGAATCAAATATTACATGTGTTTAGTAAATTTAGACCTATCGCATAAATTTCAACTTGACAAAAAGAGATGAAAGCAATCTTAAGGTAAATATATTGAATTAAAAATATAGAAGTAGTTGACTTAGGTATAACAACTTGAACTCAAACTGAAACCAATCGAAGCGGTCAATGTTTATCCAAATTATTGTCATCCTCGATGTGATTTTGGTTTTAAAAAAAAATTAAACCGGGATTGATGTGGTGTGATTTTGGTATTTACTTTTAAATTATCGGTGCATTGCATCGGTTCAATGAACCGATAATGCACCGATCATTGAACCGCTCTATATATACTTATTTTTAATAATATCTTTATATTTTTCTTAATATTATTATTTTTACTATTACATATAATTATATAGTTACTCAAACATATATTGTGACGCCCCAAAATTAGGTATACATCACCCATCTTAAAAATTAATTTCATACTAAGATGTAATTTAAATACAACTTATTAACATAATCGTAGGTATAATATCGACATAAATCGTGAGTTTAAATACAAATATCGCTCTACTAGATATTATACAAACTCAAACAAAAAGTCCTCATTACAGATTATTATCACACTATTTTACGTAATAGTGAGGATTACTAATCTTATCTTCGAGACCCATCACTCGTTTCCCCGACTCGTCCCAAATTTATATTATCATTTCTGAAGAGAACGATGAAAGAAAGGGTGAAATTCATTGGCCGGTAAGAAATATTATGACTAAGATAATGAGAATAAATTATCAAAGTCTTGATAATGTTAAACCGATAAAATATAATAGATAACCAGCTTTAACTGCAATGAATATCTAATCCATTTAAAAGAGTCAAGTAGAAAATAAAATCTACTATCTTTAGGTTTTAAAGGTTTTTCATCATTGTTTATAAATTTGAGACTCAACTTTAATAAATATTTCACATCATCGAATCACCCACGCACTACTACGGTAGGATATTCTTTAAGTATCGCGTACAATTATTCAATGCACTACGGTAAGAATATTTGTGTATTCATTAATAATTAATGATCAATGCCAACAACTATTTGTCAATCGCATCTACTACTAATCGAGGATTTTTATCACATCATTTGTAACATTACGGTTAAGCTGATTACAATCAATAGTCTCTGTCGTATTATAATCATACCAAGTCCATCTACGATTCTGATGCGCCATGATTTACTTTCAAAAAATATAAACGTGAGGATGATGTGAATGATATAAGAATTGAATAAAACAATTTCAAGAATTATTAACGTCCAAATTATCAACACGATCTTTGTTTTTGTGAGAGTAAAATTCAAGAATGATCGTAAGAATATTTCCATGAAAAGATCTTTGGATGAAACGCAAATATCGAGGATATTCTACTAATTTCATGGAGTATAGAAGTCAAAGTTTTAACCAACCCAGGTATAATAAAGAATGGAATAACAAAAGAAATCACCACGCGTGCGATAGATCGCAGACGGAGTTATTCCAATGAATAATAAATAACGGGCAAGAGTCGGGGTGAAATTCACACCCCATGATGTTCCAACAGAATAATAAAGATGGAACCGGATCCTGTAAAACACACGAGATAGGATATTCCAACCAGAATAATAAAGAGGCGGAACAGTCCCAGGTGTAAAACACATGATGTGATGTTCCAATGTAATAATAAAGATTGGAACCGGTGTCCTGTAAAACACACATGAGCATGGATGTTCCAATGTAATAATAAAGATTTTAACCAAGTCCTGTAAAAACACACGCATGCGGGATGTTCCAATGTAATCATAGAAGAATGTCACCAAGTATAGGTAGAACTGCAGATATAAAGGTTATTCCAATGCAGAATAATAAGCGATGGAATAACAACAAGCTTCTTCTTCATGAATAAGAAAGAATAACACCCTTACATTTGGTAGGAGATTGAATCTGCAGCAAAGCGGTGTAATAAAATACTCTTCTTCTTCTTTCTCTTTATTCTCTATACTTTCTCTCTATACTTGAATGAATTAAATGAAAATAATGAAGCCTTAGGCCTCTATTTATAGAAGATTTCTAGCTTACTTTTTACTCGCCGTGAAAAGCGCAAGTGGCAATGACGACCTATTTGGTTTGACGCTTGTAATGTGAAACGACAAGTGGTTCGACGCTTGTAATGTGAAACGACAAGTGGTTCGACGTCTGGTAAAGGTAATTACTATTAACGAAGGTAAATACTATCGACGAAGGTAAATACTATTCACAAGGGTAATTACTATCGACGAAGGTAATTACTTATTGACGAAGGTAAATACTATTCACAAGGGTAATTACTATCGACGAAGGTAATTACTATTGATAAAGGTAAATACTATCGATTTAAGAGACTCTTAGATGATGACATATGAGCCCCCATAAAATAATCAAACTTACCACAAATCATTTTTTTTCATCAACACATATTTAATATTTCAACAATTATTAATCATTTATAACTTGTCGTCTCAATTATTGATTTAATACTATAACATATTATACGATGATAATTTGTGACAATAATTGAATCAATAATATAAGAGATATGATGCAAAGAATTATCAGTAGCAATAATTGAGCACGGTGAGTGACTTCACGTAGCATCAATAATCAATACCGCTGTCTACTACTCAACTACGCTGGACATCGTTCTTCTTTACCAATTTAGTAGTTCAATGCTTTTAATTCTGTAACACCTCCGTAGTTATTTTATAAAATATTTTTGTCGCTTTTCAATTCGACAATAATTACATTGTAGGGTCCACTAATGATTAAGCCAATTTATCAGAATATTATTCCCTAACAAAAAGAATATTCCCACCAAACGAATATTTTATAACAACTTGCATACTTTTTGTAAATTTATAAATATTACCTACAACTATAACATTATATCAAATTTATTCCATAATATTCAAAATAATATTTATAGAAAATTCATCTTTATTTATAAAAGTTTGGGTCTTACAACCTCCCCTTCTTATGAAAATTTCGCCAAATTAAATTAGAAGTGCGATACACAGGTATGTCAAGAAGAGGTAAGGATACCTTGATTTCATTTCGATTCTAACTCCCAAGTCATTTCCTCAACATCGTGGTTCCTCCACAAAACTTTGACTTGAGGTATAACCTTGGAGCGTAGAATATGTTCCTTCTTATCCAAAATTTGAACAGAACCTCTTCATACGCCAAATCTTCCGCTATTTCGTCCTGGGTTCTAACTCAATAATATGGTTCGGTCTTTCACATATTTACGTAACATAGATATGTGAAAAACGTTATGAACACGAGACATATTCAAGCGGTAGCAGTCTCTATAAAGCCACGCTTCCTACTCGATCGAGGATTAAAATGGACCGATGAATCGAGGGTTAAGTTTTCTCTCTTTCCAAATCTTGTAACTCCTTTCCATGGAGCGACTCTTAACAACATACATGATCTCCTATATCAATTCCACGTTAACTTTCGATGAAGATCAAGATAACTCTTTTGTCAATTTTGTGAGGTTTTTATACGTTGTCGGATCGTTTGAATCTTTTTCGTAGTCATACGTACCAAACTCCGGTCCCAACAACGTTGCTTCACCCACCTCATCCCAAAGATACTTGGAAACGACACTTTTCTTCCATACAACGCTTGAATGGAGCCATGCCAATACTGGCGATAATCGTTGTTGTAGGAAAACTCCACCAATGGTAAGAACTTGTCCCAACTCCCTTGAAATCAAGGACACGAGTCTTAATAGATCTTCAAGAGTTTGAATAGTCCTCTCCGATTGTCCGTCCATCCGAGGATGATATGCCGAGCTAAATCGTGAGTCTGCGCCCATAGCTTTTTGCAAACTAACCCAAAATCGTGAAAGTGAATCTTGGGTCTCGATCGAAAACTATGGATACTGCAGATACCATGCGATCTTACAATCTCGTTTATGTACATACGAGCAAGACGTTCAAGTGTATAAGTTTCTCGTGTCGGTAAGAAATGAGCAGACTTGGTCAACCTATCAACAATGACCCAAATCGCATCAATGCCTTGAGAAACCTTAGGAAGACCGTGAATTTAAATCCATGGTAATGTGCTCCCACTTCCATTCCGAATTTCAAGTGGTTGCAATGGACCTTTTGGTACTTGATGCTCCGCTTTAACTTCGTTGACAAGTTAGACACCTTGAGATAAACAACGCTATCTCTCTCTTCATATTGCTCCACCAAAATATGGCGAATATCATGATACATTTGGTACTCCTGAGATGGATTGCAAATGGTGTGTTGTGTGCCTCCATCATGATATTATACTTTAAATCGTGGTCGTTAGGAACACAAAGTCCGGAGTCGACTCAAGTATTCCTTCTTCATCGATTCTTGCTTCCTAGATAGCACCTTCTTGCACTTTCTTCCTCATACTGACGATCGACTTCCCAGTCCAGTAGCTTGAGCAGCTTTAACTTTATCAATTAAAGTCGGTTCTACTCAGATACTCGCTTATCATCACACGCGTCCCCTCGAGTCTTTAATTCTATCTCCATCCTTTGCAAGTCACACAAAATGGGCCTTTCATACGTTGACAATATCGCACTCAGATTGCATATGATTTTCTACTAAATCGCGCGCCTACCACGCTCGCTTTTCCGGGATGGTATTGGATGGTACGATCATAATCTTTCAATGAGCTTCAAGCCAACGTCGTTGTCGCATGTTGAGTTCCTTTTGAGTGAAGAAATATTTGAGGCTTTTATGATCCGTAAAGATCTCCACTTTCTCCCCATACAAGTAATGCCTCCAAATTTTAAGTCTGAAGATAATAAACGCCAACTCTAGATCATGAGTAAGATAATTCCTCTCATATTCTTTGAGTTATCATGAGGCATGTGCTATTACTTTTCCATGTTGCATGAGAACACATCCCAACCCTTTGCTCAAGCATCATCAGATGACAAATCCCTCCGAGCCGATGGTATTGTCGTAGTCTTTGAAATATAAGTCTCCTCTTGAGTTCTTGAAAACTTTTCTCACATTCTTCGCTTCCAACCGAACTTTGTATCTTTCCGAGTCATTTGAGTCAATGGAATAGCGATTCGAGAAAATCCTTCCACGAATCTCCGATAATAACCAAATTAAACCGAGAAAGCTACGATTTTTGGCCATCGATTTAGGTTGTTCCCGAATTTGAATAGCTTCAATCTTTCTTTGGGTCAACAGATATTCCATGACTTGATACCACGTGCCCAAGGAATGCTACTTCTTCAAGCCGAACTCGCATTTCTTCAACTTGGCATAAAGCTTATATTCACGAAGCTTTTGGAGTGTCACCTCAAGTGTTGCTCATGATCTTCACGGCTTTTTTGGAATAAATAAGGATGTCATCAATAAAGACGACCACAAAGTGATCTAAATATTCCTCGAATACTCGGTTCATCATATCCATGAAGGCAACAGAGCATTAGTCAATCCAAAGGACATGACTAGAATTCATAATGCCCGTCTTCGAGTTCCGAAAGCCGCCTTTGGAATGTTAGCGGTTCTAATCTTCAATTGGTGATATCCTAACGAAGATCAATCTTTGAAAAGAATTTGGCTCCTTGCAACCGGTCAAACAGTCATCAATACGTGGCAATGGATACCTATTTTTGATGGTGACGTGATTCAACTCCCGATAATCAATACAAAGTCGATACTCCCATCTTTCTTCTTCACGAATAGAATGTGAGCACCCCAAGGAGAAGTACTAGGGCGAATAAAGCCAATGTCTAACAATTCCTGCATTGGGTCTTTAACTCCTCGAAGTTCAATAGAGCCATTCGATATGGGGCTTTGGAAATAGGTTTTGTCTGGGTTCAAGGTCGATACAAAATTCAATTTCACGCTACTCGGGGTAGGCCAGAAGTTCTTCTGGGAATACGTCAGAAATTTATTAACAATAGAATATCGCTTAAAACTCGGCGTATTTTTATTTAAATCATGACATGAGCTAAGAAAGCTTGACATCCGCTTTTTCAATAAACGAATAGCTTTATGGCTTGAGATGACCGTGATTGATTTTAATGGTTTGGTCGTTTGAATTAAGCATAATAGGTTGATTAGAATATGAAAGCTAACAACCTTACGAAAACAATCAATTTTTGCATGATAAGTAGTTAACCAATCAATCCTTTGAATCACGCTAAATGCAAGTATTTTTAATGAAATAAGATCGACGGAGTAATGTGAGGGTACCGATTTGAACCAAACAAGACTTATAAAACAAAGGATGTAATGAAGGTTTCTCCCAACGGAGTTTCCACAGATAAGTCAAAGTCTAATTTCTCCGAGTCAAATTTAATCGATGAGCGCAAAGTAGGAGAAATAAAAGAATAGGTAGAACCGTGATCAAATAAAGTATAGACTTCATTAGAGTTTATGATAAGCTTTCACCCGTGATGACCTCATTCGGATTCCTTGCTCTTTGGGAGGTCACAACAAATGCTCTCCCTTGCACTACCGGCTTTTGAATTTTCCGGGATGGCCTTTGGTGCCTCCATCCTAGCTGAATTTGTCTTGAAACGCAAAATCGAGCTAAGTGACCTTCTTTCCACAATTATAACATGCTTTTGACTAAGCATGACGCAGCTTGATCGATGTGTCCTCTCTCCGCATTTGAAGCATATGATAGGTGGTCTTTCTCCTTCCTTAACAATGGGTCTTTGGTCTTGACGCTCTTTCCATCATTGTTGAATCTCCTTTTCTTGAAATGTCCATTCTTATTGTTTTTGCCTCGATTACCACCGAAGTGGTTACCATATCCGCCCGCTTGATTCCTCCACGCTTGTTGTCACCGCTCGATGACTATTCTCGCCGGTATTATAATTTTGCTTACCGCTTCTCTCTTTTAGTTAAGTTGACTCATTATCGCGGCTCCACTAATCGAGCCCTATTTACAACATCTCGAATACAAACACGCTTTATGAGAAATAAGATGTTGACGTATCTCCTATTTCAAACCTCTTAAAAACATTCGCGCCATTCTCTCTTTATTATCCACTAAGTGGGACGAATGCCGTGATAACTCCGCAAATTTTGCCTCGTATTGCGACACGGCCATATTGTTTTGTTCCAACTTGATAAACTCCACCTCCTTCATGTGGCGAATACTTTCGTGAAAGTATTTGTCGTTGAACGACTCTCCGAACTTCTCCCAAGATATCTTCAAGATACCGGTTGAGTACGTTTCTGGATTCCCACCAAGAATCCGCCTCTCGCAAGCAACATAAAGCGTGAAAGGAACCTTTTGCTCTCTCGGAGCATCCCAAGACATCAAATATCTTGGTAATCTGCTTTATCCATGCTTCCGCCTGAAGTGGTTTTGCTCTCCCTTAAACTCCGTGGTCCCAAATTCCTTAAATTGTTTAATGGTGACCGCCGAGAGTTTTTCGTGTTTCCACCCCACGTTTTGGATGAGAGTCGCCTCTTCATTGTTGCATAAATTGCATAAAGCCTCTGAACATTTGATCATTAGTCATTTGGTCGGTGTTGTTGTTTGTCAGATAAGGATTGTCGCCTCGATGCACATTATCCCGATTATTGATATGTGGTGAATCAACAATCGCTCAAGCGCTCCATTGCTATTCTCAACATTCTCGGATGTCATTTTCAGACATCGCCACAAAACAAAAGGTTAATTGACATGTAACAAATTATCCCTATCTTCCGACCAACCAATAAAATATCACATAAACTTAGGTAGGTCATACTAATGAAGGTATTCCCTGCCTCTCCCTCCTAGTACTATTCTCACATCTTAGCCAGGATCATATCCCTAAGCTCGATACCAAATCGTGGCGCCCCAAAATTAGGTATACATCACCCATCTTGGGTCGATACTTACATGGTACGTAATTTAAATACAACTTATTAACATAAGCTCATGGTATGCAATACGACGTAAATCGTGAGTTTAAATACAAATATCGCTCTACTAGATATTATACAAACTCAAACAAAAAGTCATCATTACAGATTATTATCACACTATTTTACGTAATAGTGAGGACTACTAATGCTATCTTCAGACCATCACTGCTTCCCAGACTCGTCCCAAATTATATTATCATTTCACAGAGAATAAACAAAGAAAGAAAGGTGAGCTCAACTAGCCCGATGAAATATTATGACTAAGATAATGCGTAATAAATTATCAAAAGTCTTCAATAATGTTAAACCGATAAAATACAATGATAAACAACGGTTTAATCTAGCGGAATATCTAATCCATTTAAAAGAGTCAAGTAGAAAATAAAGTCTACTATCTTTTAGGTTTTAAAGGTTTTTCATCATCGCTTTATAAATGAGACTCAAATTTAATAAATATTTCACATCATCGAATCACCCATGCACTACTCTGCCAAGGATATTCTTTAAGATCACGACCACAATTATTCATGCACTACGGGCGAAGAATATTTGTGTATTCATTAATGGTCATGATCATGCCAACAATCGTCCCATCAATGCACTACTACCATCGAGGATTTTTATCACATCATTTGTAACATTACGGTCATGATTACAATCAATAGTCTCTCGGTCATAATCATACCAAGTCCATCTACGCACTACTGTGCCACGTATGACTTTCAAAAAAATATAAACATGAGGATGATGACAATGATATAAGAATTCAATAAAACAAGTTCAAGAATTATTAACGTCCAAATTATCAACATGATAATCGTTTTGTAGAGTAAAATTCAAGAATGATCGTAAGAATATTTCCATGAAAGATATCTTTGGATGAAACGCAAATATCAAGGATATTCTACTAATTTCATGGAGTATAGAAGTCAAAGTTTTAACCAACCTGGGTATAATAAAGAATGGAATAACAAAAGAAATCACCGTAAATGCGATAGATCATGCATGAATAGTTTATTCCAATGTAATAATAAATAACGGAACCAGGTCGTGAAATTCACAATCGGCGGTGATGTTCCAACAGAATAATAAAGATGGAACCCGGATCCTGTGTAAAACATGATAGGATATTCCAACAGAATAATAAAGATTTTAACCAGTGTCCCAGTAAAACACATGCATGTGATGTTCCAACAGTAGAATAATAAAGATTTTAACCAGTCCTGTAAAACACACGCATGTGATGTTCCAATGTAATAATAAAGACGGAACCAGTCCGGTGTAAAACACATGAGCATGTGATGTTCCAATGTAATCATAGAAGAATGTCACCAAGTATAGGGTAAACCACGTATACAAAAGTTATTCCAATGTAATAATAAGCAATGGAATAACAACATTTATCTTCATGAATAAGAAAGAATAACACCCCTTACATTTGGTAGGAGATTGAATATCGCAGCAAGATAGTAACAAATACTACTCTTCTTTCTCTCTTATTCTCTCTATACTTTCTCTCTCTATAGCTTGAATGAATTAAGTGAAAAATAATGAAGCCCTGGCCTCTATTTATAGAAGATTTCTAGCTTAAGACCCGCCGTGTGAAAAGCGCAAAGTGGCTCGACGAATCGGTTTGACGCTTTGTAATGTGAAACGACAAGTGGTTCGACGCTCAGTAATGTGAAACGACAAGTGGTTCGACGTCTGCAAAGGTAATTACTATTAACGAAGGTAAATACTATTGTGAAGGTAAATACTATTCACAAGGGTAATTACTATCGACGAAGGTAATTACTTATCGACGAAAGGTAAATACTATTCACAAGGGTAATTACTATCGATTTAAGGTAATTACTATCGACGAAGGTAAATACTATCGACGAAGAGACTCTTAGATGATGACATATGAGCCCCCATAAAATAATCAAACTTACCACAAATCATTTTTTTTCATCAACACATATTTAATCTTTCAACAATTATTAATCATTTATAACTTGTCGCCTCAATTATTGATTTAATACTATAACATATTATACGATGATGATCTCGTGACAATAATTGAATCAATAATATAAGAGATATGATCAAAGAATTCATCAGAAGAATAATTGAGCACAAATTTGAGTGACTTCTCACGTAAAGCATCAATAATCAATACCGTGCTTCTACTACGCAACTACGCCAGACATCGTACTTTTACCACTTACGGTAGTAGTTCAGCCTTTTAATCGGTAACACCTCTGCCAAGTTATTTTTATAAAATATTTTGTCGCTTTCTCAATCCGATAATAATTACATTAGGGGGTCCACCAATGATTGAGCCATTGTACGAATATTCCCTAACAAAAAGAATATTCCCAATTAAACGAATATTTTATAACAACTTGCATACTTTTGCAAAATTTATAAATATTACCTACAACTATAACATTATATCAAATTTATTCCATAATATTCAAAAATAATATTTATAGAAAAATTCATCTTTATTTATAAAAGTCGGGTCTTACATATATTTTAATTAATTTTTACTCAAGCATGTCAAAAATTAATTTATGAATATTTTATATATAGTTGATATGTATTAAAACTATAGTAATGTTAAAATTATAACAATATTTTCAAATTTTAATTGAACATACATGACTACATTCCTTGTCAAATTTTTTTGTGTTATTTTAATGAATTTTATTACAACGTGTGCTGTAAAAATATCAAACTAATTTATTAATAATTTTGACCGGTGCAATTCAAAATATAAATTGACTAATGTTTTGATATAGAAAATTTTTGAATAGTTACCGCATCAATGTCAGATTCAAGATTTTTAAAAACCGGTGCACACTTAGGTTTTGTTTGATTATATCTTAATACATCTTAACAGTTCACCTCTTAATATATTTTAACAATTTGTATATTTGTAATAAGAGGTTCTTTAAATAGTTAAGATATAAATATGAGTCTAAACTATTTAGAGAAATTTGTAATACAAATATGTAAGCTCTTAAGATGTATTAAGAGGTGGACTGTTAAAATGTATTAAAAAACAACACCTCATGTGAGATTAAAAATGTCTTTTTAAAAAAAAAAAAAAATTATCTTTCTTTACTTATAAATTTTTAAAAAGCCTCGGAGTTAACTATCGACTTTGGAGCGGTGTTACAATAAATTAGACTAGTGAATTGTATATGGACGTTATTGAAAATGGGCTGGGCCACCCATGGACCAGGCCGAGGTGAGATAGGTTAACAAGAATCACATTTTATTATGCTTAGGGTTAAGTTCAGATGACCACCTGGAGTTTGAGCGGTTTTTCACTTAACCACCTGTAGTCAGTAAAGCTACATTTAAACTCTCGACTTTTTGAGTTGAAGTGAATAACTGCTTTCTGTCATAACTCTGTTACTTAAGTTAGATAAAGACTTAATTACCCTCCTTATATACAAACGACAGATGAGAGAACATGAGTAATTCCATTCATTTTGTCCGAATCTTCAATACAGGGCTCATCAAAAAGGAAAAATATGAAAGATTGCTCATAATAATCAATACCCAATTGACAATTAAAAAGAAAAAAAAAACTAATTTCATTCAATTTGTTACTCCATCCATCGTCATTCCTATAAACAAACAAAACCAAAACAAATTCCAATTCCAGTAAGCTCCACATGCAAATTTGACAAAAAATACAATTTACAAAGACAAATATAAAGAGATTGAAGAGGAAAAAGCAGAACAAAGAATGCGTAAGTTCAAGAGAAGATTAAATTAACTAGTAACCTTAAGGAAGATCGAGATATTGATTAGATGAAAAGGGAAAAGAAGATGTTAGTGCTTATTAAGAGAGGATGATGAAGGTCTTGAGAATAGAGTGATGAAGAAGAAACGGTTCCAACGGGATCTCGCCATTTTTGTTGTCACCAGCTTCCACGCATCAGCCCCTCCCTGTTCCATGAGTCACCTTGAATCCTTCTCTCTAAAAATGACCTTCCTTATATATAAATGACTTGTTACCCGTCCTTACCTTCTTTCAAAATGCAATTCAGATGCTTTTAGGTACAAAGTAACAGCAACCAAGTGCAAATCTTAACAGAATGTCAAAGTAACAGCAAAATTACCAACTGAGCAACCAATTCTATCACTCACTGGAGTCAAGTAGCATGATAGACAGAGCTTTAAAACAGAGCTTTAAAGTGAGGATCTGACAGTCAAGTAGCATGATAGACAGATTACCTCACTGGTTAAAAATCAACCAAACATGTTTCAACCATAGAACTTCATTCTAAAATGTTGTGTACTTAAACAAGTTTCCAAAAATTATATAATTACAATTAAGAAATAAAAACCCAAATTTGATCATCACAAATAAAAATCGCTTAGTAGAAGAAAACCCAAATTTGATCTTTACAAATAAAGCCATCTCACCTCTTCGTAACCCTTCAACAACGCGGCCCCAAAACCCTCAACTGGGACATCATTAAACTCCTCAAAACCTCGATCTTCTGGCAATTTATCCAAATATTCCCTCAATTTCTTAACCATCAACCTATCAATAGGCTCATACGATTGAGGTTCTGCACTTTCAGAATTCTGATTGGTCGACTGGCGCAAATTCAGGACGTAGGTTACGTCGGGCTCAGAAGAGGGGTTTTCAGAAGTGGGATCGACTTCAAATCAGAGGGGGTCGTTTGGGATCGACTTCTAATTTTCTTGCGGGGTCTCTATTCGTTGGGTTTTGTTGGGATTACGAGGGTTTTGGATCGGGAAATTAGGGATTTTGAAGGGTCGAACTCAGTGAGGAATTCTTTGTCGGGTACTAGTCTTATTGGATGAATTCTTTGAGGATGAGAGAGAAAAGGATACTCCTTTCATGGCGGTGCCGGTGTGTGGTAGAGAGGGAGAAGAGATGGTGGGACGAAGAGAAGGAAAGGGAGCGAGGGAGAAGAATGGTATTTTAGACATTTTCTAGTTTTTTTATACTGTTACATCCTCTTTTCACGCATTTTTGGCGTCTGACATGCACGCACGGTTAATTTGGATGGAAAAGGTAACGTTTTCACTCAAAAAGTCGGGAGTTTAAATGTAGCTTTATTGACTACAGGTGATTAAGTGAGAAATCGCTCAAACCCCATGTGGTCATCTCAACTTAACCCTTATGCTTAAGAAGTTAAGAGTAATATTTGCAAGGGAGAGACGTTGAGACTTAAGATCATTCCATTTCTCTCTCTCTCTCGAATTAATAAATTAATTTGTTGTTGTCTGAACTGATTTGCATGGCGGCAATGGAACTAGTAGTGGGAGGTCAAGATCGCAAAGAATACCGCCAAAGTTAGTTTCTGAGAGGTTGAACCAAAGCGGTCAACAAAGAATCGAATTTGGAATCAGTGAAGACAAGAGCAATCGATCTGTTCAAAGCCATTTCTCGCGTCTTTGAAGATTTCGACGCAATTGCTCGCACCAATTCTGTCCCCAAATGGTATGTACATATACGATATGACTAGAACGGAGACCTAAAAGTTTATTATTAAACTCATAGATCTACCAATTGTTGTTGTCTCCCTACCAGGCAGGATATATTGGGCCAGTTTTCTATGGTCAATCTGGAACTGTTTAACATCGTGGAGGATATCAAGAAAGTCTCCAAGGCTTTTGTTGTACATCCAAAGAATGTCAATGCCGAGAATGCTACAAGTATGAAACGCCACTTATATTTTCATTAATTTTTGTCACTAGACTCCACGACACACTTGCATGAGGTGGTAGTCACCCGGATCGTTTCTAGCACAATTGTTGGGTAAATTGCTTGCAACACCTTAACCCATCGTCTATACTTTAGATGGTAATCTTGGTACAATTGTTCGCGTTTGGAAATCTGCGTTGAATGGAACACCTTGACCCCTCGCTTATATTGAAGCGGTAATCTCGGTACAATCGACGATTGATGCGGTAGAAGACGCTACACACAACTATGAATTGTCGTATGATAAGTCAAATTGAATCTCAAAGAAATAACTAAGAATTACTAATTCTTAGGAATTCTTAAAAGAACCAAAAGTAGAGAATAAACTCACAAATATATTGAATAATAATAATGAATAATGTGTTTGATTACATCAACTTGGACATCTATTTATACTACTCAAAACAATCCAAATACTAATAGAAATTTATAAACTATAACCCTAATTTTATAAGGAAATATAAGTCAATTTGGAAAAGAAATCTTAATTACAATAGAATTATAAAAATCTAAAAATCCAAATAAATAAAAATCCTTGCCGCGTGGGATTTCTTTACGCGTGACTAACTCCTTTTTCCCGCATGAGTCAGATTAGCATGTTAAGCTTCATGAATAAATAATGTTGATAAAGCCCACTTGAATTTAACATGATGCTGAGTCTGATAACTTGAAAAGAAAGTGCGGCTCACATGATTAAATAACCTCCTTTGCATGTAAAATATTTTGACTTTGTTAAGAAGATTAGAATTGGGCTTGTATTAAATTGACCCGATTATATTGACCCAAATTTGTATCTCATGCTCTTTTGCCTCCTCTTTGGGTTTTCTTGCGTTAGCTTTAGCCCAAACATCTTGGATCAATCCATTGAGACCTTGTTTGAACCTCTTAGTTCTAGCTTTGCTTGACCTTCACGTCCCTTTAGTTTTATTGAAGTCCACGCATGCTATTTCCTCATCATTCCTTTCCTCTTGAAAAATGATTTGTCCTCAAATAATCACCTACATCAAACGAGCTTAGATCAGTAACGTTAAATGTGGCACTAACATTATACTCACCTGACAAATCCAATATATAGGCATTGTCATTGATACGCTCAAGAACTTGAAATGGACCATCTCCCCTCGGAAGCAATTTCGAACGTCTTTGAACGGGGAATCTTTCTTTCTGCATATGTAACCACACCCAATCTCCAGGCTCAAAGATCACTTGATGTCATCCCTTGTTCGCGTGCTTAATGTACTGTTCCGTCCTTCTTTCAATGTTTAGTATGGCTTTTTTATAAATCTGTTTAACAAGATCAGCCTTTTTGTTTTCATCCATGTTAGTATATTCAGAAACAGATAATGGTGATAAATCCAACAGTGTCAAAGGATTAAAACCATATACAATTTCAAATAGAGAAAAATTAGTAGCAGAATGAACAAAACGGTTATATGCAAACTCAACATGTGGTAAACATTCTTTTCATTGCTTGATATTCTTTTTAATGATAGCCCGTAATAATGCCGACAAAGTCCTATTTACAACTTCAGTTTGTCCGTCAGTTTGTGGATGACGAGTAGTAGAAAATAACAGTTTAGTACCCAATTTACACCACAAAGTCTTCCAAAAGTAACTTAAGAATTTGTATCTCTATCAGAAACAATAGTTTTAGGCCTACCATGCAAACATACAATCTCCCTAAAGAACAAATCAGCAACATGAGATGCATCAACAGTTTTATGACATGGAATAAAATGTGCCATTTTTGAAAATCTATCCACGACCATAAATATCGAATCATAGCCATGTTTAGGCCTAGGTAAACCCAACACAAAGTCCATTGACAAATCAATCCAAGGTTCATTAGGAATAGGCAATGGTGTATACAATCCATGGGGTTGAACACGAGATTTAGCTTGGCGACAAGTAATACATTTATCACATATTCTTTCTACATCTCGTTTCATATGAGGCCAATAAAAATATTCTTTCAAAACGACAAAAGTTTTTATCAACACCAAAATGTCCCATTAAACCACCCCCATGTGATTCCCTAACCAACAACTCACACAAAGAACATGTAGGTATACATAGTTTATTTTCACGAAACAAGAATCCAGCAATTCTAAAGTATTTACCCACAACATTCTTTTCACAAGTTTTAAACTCTTTACCGAAATCAAGGTCATTATCATATAACTCTTTAATTCGCTCAAACCCAAGCAATTTCAGATCAAGCGTATTTAACAAAACATACTCGCGAGACAAAGCATCTAGAACGACGCTCTCCTTACCTTGCTTATATCGAATATGGAAATGTCTCGATAAATTCCATCCATCGTGCGTGCTCTTTTTGTTCAACTTGGTCGACCCTTCAAATATTTCGATGATTCAAGCGATCGGTGTGGATCACAAACTCCTTAGGCCACAAGTAATGTTGTTATGTCTCCAAAGCTCTAACCAAAGTGTACATCTCTTTGTCATATGTAGGATAGTTCAAAGTCGCCCCCACTCAACTTTTAAATTTGAAATACGCCTAACGGTTTCCCTTCTTGCATCAACACAAATGCTCAATCCCTAAACCTGAAGCATCACACTCAATCTCAAAAGTTTTAGCAAAGTTAGGCAAAATAAGTAAAGAAGCATTTGTTAATTTATCCTTAATCAAATTAAATGCTTTTTCATGTTCATCACCCCACTTAAAGCCTACACTTTTCTTGATGACCTCCAATGATGTCAGATCACTAAAATTCGAACAAAGTGTTTGTGAGAAACTTATGAGTCCATGAAAGCTTCAGATTGACTCACATTGGTTGGACTCGGCCAATCCCTTGATCACACGATTTTCTCCTCATCAACTTGGACTCCTATGAGCTCACAACAAAGCCAAGAAAAACAATTATATCCGAACAAAACGTGCATTTTTCCATGTTAGAAATAACTTTTCTTTCCTAAGTACATCTAAAATGAGATTTTAAATGCAATGCATGATCTTCCAAGTTTTATCATCAAATCAAGATATCATCAAAATAAACTACGACAAATTTTTCAATGAATGGACGCAAAACATGGTTCATTAATCTCTTGAAAGTGCTGGGTGCATTAGTCAAACCAAAAGGTAATACTAACCACTCATAAAGACCATATTTAGTTTTAAACGTTGTTTTCCATTCATCACCCTCTTGCATTCTAATTTGATGATAACCACTTTTTAAATCAATTTTTTAAAATATGCAAGACCCATGCAATTCATCTAACATGTCATCTAAATGAGGAATGGGGTGTCGATATTTTACCGTAATATTATTTACTGCTCGACAATCGAGGCACATCCTCTATTTTCCATCTTTTTTCGGCATTAGAATCACCAGAACTGCACACGAACTCATACTTTCTCTTACGAATCCTTTTCCCATCAGCTCGTCAATTTGCCTTTGTAACTCCTTCGTCTCCTCGGGATTACTCCGATATGCCGGACGGTTTGGAATCGTCGTACCGGAAACCAAATCAATTTGATGCTCAATTTCCCGAATAGGTGGTAGTCCTTGAGAAAGCTCATCAGAAAATACATCTTTGAATTCCTGTAAGAGAGATGAAACAACACTAGGCAAAAATTCATTAGCGTTAGTATTCAAAAGCGCCTCTTTATACCGAAGTAAAATCATAGGCAGTTTAGAAATCAAAGCTCTTCTCACATCACTATTTTTTGCCAATATATTTGTTTTTCTCTCTTTTTCTCTTCTTGATTTTTCTTTTCTTCACTCTCTTTTCTTTGTACATGATCTTTCTGCAAATGAATTTGATCCTCATGTACTTGTTGTGGTGACAAATGATGCAAAGAGATCTTCTTCTTGTCGTGAACAAAGGAATATACGTTGGTAAACCCATCATGTTGAACCCTTTTATCAAATTGCCATGGTCTACCTAATAAAATATGCCTTTCCTGCATAGGCACCACATCACACAATATCTTATCAACATACCGAACAATAGCAAATGGAACTAACACCTGTTTGGTTACTTTAATGTCTCAGATTATCATTGAAGTCATCGCAAACGAGCGATACAATGGGATGTTTGGTAGTAGATAACCCCAATTTCTCCACCATCGTAGTGCTTACCACATTTGTATGACTACACAACATATTTTTCCATTCACAAGACATCGAGTATGAAATAGATTTTCCATTGCTCACCGCTTCTCCTCCTTAACTCGTATTAAGTGCTCTTCAGTAACTGCAATTTCACCATGTATCGCATCCTCACCTATCTCCTCTAATGGTGGCATAGAATCGGTGTCGCTTCTTCCCCTGCCTCTCCACATCTCCATTGTCAAGCAACAATATTTTCCTCCGATTTGGACATCGGCTAGAAATATGTCCCCACCTTGACACTTAAAGCATACAATATCCCGATTACGCCCAAAAGAAGGTTGTTCGGCTTTACCAGTATCTCTCGACTTAGTCGATCCTTGCTTAGTTCCACCTTTGGTTTGATCGGGTTGTTTTCTCCTCTCGCTTTTGCCAAATTAGGTCTCCATGATTTAACTAGCATTAGATTGTCCTCGTTGTTTTCCTCGCCTC